>VBSM01003039.1:7928296-7945401 GCA_008086735.1 Cheirogaleus medius | reverse complement strand
TAGGCTGTTTTCAATCCTCAAGGCTACTGCAGTAGCATTCCAAGCAGTGGCCCTCTGGGTCGGTCTAGGCATAAAATGTGGTCCATCTGCATTCTTTTCCTGCCCAGGAATGGCAAGGCGTTTGTGCTGGGGATGAATAAGCACTCACAGGCCCCAAACTTCCAAGGATACTTTGAAAAGTACTCCAGTTAGAATTTCATAAAAAGATTAAGGGCCCTATACAGCCTTTTATAAAACTGGCTAGCAAAACTGGAAAGGTTTTTTAAAAAAACAAGCCCAAAGAAGCTTACTGTGTATTTCCATATGATGATACACTTCATATCTTTTAATTGCTAAAGGCAGACGGTGTAAGAGGAGAGAATTCATAAAGAAAAGAACCTGAGCCTAAACCACAATAGTCTGAGATATCTGTCTTTAAATAGACAAAACCACCACTCGAACAGATTACTTTTCTCTTTAATATATAAATGATATTTAAAACATTTATTTAGCATTAGCCATAGCTAGCTTGGTGATCAGCATACTCATGTGTAGGCACTGGACACGCTCCTGCTTACATCGGAACCCACTGCACAAACAGGGTGTTGCTTCTCCTACCCCTATCCTAGTATTTTTCAGGGTGATACAATGTGTGTGTGTGTGTGTGTGTGTGTGTGTGTGTTGGGGAGGCTGTTGGAAAGGTGTATGTGGATGGTGGGAACAAATGCCAGGCAGGCATCACTATAGATCCTGTCCCTGCGGCAGGGGTGAGGGGGACCCCGGATGTTCAGCCCCAATCTGTCCTGCCTTAGGAACAGCTTTATAAATAGCCTAGAGACACAGTAAAATGTGAGCACAGCAAGGACTTTTCTTCTGGTGAGCAACTTTGACCATAAGCACAGGCGGGGCTCAGAAAACAGGCTTCAGTCCAGTCAGGTCCCCTCTCCCCGCAACTCCTTCTTAGAGACAGGAGGAGGTAACATGAAGGCACAGACCCCAGCTCTTGACAGAAGCCAACACCCACCCTATTTACATGGGATGGAGAATGTTCCACTCTTTACTACCCCCATGAATCCCTCTTGCCCTCACCTGGACACCAAGGAACAAACAAAATTAACAGGGAGAGACAGCAGAGTCCACCAAAGTCCAAGAGCAAAACAAATGTGGAGAGTAAGACTAGAAGCTGAACTCTAGGGTCATAACTACTACTTGGGAATTCAATACAAATACCAAAGAACTAAAACATCTGGAAAAAAACACAACAATGAGAGCTTATTAAATTCCAGGGATGTCTCAGAGCCACTTTCTGGACATCAGAGAGTGCACATGGCCAGACAGGAAAGGGTGGTGGCCACAAGCAAGAGGGTGCGAAGCCCTCCCTGCAGGTGGGAAAGGCCAAAGAGACAGACTTCTCAGAACACACACGAGTGAGATGTCTCAATCTAATAAGAATTAAACAAAACTAATTAGAAACAAATCCTCCTCTCAAAAGCCATCCCTCTGTGCTGGCTTACTTATCCTCTCTGGAAGGAAAAACAAATCTTTTTCTATCTTGCACGGTTTAAATGAACTCAGATCTCTTCCAGCACTTCTTATTCCAGAATAATAGAATTCTAATTTTACAGATCCCCTAAAAGCAGTGAGATAGAAATATTTAATTTCAGGGGCTTTAAAAATCCTTATCTTTTAATCACCCTACAGGGCCTCCAACTCTATTTTAAATTTCTTCAGCATTTTATTACTACCTGAAATTTTAAATATTTGGTTATTTGTTCCCCACCACCAATCAACCAACCAGACACAGGGCGCCCCCCACCCCCATGGGAATGCAAACTCCACTTCTCGCTGCTCTGTCTCCTAGGCCCTGTCTGGTAGCCAGCACATGCTTAACATTTCCTGAATGGATGAAAGGGTTACTTCATGTGTTATACCAACCACACCAAATACAGCATTGCTTGTAAATTGTGCTTTAATGTCTGCAATCAGATATGATGCAGTGAGATACAAGTATAAACTTTCATTGTGCATCCAGAAAATAAAAAGCACATTTATACAGATTTAGCCCAACAGCTTATTCCCTTACAAAGAAAAAAAAAAGTTTTGGATTTAATTAAAGCTAGTTTATCTTCAGTGTAAAAACTTGGAGGTATAAACAAACTCAAGATATTATATACAGTAAATTAATGTACATTTCCAAACTTACACATTACAGCATTTTAAACAAAGTAAATGGTCTCATTTCAGCTTTTACTATTAAGCATAATCCACATCTCAATCCTGGATAAAAATTTCACAATATATAAACCCACTGAGAATTCTGTATACAAATACAAGTTATAGAAATCTGATTTCAAATATAAATACAAAAATTGTCATGACCTTACCATGTTACAACAGCTTACTTATTTTTCTATTGTAATTTTTTAAAAAATCATAGAAAAATATTTCAATGCACATTCAACTGCTATGACAAGGGCCATGACCTTGTGCCTTTAAACCATACTTGTGGAGTATAAAGCATCACACCGGGCATTTTTGGAATGAAAATTCTAAGACTGTAGAGGCTACCATATAAACAGGTTATAATATGGTAACAAAAATATTTAGCTCCATAGTGTGTTTGGGAGGCAATGGGCAGAGAAGTGGAGGTTAGTGCTAACTTAAAAAGGCTCATGGAAGGTATGTGAAGGTGGCTAAGGAACTAGTTAGTGTATTTCAAAAATCCCTATTGCAAGCCTAACACTGACCTTGCTAGTAACTCTTAAGGCAACCAAGACTGAGCATGTGTTTGACCCCCAGGTGAGTGAATCCTGCCCTCCCCTCAGCTTCTGCCATCGTAACAGACCACCCCGGCTCGTGTGTTAACACGGAAACACGGAGCAGGGAGCACAGCAAAACAACTTGTATGTATAAAAGATGATTCAGTGCAAACCTAGAAACTCCTCTTTGTCAATAGTTTCAAAATTCCTTATTGTCCTTGAGCAACTGAAAGTTTTTCTAAACATGTAACATTCAAATTGGGATCCATACTGGAGAACAAATGTGTATAAAAGGCAAACATTCAATTTAAAACATTCTAACATGAGGTTTCTTTCCCTTTCTTTTGTGGGATTTGACAGGGTTCCATTGAGAATGAAAAAACTGATCCTTACAAAGTATACTTTTCTGCAATTAAAAAAGAAAAAAATAGATATATATTTATAGACAGCAGATCCAAGAAGGTGACCAGGCATAGTCAAGTTTCTTCTATGGCTTTTTAAATCACTGAGGTATTATATGATAATCACTTCTGATATTTATGTTTAACTACTTTCCTATGAGAGCCACATTCAAAAGTGACCCAAGCCCATCAGTCTGTAAAGGTAACAAAACTCAAGGAAGTGGCTGGGGGGCTGCAGAGAAGCACAGTCACAGGTGCTCCAAAGCCTCTGCAGGGGATTAGAACAAGGCAAAGCAATTCACTCCAAACACTGGGAGGAATGGGAGCTCCTCTGGGCAAACAAAGAGAGTCCCCAGTTTAACCAACTGGTTTAGCAGCAAGACACTGGGACTATTTGCCCCAAGGCAGGAAGAGGGAGGGACAGTGTGCACAATACTGAGCAAGCAGAGGAAGACCTGGAGCTGTCAGCAGAGAGAGGGCGGGTACTGGCTAGCTCGCCACTCGAATGCAAAGTGACACAGCCTATGAAGGAGGGAGGATGATCTGAAATGTCAGGATGGGCGACACCGGTGGAATCTCCCAGCTTTTCAATAGGCAAGAGGACATAGAAAAAAAAAATGCTATGATTTAAGTAAATGCTATATATCTTAATACCTCTGTTTGAATCTTTTAATTTGCCATTTAAATAGCACATAAAGCTGAACTTGCTCCCAACTGAGATAGGTTACAGAGAAACTTACTATTCCCAGTGACTGGGTAAATTTATCTTGGCACAGAAAGGATCTGAAGAAAGTATCAAGTCCAGGAATATCTTAGCGAAGCCCTTCCCATTTGTAAACTGGCCAGTGCAGGTTCTATATAATACTCAGGTATCAGAAAACGGCCACAGTCCTATTATGGGTCAAGTAGTAATTCTTTTCAATTAATAATACTTTTAATTGCATAGTCTTTCAGAACCATGAAAAATAATGAGAACCAGGTCTTTTCCTGAAGGACCAGGTTTACTCCAACAGAGCGCTGGGCTAATGGCCCTCCCAGCATTAGCTGCAGCGTGACTCAAATCCAGGGATCAACTGTCCCAATCTCCCACACTCCTCTTTCACAATCATTCAGCAAACAGGTCACACGTCCCCTAGATCCACAAACTCATCTTCTCGTTTGGCCAAATCTTCCTCATCTCCCAAAGCTTTCCAGCCACTGGTGGGCAAGACGGGCTTGCAGGAATGTCGCTGCAGCAAAGCAAAGGGAAACAAAGAAGACAAGCGGGCAGAGTTCCTCAGCAGGCAGGCGGGCTCTGCCTGGGGGGCCTCCTGGCTGTGGTGTCTCTCATCAATTTTCTCTTGTAAGCTCTGGACTTCCTCCATCATTTCCAAGAGTTTGCTCATAGTGGCCACTGTGCCACCACCTAGGATTTGGGCTTCTGGAATCCAACGCAAGTAGCGCTGGGCCCAGACTCTGATTTCTGGTCCCTCTATGTGAGGCAACAACAAACCATGGTAGTCAGTGGGCTTGCGATGCCAGCTGTCATAGAACTCTCGAAAGTTGTCTTGCAGCTCATCAGAAGAATTAATAAGTTTGCTAATTCTCTTGCCCAGAAGGTTTTTAATTAAATGATCTGTTTCTTCCCTGAAAAATCCTCTTTTGGGAGATGACTTAGATTGGGTGAGTGGCAAAGAAAGTTGTCGTTGATGCTTTGAGAGAAAACACAAATAAAAATCTCTGGTTAACATAAGAGCCACAGTTACAGTTGTTACCATAAAAAAAAAAAAAGGGCATAATCCTGCTTTAACAAGTATCAAGAGACATCAGGATGGCCCTGTGAATACACACGCATGAAAATGCTGTCACATGCAAAGGAAGGGGGTTCTTGTTTACTCCCATGCTGTATCAGAAACACGTGGGGAAACCAGGTCGTGTGGCAGCTGTGCAGAGGCATGCTGCGACACAGAGAAGGGCTTCCAATGCCCTCCTCCCCATCACAGGAGTATCAAAGGACACAAGTACTGAAAAAGCCGTTCAACTTAAGACAGGTTAATGATTTAGCGGAATTCAGAACATGCCTCTTCATGTCTCAAAGGAAGCAAGATATTTCTTCTTTGAGAACTTTAGGACTGTTAACCTCTACGATATTCTGAACACTTGCAAGGAAGCAGGGCTGACCACCTGAAGATCCCATCACGTGGATGAAATAACTTAGCAGCTTATCAGGCATCCAGTGGGAGTTTAAGCCTAAGTCATAAAGATTCTTTTGGACAAAGAAAACAGAGGCAGGTGGGAGCAAAGGAATTTGAGGAACCAGCTAAGCTGGCCAGACATTCTTGTCTGACAACCTGCATGGAGTAGAAAGTTTGAGAGCATTTACATTTTTTTCTCCTTGGTAATTCTCGCTGAGGCCAAAGCAGAGTGTTATTTTGGGGTGCACTGTGAAAACGCTGTGAAGATGGGTAAAGTGGTCAGAAGGTCACAAGAGTTCCCCAGTGCCCAAAGGAGAAAGTTAAAAAAAAAAAAGGTGGGGATAAGCTGTTTCTCCTCAAATCTTTCACTCCTGAGATGTTCACGCAAAGTAAGAACAGATAAAGCACTTACTTTCAGGCTAGCCCTGTAACTGTCTAATATATTTCTGCCAGTAGTTCTTCCTTGTAAAAAAAATTTTTTATTATAAATGAAATATTTTCTTATTATGGAATATGACATAACAAAAATATAAAAAAGAAAGCAAAGCCATTCACAAGACCACAACTCAGAGATGACCAGGATTTCTGACTCTCCATCCGAGAACAGGAGAGATGATGGCCACGAGTCGGCGGCCCCTCTTCTTCCCAGCAGACAAGGTGTGTCAGGCAGGGCAGGTGGCCGAGGAACGCAGATGACACCTGTTACCAAGTGCTTACCGCCTGCCAGGTTCTGTGCTCAGTGCTTTACATGCATCGATGGTCCTAATTCTCGAAGTCACTATTACTGTCCCTTTTAACAAATGAGGAAACTAAGGCACAGGGGTTAAGTAATCTGCCAAAGGCACCGGCTACCAAGTGCCAAAGCTGTTTTCAAACAGTCTGGCTCCAGAGCCTGGGCTCTTAACTAAACTCTCCTTGTCCTGGACACTCGGTTCTCTCAATCTCTTAAGTGAAAGGAGCAGGCCAAGGTGGGAGCAGCACAGGCTTCCCGACCTGCAGCAGAAGCTGAGACTGCACACCTCAGCGGACCCCTGCCCCTCACGTGCAATTCACAGAGCAGCCCTGCATGCTGGTCAGCCTCAGCTGTCCTCGTTCCACAGCATGTCCTTCAGGACACTGGTCCACTCCACCTGGTGCCCTCACCTGAAATCTGGTCTTCTTACGCAAACGCTTCAAAGCTCCTCATTGCCCCAGTTCCAATTCAGTTCTAGTACAATCTGAAATTCTCTAACCCTTCTGCTCAAACCTCTCCCACCAACCTACTCTTGGAGCCCAGGCTGTCTGCCCCTATCTACGAGGAGAAGGGACAATTAGGAAAAACTATGTCTGAGGAGAGAAATGAAATCTATTCTTAGAAGGGGGAGCCTTAGTTTCCTCTCCTGTAAAGCATGGAGTGGGCCTCACTGTCTCTGAGGTCTCCTGCAACTCTGGCGCGCAGTACTGTGACCCTAACCTGCTCCCATGAGGATGTGCATACGGCCACCAGGGGGCACAACACACTGAAGAAAAACTGATCTCTGGCCAAATTGCTCCAGGGCTCAGGGCAATTCTGGTCAAACTGGAAGAAACAAGGTGAACCAGAAAGGGGAAACATCCACCCTGGGCCTGAGGACCCCTAAAAGGGCAGAGTGGCAATTCTGAGTCATTTGGCAGCCAACAACATCTCTGACTTCTGGCTTTGGCTCACCCAATCCTCTTTAGAATGGAATCAACTCCCACACCAGAACTGGCCAGGCTCCCTACAGCCAGCCCCTGAAGACCACCAGGTGGGCTCAGGATGGCGAGAGAGAAGGCGGCATGATACACACCGACGTGGGTTTGCAATCACTGCTTTCCCCTTTGTGGGGGAGAAATTCCGAGCTTAGAGACAAAGCTAGGAAATAGCATTTAAATAATGTCTCAGTTAGAGAACTTTGGGGTTTAACAACTAGTAAAATCAGGGACAAACATCTGAAAGGAAAAACAAATCTTTGACATTTTGGTTCATAGCATGGGTCAGCAAACTGGCAGCCCTTGGGCTAACTCTGGCCTGGCACCTATTTTCGTAAATATTGGAACGCAGTCATGCCCATCTGTTCACCTATTGTCTAGGGCTGCTGCTGTGCTACAGCGCTAGAGTGTGGTGGTTGCCACAGAGACTGTACGGCCCTTGACAGAAAAAGTTTCCCAACCCCTGGTTTATAGGTACAGCCCATGAAAAAAGTCTTACTGGTATCTGCTGAGAAAACCCATACGATCATTGTTCCTTGTACTCTACTAACCACACACAGGTAGAGGTGAGAGGCACGATCCCATGCAGCTCGACTACAGCAGCAGCACCCTTAGTGACATTCAGCAAATGGCTATGTCTCATTAGGGCAAAGGCCGATTTGCTGAAAGCAAACGATTCTCATGGGCTTTGACAATTTGCCTGTCACAAATCTCTAGTCTGCAGACTGTTTCAAGGGGTAAATCACACACTGGCAGACAGAATCCATATGTAAATTTTATCTTTATACACATGGGACCTGGGGCAGACGCAGGGGGTTAGACATGTGGACATCTTACTTTGGAACGAACTCCTTTCCGTTGGCCTTTGTCCAGCTTTGGCTTTTCCACGTAGAGAGGGTTTTTGAGCAACGTCTGGGCTTTGGGTTCAAACTGTACAGACCAGTCCCACACGGAGAGCAGATTCAAAGGCTTGCTTTGTGTATCCTGGCTTTCCCTGCCCTGCCAAGACAAGCACAGGTCACGATGGCTTCCAGGGAGGGCTGAGGAAGGCAAACACTTAATTCTGAGAAACGAGCACCAGGAAGGGCACTCCTTCCATATTCATGGGTACTTCATTTTTAGAGGCTGAGGCTACCAGTGGTTACTCACTAAACGCTTTCAGACGGGGGAAGGGTAAGAAGGACGCTTACCTTCCGTGGACTATATGCCAGCCACTGTGCTGGGCACTTCCATAATCTTGTGAGGTAACTATTGTTCTTCCAATTTTACATTTGAAGAAACTGAGGCTCAGAAAGCTGAAGTGAACTGCCCAAGGGGACAAAGCTGGTGAGTCACAGAGCTGGGCTCTGAAACTGGAGCTGTGTGACTCGGAAGCCTAGGTTCTGTCGTTCCCCCTCCGCTGTGGGATTTGGTAATCCTCCAGGCTCCAGCAAGCTCTGCAGCCAGCAGAAGGCTGGTCAGCAGCACTGAGATTAGCTGGGAATGTTACCCCCCACCCTGGGGCACAGCCTCAAGAGGGACTAACGGGGTTTAAGATGGAAAGTAAAAGCCTAGCTTCCCTTCACAGAGCAACTCCAGGCATCAGGCAAACAAAAGACAGGGCATCTGGTCTGTTTTAAAAAGGGCAGCTTTTAATTTTGCTTAACCCCTAGCTCCACCACTTGCTTCCAGTTCCAATATTTACCATGACCAAGGGTGAGTTACTTGTCCCTTGTGTGCCGCAGCTTCCTCAGGGATAATAATGATGTGGACCCACAGGATGCCGTGAGGATTAAATAACAACACCTAGAAAGCACTTAGAACAATGCCTGGCATACAGTCAGTGGTAAACAAATATCATTTTTAGCATCAATGTTATTGCATCCCACTTGTGAGATGGAGCTTCTTTAATACATAGGTTCATAAGAGGGATCTTACCACGTTAGTATCTTTTTGATGAGGCGAATTGAAGAAGAAGGTGCTAAAAATAGGAATGTATAGGCTATCTGACAAAACAGTCAGGTAAGTCTCTGTGAATTCAAATGCTGGAGGATGCTGGTGTACCAGCTGCCAGACACAATCTAAGAAAAGCAGGAACACAGGAACCTATGTGAAAACAAGATACACGTTACTCAGTGGGCACAGAGCCCAGTGCAAGCTCTCCTGAGCCCAGGGGCAGCCATCTTTAAGCTGTGGAGTAACCACCTCTGAGCACTATATTCTCTGGGAAACACAGTACATCCATCCCATTCCAAGCGATAAACATGCTCAATTGAAATCATGTACTTAGAGATTAATGTCAGTATTTGGCAATACCTATCTGTGTCAAAGACATTTCAAAGATGAAATACGTAAAAATTTCATTATGGATCAGCATTAACAGATGAGCATTTGCAACTGATTTTGATAATAGGGAACACAACTTAGAACCTCAAATAAAGGAAATGTTATCTCCCCTCAAAAGAATTCCAGTCTTCTCATTAGTAGCACTGTATTACAAAAAATTGTACTCAATTATGATTGTTATTTTGAATTCTGTCAATAACAAATTATGGGAGAAAAAACTTCTATCTCCCTGCTTACCCACACAACTATGGTCAGGGACCAGTCTTGGAGACTGAGCTGAAATTAGAAGCCTCCCCCTCTCCCCCTCCTGCAAAGAGGGCCCAGAAGACAAAGGGATGGGAAAGAAGGCAGTGGCTATAAAAATGAGTTTTTTCACAAATGTATTTTTTTTTCTTTTCTTTTTTTTTTTTAGAGACAGAGTCTCACTCTGTTGCCGTGGCTAAAGTGCTGTGGCATCATCATAGATCATAGCAATCTCAAACTCCGGGGCTCAGGTGATCCTCCTGCCTCAGCCTCCCAAGAAGCTGGGACAGATGCACACCACCATGCCCAGCTAAGATTTCCTTTTTCTTTTAGTAGAGACAGTGTCTTGCTCAGGCTGGTCTCAAACTCCTGACTTCAAGTGATCCTCCCTCCTCAGCCTCCCAGAGTGCTAGGATTGCAAGAGCCATACCCGGCCCCACAAATATATATTTTTTAAATCCATGAGTCTCCTTTATTAGCTAGCCAGAGGTGAGCTCTTGATTAGTAGAGAGTAATTTCTCCAGTATGTTATCATTTACAAAGTGCTTATCCTTCTTGATTCACCAGTAACCCTGCCAGGTGGGTAGAGGAGCTATGTTATAGTCTCTCCCTATATAGAGGAGGAAACAGAAGATTAGAGATCATAAGAGGCTGGCCTAAAAGTCTCACCCAGAGCTCATAAGACAGAGGTGAAGGGGAATCCAGCTCTTGAATCAAAGTCCAATGTTGCTTCAGTTATATCACAAATTAGCCAGCCCATTTTCCTTCAAAACTCCAATATGTTGATGTTAAAATGCTAAGAAATATTTATAGAGAACTTTATTTCATACCTCATTTTATGCACAATATCATTAAACAGAGTGGAAAATATTTAGACCTCATTTAGTAAGGGAAATGACCTCAGAAAATATGAGTGACTTCTTCAAGGTCTAGGCCAACAGCAGATAGGGTTTTCTCTTGGACTCTTTCCCATTAGACATGATGCCTATCAGTCCTCCTCTTCTCAAGATAAGCAAACACACTCCTCTTCACACAGTGTCAGCTCTGCCTATCATTTTATGTGAATCCCATCAACCTTTCAAATTAGCTCCTCAAAGTCCCTACTAAGACTGAAGGATGGTGATTTCTATCCAGCTCAATGCGACACAGATGAGGCCAGGCCTGAAAGAAGCCACCTGGTTGATTGAGAGAGGCCTGGGTTACCCCAGGAAGCTGCCACGCCGTTAAAGGCAGGAGCCGTGGCTCTTGTTCCTGCAGCATGCTGTGTCAAGCCTTCTGAACCACAGACAGACATGCTGATTACCTAGAGGAAGAAAAACCACGAGTCATGCTACCAGCGCACGTCAGCTCTGCAGGTGATTTAATTGAAGAATGTTTGTTTTCATTTTTCCTTCCACCAATCATCAATAAGGCAGCCAAAGGAGTTTATACAGCTGCCACCTACACAAGCACACTACAATTTGGGGGGCTTATTTTCTGTAAGTGATCTACAACGCTACCTCTCCTGTGCCTGAACTCAGAGGCCGAGGCCTGGAGTGATTCACCCAGAGAGAAGCAGAAGTGGCAGGGGCACAGCCACACATATTACTGCTAAGGCCCTGCTGAGGGTCGGCATTAACATAACCCTATGCTTCATTTTGGAAAGGTTTATGCCCAAGGAAAATTTACGTCATGTTATTATGTACACATTGAGTATCCTTAATCTAAAATCCCAAAATCTGAAATGCTCCAGAATCCGAAACTTTTTGAGTGCCAACATAACACTCAAAGGAAATGCTCACTGGATCATTTCAAATTTTGGAATTTTGAATTAGGGATACTCAATTGGTAATATAATGCAAACATTCCAAAATCCAAAAACATCCAAAATCTGAAACACCATTGGTCCCAGGGATTTCGGATAAGGGATGCTCAATCTATATTTTCCATAGGAAACCTGTACCTTGAAGATCCATTTATTGCAAAGGCTAACTAACTTAGTAGAAATTGTAGAAGTCCCTCTCACTGAGTTACTTTATATTTAAGTTTTATAAATCAATATTACCATAACACACATGTATATAAATACATCCTGGTGTACGCAATTTAGAAGAGAATTCTCTGAACACACTTGTTAGTATCCTTTTTCCTCTAAGAAGGGTTTCAGTATTATTTAAAGCACCCAAAGTCATCACACAATGAACTGACCCCGGGTTTCCTAACAGACCTGGACTGCATGCATTCAGCAAGCAGCAGCGCTCCATCTGAAGACAGGTGTTAAACGAGAGGCTGAGCAGCTCTCCTCGTGATGGAAACAGTCTGACTGCAGGAACTCACCTCCTCTTTGTCACTCTGGCGGAGGTGGTTGCAGCGATCCAAGAAACAGTGGCCACCCATGACCCACTCCTTCTGGACAAGGCTCTGGAAACCAATCCTGGTTCTGCAGTGAGCGTCCATCATCACTTGCACCAGAGAGGAAATGAGGCAGCAGAGGTCGGATGCGTTCTCCTCTAGGAGGGGCCCAGCAGCAGGGCAAAGAGGAAGGAGGGCAAAATGTGTTAAAAAGCTGCAGAGTGCTCTTACTTGCACAGTTAAAAGTAGGGTTCACAATACCAAGGTCTATTAATGGTCACACTCTTATTCCTTGAAGGCAAGAGCCAGTGAAAAACAGGGTAACGTTTTCAGACTGAAAGACAATTTGCTTCTCATCTGTCTAGTACAGATCCTGGCATATACTGGTACTAAACATGGATTTGTTTACTGAATGAATAAACGCAGCATTGCAAATCCACTTTCAGCACATGGGCATCTAGGTGTGCCACACAGTGACAGCTAAATCACCCATATGATGATGACCTGTTGGGCTCTGCAGACCAAGTCTAAAGCCCTTCCCTCCTGGGGTGTCGACGTCTCAGTCACTGATCTCACTGTTCCACAGCTTGGCTCATCTCAGAGCTCATTTCCTCCACTCCTAAGTCCTCACTTGCTCTGCTTTAGAGAAAGTTTATTAATTTCTGGACTGTACCAAAATGACTTTTTATTTTCAGCCCCAGGCCCTTTCCTTTTATGTTTAAGGAGCACTGAGGTGCCTGCTTCTCCTTGCTTAGCCTAGAGGAGAAATTCTCCTTGGTCTACTTCCACATGCCCACCTGAAATGCACTTTCCAAAACCCATATGATGAAGTCTATTCACATACTTAACGTTCATGACTTAGAGCAAATAAAAATATACATCTGTATCTATGCAATTTGTCTTAAGTTTTAAGATCCTAAAAGCCAGGGTTTATGTCTCCATGGTTTCCTCTATATAATATAAGTGCAACTCAAGCTGCTTTTTAAAAATGTCCATGGAACTAACATTACTGGGGTCAGAGAAACTTGGGAATGAATTATAACTAGGGAGGTTTCATACTGTGCTCTTTCATCCTGACCCCTGTAATCACAAAGCACTACAAGTCCAGGCTTACACCTGTCTATTCCAGGGAACAGACCTCAATTAAGGAATACACAGTTTAAAGAAACAGATTTTTGTCTTCTAGTGCTATCAGTTTTCAAAACAAGTTTCATTTTTAAGGGAATCTTCCTCCTTGTACCTGAAGGGTATAAATACTATACCTGTGGGTGACAGGAAGAGCGGCTAGAAAATGAGATTTTAGAGGACAAACAACTCAGCAGTTCACCTAGGAGTGAGGGACACCTCGGTTCTATGAGTCGAAGACTCAGTTTTCATTGTATGCAACTCTGTGATCAGTGCGGCCGGCTTTGGCTCTCTCCATCTCTCAGACCTCCAATCCCTATCTCTCCTCCTTTTTACCAGTTACTTAGTACTTAGATAATGCTCTGTTCTGTCATTTTTGGTTAGGTCTTTTTCAATAACATGCTGAAGGCAACTCTCCCATTTGGCTGTAAACGTCTAGAAGGCACAAATACAGAGCTCTGCACATGGCAGGTGCTCAATAAATGTATTCAAATCTAAGCATGCCAGCATCAGATCAACAAAGCCACAGGAATACACATTTTCCAGTCTGTCCTTAGGACCTAAGGCCCAACAGCTATGGAGAACCTGGAGAAATGAGAAAAGCTTGGGGGCATAAGCATGAGATAATCTACTTAAAGTGTAGTGTGGGGTTATATAAATAGCAGGTAACTTTTTAGCTCATATCTAGCTAGTAATAGCACCAATCTTTTTTGCATGGTGGTTTACACTTGCTTTTGCACATTCTGAATGTGTCATGTACAGCAAGTTAAGCCCACTGTGGAAAAGGAAATCATGGCCCACCAAGTTTCCATGGTAACTGTAGAAAGTTGCCAAACACGAAGATATAAAAATAACAATTAAATCATCCATGGTCTCGTTATATAAAGGATCACCAAAAGATTTTAACTTTAACCAAGCTGAGTTAATATAAAACAAAATCCAAAACATTAAGAAATGTGAGCTTTGGTAAAGATACCAAACAATTCCTTCTTGGGCTGTGAATAGGTCTGCCAAGTTCCAAGTGAAAGAATTTTATTTTAAACTGTAATGCTAAAATCCAAGGTTAGGGAGAAAGGAATGGGAAGGACTGCTACACTAGCTCGCTCCTTTTATAAGATAATTCCAAATACATAAAGCTACATGTACAAAAATTAAATCTTAAATGAAGGAAAATAGAAATAATCCTTTGTGCTTTAAATATATTACCTAAAAGAAGAATGTTCATGTTTTGTGCTTCCATGCATTCCGTAATCTCTATTGCTTTTTTCAGGCAACGTCTGAATAGGAAAAAGATAAGAAAAAGGGGCATTAGTTTTTCAGCTTCGTAATAAACAAACAGTTTAGAGACAGTCTGAATTAATCTTCAGTTTTTCCTCTCATTTATTTTTTCATGCTAAAATCCTCCAGAAAAGAAATAATTATTGTTTACACTATTCAGATAGTGGGAGACACTCATCTACCTATTAGAAACTAAAAATTCTCAGAAGGGAATCCCAAAATTGATGTTAAAATGCTCCTAGGTAATTTCTACACTGGACATTCTCATTGAAAACTCAGACCCAAATCTGCTGGTGAACCCTAGTAAGACCTATCAATACCCTCAGCTGCAGAATGTGAGGCCATGTCTCTACTGTTTTATTCAAGGTGACCTGATGAATGTATCAGTGTGGCTGAAAAGATCTAATATGCTCAGAAACCCCTTGTGTCTCCTTCTCTCTACACGTTATTCCCTTTGAGCCTGTTGCCACCACGCGCAGCTTTGTCGTGTCCCAGCTTATACCCAGGATCCTTCATATATGCTGCCCTCTGCTTGCAGTGGTGCCTCCTCTGCCCCCAGCAACCCTCCCTCCCCATACCCTGACACTTCACCTGGCTAGGGATGCTCACCCTTCCCTGCCCGCCTGCGATGTTTCTCTTTTATAAAACTTATCACTGTTTTCCATTATATATTCAAATTATGGGATACAAAACAGGATACTCAAAGCATAGTTAAGTATCTGGAGGGCCGAGGCTCCTTTCCACGGTACTCACTGCAGAAGTGAAAGTGAGTGTGTGTGAGAAGGAAGGAAGTATTCCTCTCTTTCCTCAAATGTAGCCTAAGGTGGAGCTGTTCTCTTCCCCATCATCATTCTGTTTTGCACCTTCCTTTGCCATATCCTTTATTTAATGCAACAGAAAGGAGCCAGTCAATGTATAAAGTAGGAAAGGCAATATAATGCTCTTCTCTGGGACTGTCAACCTAACTAAACCACACATGACTGACATTAATCATGATAATGTTTAAAAAGCATTTAAACAGGTAATACATGTATAAGACACAAAATTCAAAAAGGTATTCAGTGAAGAGTCATTATCTCTCCCATTCTCACCCCGAGTTTCCTCTCTGGAGGCCAGCACTGCTGCCTCAATTATAATTTTGGGTTGCCAAAGCCCTTTTCCATCTATAGAGTATATATCTCCTTGTAAGCAGGCAGCATGTTTGTAAATTCCTATCAAATGTGCTCAGAAATAAGTCACAAATGTAAAATCTAGCTGAGCCCTGAATAGAACGTGTGATTTAAGAATATTTAATTGTGAAATATCAAACTGTTAAATTGTCAATTTGCTTTACTACTTTGAATTAGACAACTGTAAAATTCATGAGCAAAATAATGGCTTGAAATACCTGATTATGTCAAGCCAGCTGCTACTTTCCAACAGAGAAAACCATTTTATATCTGTGTCCCAAAATTCAGTACTGTTATCTGAAAAAGCAAAAAAGAATTAAGATGTCAGGTCAGTTTGCTGACACACCTGTCGCAAAAAAACCTGTGTTACTCAACTGAGCTGTGTGGATTAACAGTCCTAGACTCGAGCTGTAGAATGCAGGCCCGAGACTCCATTTCAAGCAAAGGACATTTCAACACTTCAGCTGAAACGGTTTTTTGAACTGTAGGCCCCTAGAAGGGTATGACAGTCAAAAAGAGATCTTTATTGCTGAAATAAGAAATGCCTACGCAACGTAAACAAAGCCACGGTTCACCCTATAATTCAACAAAGAGAGAAACATGCATTCGGCAGAAATAGTTGACATCTATTCCTAAGTCCAAGTTAAAAAAAGTTACCTGTAAGTGTGACAAATCTCAGAGAGTAAAGACTCATTCAAAAATGGAGAGAATCAATAGGTAACGGCATGATTAGATATGGGCCAAGTTCTAGATTGCTACTGGTAGGCAGCCTGGGCAAGGACATGGGGATAGCTGGGATGGGCATGTTTCATTTTCCACTGTGTACACTGCTGATTAATTGAAAATATTTTTACATTGTTAGAAACTGTATATGCCCAATCAGGAAAACAATTAAGGTATTTTCACTTTGGGAAAAAAAGTGCACTAAGGAAAACCAAGAGATCATTCACTTTGTAAATCACCACAAGTGAGTGAATATAGGTTCAAAAACTTTTAAAGGGAGAAGCCAAAAATGCTCACCACTGGGCAACTGGTGTGCTGGGGAAAAGGGAGAAGAGGAGAGTGGCTGTGTGATCACCGCCAGGACACGGAAGCAGGCGGGGAAAGCCTGCAGAGAGATGGAGAAGGGGCATGGCGATGGCAGCTGGCCCCTTGGCTCCACGACATCGCTGCCCTGAGCCTCTGTGTACCACCATAAAGAACCCAAGGAAAAGGCACCAACTTTCACCGGATCCACGTGGCTTGTCTTTCCCCATTTGACAGAAAGTTTTTGCTCAGCATTCTTCTTACCTATCAGAAACAGCTGTTTAAATTTAGAGTATGCAGTCTGGATTTCCTGCAGGGATAGGAAGTTGCCTGACAAGTCTTCAGTTTTAACAATTTCATAGGGTGGCCTGTGGATGGTCTTGTAAATTCTAGGTATCAACAAGGAACACAAGATTAGAAAAGCAAACACGAATTTAAAATAACTTACTTTAGGCCAAGCGTAGTGGCTCACGCCTGTAATCCTAGCACTCTGAGAGGGCAGGCGGGAGGATCACTCAAGGTCAGAAGTTTGAAACCAGCCTGAGCAAAAGTGAGACCTCATCTCTACTAAAAATAGAAAGAAAT
>VBSM01003039.1:7903057-7918205 GCA_008086735.1 Cheirogaleus medius | reverse complement strand
TGAGCCCAGGAGTTTGAGGTTGCTATGAGCTAGGATGATGCCACGGCACTCTAGTTTGGGCAACAGTGAGACAAAAAAACCCAAAAAAACAAAAAAAGCCCTATCAACTAACAGCAAAATAGCAATCTCATTAAGTCTTCATTAACAATAAAACAGATAAAAAAGAAACTGCTATAACAATTCATAAAACAGTGGGGAAAATTTGAACCCTAACTGGATATTAAAGAATTACTGTGAAATCTGAATGGTATGATAATGGTTTCATGGTTGTACATATTTATTTAATAAGGATTAATTACAAGGAATTAATCTTTAATTCTAGGGATATATACTAAAATATTTATGAATAAAATGTCATGACCTCTGGGATTTATTTCAAAATAATCCAAGGAAGCAGGGAGTAGGTGGAGGTATAAAACAAGATTACCCATGAGTTAATAATTGCTGAGTCTGGGCAATGGGTAAAGGGAATTCATCATATCCACTTTTATACTGCTTGAAAGTTTTAATTAAAAAAAAAATCCTTAAAGGTAGTTAAGAAAAAAAAACTTCCCACAAGACTGTGATGTAAAACTAGGTTTTGCAACCACTGGTCAATGCTAAGATGCCTCAAACCATCAAAACTGTGAAGAATACTTGGCTTTTGAAGTGCTTGAAATATTTTCTTATTTGTCTGCTTGAATGGGTGAGTGATAAGGCTCCCCTTCTGCAGGTGCAGTCAATGAAGTAAAAACCTCTTCACAGATCAACAGCTCACAAATTTAGCCTACCCATTAAAATCAAGTGAGATGATTAAAATAATACCAATGCCCAGGCTCCACCCCAGAATATTAAATCAGAAGCTTAAAAGCTCTCCAGGTATTCAGTCAGGATGAAAACCGTTGTTCTAGAAGATCCTGCTACTAAAAGTATACAGCAGTATGACTTGGAGTCTTATAAGGAAAGCAGATTGTCAGGCCTTACACCACCTACTGAATCAGACTCTGCATTTTAACGAAATCCCCAGGTGATTTAGATGCCCATTAAACTGTGAGAAGCAGCACTCTAGATGGTAACTTACAAATAGGCCACTGTTTCTCAACCTTTTCAGGACAGTCTCCTGTGGAGTTGTTTAAACTAGATTCTAAGCTCCTTCTTCAGTGGCTCACACTACAAAGCTGAAGTGGGGCCTCATGGTTTTAAAAAATTTGCATGTCTTCCCCAATTAGTGAGGATGAATATTTTACAATGTTAGTTGCCCAGTTAATTTTCTCTTAAGAGTTTTTCACTCAAAAAAGTCAGAACCAGCCAGGAGTAGTGGCTCACACCTGTAATCTTAGCATTCTGGGAGGCCGAGGCAGGAAGATTGCTTGAGGTCAGGAGTTTGAGACCCTGTCACTACAAAAAAATAGAAAAATTAGCTGGGCATGATGGCACATGCCTGTAGTCCCAGCTACTTGGGAGGCTGAGGCAGAAGGATCACTTAAGCCCAGGAGTTGGAGGTTGCAGTGAGCTATGATGAGCACTCTAGCCTCGGCAACAAAGCGAGACTCTATCTCAAAAAAAAGAAAAGAAAAGTAAAAAGAACCAAGAGAACCAAGTACATTAGCAAATGCAGCATCCCTCACCCAGCGGAGGCAGCTGTACAGAGAGGAAGAAAACTGCAGCCAGTGAGGGGTGCTGAGGCTGTCCTCTCCTGCCCACTCAACTCCAGCTGGATTTCATGGAGTCTCTGTCCTTGTATCTGTGAGATTCCCCACAGATACAAGCAATTAACCCTCTCTCCTTGGAAAGTAGTATAGTCATTAGGATGAGTTTAGACTACAAAGTAAACAGTCTCTCCAAATACAGCATGATTTTATTCATGCAAAATTGTATGATCCACTCAGGCACAACCCCGAGCAGCAACATGTCTTCCTCCTGTGCTGGCATCATATCATAGGTCCCTCTGTGTTGTACACACTCCACAGGGCTGCATACCTTCCTATATCGTTACAGGGAGGTGCGATGAGGAAAGGTTTTTCAGGAGGAGAATGAAAAAAGAGAAGAAATAGACCTGTGGTACTGGAACAGCCAGCTCTGGCCTGCAAGAAGGAGAAGTAGACACTCAGTTTCTTAGCCTTATCCAAACTGCCTAGAGTCTCCCCATCTAGCTACTCATGGGGTTCTCATTAATTTATTCATTCTTTCTCCTATTTACTGTGAACCTCTTAGAAGCCAGGCACTGTGCTTGGTACTGAGGATAAACAATGAGCAAAAACAGACTGTGTCCTTGATTTTACAGAGCTGGAGGTTACAGAAACAAACATTAACCAAATAATGATACAGATAAAAATAAACTCTTGATTGCAGGATGTGCTATGAGAGGGACATACAATGCAGTGAAAGCTCTCACAAGGAGACCTGACCTGGTCCTGAGAAAGCTAAGAAAGTGGCACCTGGGCTGAGAGTTGACCAATGAAGTGGAGTTAATTATATTTGTGCAACTACAAGCAAAAGGCACTTCCAGACAGGAGACTGCCAGGCAAGGCCTGTGGCAGGGAGGTCAGTATGGCCAGAGCGGTGCAACACAAAACTGGAGTCAAACCAAGAAGGGCCTTGGAGCACTATACCAAGAACAGTGGGAAGCCACTGCGGCAGGAGCATGATCAGATGCATGTGGAGGGGCCCACGTGGCCTCCTATGTGGAGAATGGATGCTGGGGACCAGAGTGCACAGGGGAGACCATGCAGCCAACTATGACAGTGGTCCAGGGAGAAACCAGGCACAGCTTTTCCTGTATCATCCCTACAGGACAGAAAAGCAGGGTGGGGGAGAGCTTTATAACTGGGAAGGAGGAAAGAACAGGGTGAGGCTGACAGTGACACAGGAGCGGGGGCATTCAGGGCCCTGCAAGCCCCTCCCCACTGTCACTACAGCCCACGCTGTGACGGGGGCATGGGCTGGGGTGGGGACACTAACTTTGCAAATGTTTGAGATTGATCGAAATCAAAACTGATCTGTTGAAGAGGCCTATCAGTACTGTGAATATAAAGAGCTCTACAAAAAACGTTTTATAACACTGTTAGCAGGGTGCTAGGAAGTATGGTCCAAAATGATAAGATTCAAGTTTCTAAAAACAGAGTATGCAGAGTCATCCTTTAAAAATGTAGGTCAGATCACATCCCACCTCTGCTCAAGCTCCCCTCGTGGTCAGTCAAAGCCTCTGGGCATCACCAGCCAGTGGCCTCCTCCCCTCCCCACCCTCATCTCCTACTGCTCTTTCCTCTGCTCACTCCTCCCCGGGCTCCTCCCAACTCTGTACACAAGCCTCTACCCCCACTCTTCCCTCTGCCAGGCATGCTCTGTCCTCAGGTGTCCTCTGACTCAATCCTTCTCTGCCTTCGAGGCTTTGCTCAAAGGCCACTTACACACAAACCTCCTGACCAGCACACCCTCCATCCCCTCCAGCACTCCCTAACCCCTTACCTAATTTTTTCTCCTTTAATATGTTATAATCTACTTCTTTATTCTATCACTGTCTTCCTCCCACTAGAATGAAAGCCCCAGAAGGGCACAGGTTTTTAGGTATTCTATTGACAGCTGTATCTCTAGTAGCTAGGACACTGCCTGGCACATAGTAGGCGTTCAAAAATTTTTCTTGAATGAATAAATAAAAGAAATATACAGGCCAGGCACAGTGCCTCACACCTGTAATCCTAGCACTCTGGGAGGCTGAGGCAGGAAGATCGCTTGAGCTCAGGAGTTCAAGACCAGCCTGAGCAAGAGTGAGACCATCTCTACTAAAAATAGTAAAAATTAGCCAGGCGTGGTGGCATGTGCCTGTAGTCCCAGCTACTTGGGAGGCTGAAGCAAGAGGATCGCTTGAGCCAAGGAGTTTGAGGTTGCTATGAGCGAGGCTGATGCCATAGCACCCTAGTCTGGGTGACAGAGTAAAACTCTGTCTCAAAAAAAAAAAAACCAAAAAGAAATAAACAACATAAAAGAAAGTAGACAATATAAATTCAGAAATGCCTCCGTAAGTTTTACACTTAGATTATAGGTACAATAATGGCAACAATGACAAAAAAGGATACAAATTCACTTTTGGGTATGTAAGAGACTTTAAGAGTTTCTTTAAAAAGTTAGTATTAATGTAGAGAATGAAACCCTCATACACAGTTGGTGGAAATGTAAAATGGTGCAGTGTCTGGAAAACAGTGTGGCAGTTCCTCAAAAAGTTAAACACAGAGTTACCATATATGGCATATATGGCAATTCTACTCATAGGTTATATATATACCCAAGAGAAATGGAAACATATCCACACAAAAATTTGTACATGAATGTTCATATCAGCATTATTCAGAAGAGCCAAAAAGTGAAAACAATCCAACTGTCCATCAACTAATGAATGGATAAATAAAATGTGGTGTATTCATACCTTGGAACATTATTTGGCAATAAAAAAGAATGAAATTCTGACACATGCTAGAACATGGATGAATTTTGAAAATATTATGCTAAGTAAACAAAGCCAGTCATAAAAGACCACATATTCTGTGATTCTACTCATATGAAATGTCCAGAACAGGCAAATCTAGAGACAGAAAGTAGATTAATGGTTGCCAAGGCTGGGGAGGAAGAGGAAGAGAGAGGTTTTCGAGGGGTGAAATGGGGAGTGACTGCCAAAAGGTATGGAGTTTTTTTGGGGGGCATGATGAAGATGTTCTAACATTGACTATGATAATGACTGCAGAACCCTGTGAATACACTAAAAAAGATTATACACTTCAAATGGGTGAATTGTATGGCATGCCCCCAGCATTAAAAGCTTACCTCTCACAGACTTTATAGCCTTCATTGACACGCACTGCTTTGTACTTCATGTTGCCTTTGGTCCGCTCCAATTCCCAACACCAGTCCTTAAGTGTGTCAAACATTACTGTATGGTTCTTGGGATCAGCGGCTAACAAAACAAAATTTAAAAGACAATAAAATCTTTTCATGCAGCACTGGTATTTTCATTATGTGAAAGTCCCTTCTAAGGTCCCAATTTTCTCCACTAAGTCAATTTTTATCTAAGCAGAATGAATTCACTGCTTAATCCTAACTTTGTTTCATTTTTTGGTCATTAATCCAAAATTATGACCAAGGCTCTGTCTTTTTATATCGTAGGAAAGGAATTGTTCTGGTTTCATTCCTTGGAAAAGTAATTTATAGCTCCATTTTTAGTCATCTGACCATGAGATAATTGCTATAACACAAAAAGATCGTGTGAAGCACTGAAAGGCAGACTTGGCACAAATGCTAAAATGATGAACTATTTTTAGCCCTACCAATATGTGCATAAGATGGCAAACTGGTGTGAACAGCATCCCAGATTCTGGAATGTAAATCCTCCTTCAGTTTGAAGAGGAACTGCCTGTAAGAGGATTGTCCAGCGTGACAGCTGGTTACTGAAGGCCATAAACTGATCAGACAGTCATGGTGAGGGTCAGGGCCTGCCAGCCAAGGGATACATCAGGGTGACGGGTACTTCTGCCCCTAACCCAGCCCTGCTAGAACAAAATGCCAGAAGCACTGCTTTTACAGCTCAGCATACATGTCCTTGGTCCTCTCACCACAGCTCTGCTTGTAGGGGGTGGCATGCACCAAAACGGCCTCCAGTATTTACACAAATTCTATCACAGATAAGTTTAAGCTTTTGCACATCTTAAAAAAACAAACCTTCTGGGAAAAAACAAAGTGTTTGATAAAACTACACCACCTGCTCCTTTTAATAAAACCAGATTATAACACAAATGATGATGATGATAATAGTCAATGCTAATATAGCACTTACTATGTACCAGGCAATGTTCTGAGCATATTACATTTTATGAACTCAATCCTCACAATCCTATAGGATAGATAATACAATAGGTAATATTATTTCCTTAATTTTACAGATGAGGCACAGAAAGGTCAGGTATCTTAGCCAGGTCACAGAGCTAGGCAATGGTGAATGGGAATTCAAACCCAGGCAGCTATAAAGGAAATTTCCATAAAGTACTAATGCAAAAAAAAAAAAAAAAATTTTCCCCATGTACATAAATAATAACAATACTCCTACCCACTCAGCATAGTTGGCCACTTTCTTAGCAATACAGGCAAGTATTTCCCTAAAATGCCATGTCATAATATTTTAGGACCTCTCATCCAAAACTCATTTGTGAATTATTAAGCCAGGGAATAATTAAAGGTATTCACATTGCAAAGCACCCACCTCTACAAACCCCTACTCAATGTAAAAGCTAATTGGGCAACTAGCATCTATCAGTCATAACCTTTACTTCTCAAAAAAAAAAAAAATAGGGGTTGGAAGAAAGAGAGGAGAAAGAGGATGGAATTAAAATAGAATAAAAGATGCTACATATCCTGGGCCTCTGGCACAAAAAGCCACCAGAAGGTAATGAAACTGCCAGGATCGATGAAGGTCAGAGTTCTGGCATGCTGATCAACATGCTGACAAGCTGAGAAACTGTCCTGTGCTGGGTCCAGAACAAGAATCAGGATATAAAGAAGAGACAGAATTTCTAAAAATAGACTATGATTTTTCAAATGTACACTCAGTAAATGTTTATATAAATTATAGTAATCAAAGCAGTCATATTTGTATATCTCTTATTGCAGCAGCTATAAGCCAGCACCCAGTTAATCAGCACTTGTATATACAGCTACAGGGAAAAGATGTCATTCACAAAGATAAATTTGCTGAATTAAGGAACAAATTTTATGTTCAGCCTAATATGTGCGTGAAGTGTATTCTGTGTCAGTATAATTCTCTGAACATAATTTGTCCTGAAGAATATGCAGTTTGCTCTCAACTAACTCTCCTTTAATGACTATCCACAATGTGCCATGCATTTAACAATTTATAATCTTCACAGGACTTCAAGGGAAGTATTAACACTGCTGTAAAATGAGAAAACAGAGGTCCCAAGAGTTAAGTGTCATCCTCCAACTACACAATGCGAAAGCAGCTGGGCCAGGATTTGAACTCAGGTGGGACAGACACCAAAATCCATACCTTTTCTACTAATTACTATAATTCCCAAAATGCAACATGCTCTCTGAGATATCTACATCTCTGTACATGCCAATCCCTCTGCCTAAAATACTCCTCTAAGCCTATCAGATGCTCCCATATCCTCCACCATCAGCAGAGGCACAGCCTTCTCCCTCTGACAGTCTGCCCCTCCCCCAGGGGGATGGGCACTTCCCTCAGAGGACACATCACCCAGGTGCCTCTCCTATTTGACTTTATGTTCCTTGAGGGCAAGGATTTAGTCCTGTTCACCATAATATCTACACAAGGCCTGGCCACAGCAAGCATTTAATAAATGTTTACTAAATGAGTAGACAGCAACAAAGCAACTCTGTATTCCAAAAAGATATCACAAAGCCTTAAGTGCTTTCAAAAGAAACTGCCACTTCCCTGACAAAAAAAGCACAGAAGTCTCAGGATCACTAAATGTCAACTTCATGTTAAGAGTAACAAGCAGAGCAAGTGAACAGACTGAGGCAAGAGAAATAGAGAAGGAAGAAGACAGACATCTGTGAAAACATGTCCGATGCTAGGCATTGTTAATGACTAATTCAGATGGCCAGAGTTTCTTACTTAAAAGATTGCTTTCTTTTTCAGCAAAGTGAATGGAAAACATTTGGAACCTTAAGTTTTCTTTTACCAAACTAGTTTTCTGATGTGCTTTTCTTATGTACAACTGTCTCATTTCCTCCAAAATATTTGCTACAAAGCATGTTCTAGTTATTTAAAAACTTTCTAGAATGCAAGACATTCTCTAGAGTCTTGTGAAATGAAATCAAGTACATTTAAGTGGAAAAAGAACACAGGGACAAATATAGTTATTTTAAACTTGTTTCAGTTTTATGCCTCTATAGTCTCACATTCCCAGTTATATTGATTTTATCTTTCATAAGAAGCAACAAACCTAAAAGATAAGTTAAAACAAAGATCACAAGGAAAAACAAAGTAGAAACCTTCTGACTGAATCCCTCAAGCAAGAGGTGACCCCCAACAGCTAGAGAAGAGAGGGAATAAAACCCCCCATGGATGAGTTTTTTCCCCCATTGGTTTCAGGTGGGAATTGGAAGGGTCCTGCTCACCCTCAAATGAAAACCCAGAAGAGACTTACCTGTATTGTTTTGTGCAGCAGTTGCATAGGAAAACAGAAACAATCGTTTAAGCAGTTTAGGAGCCTGAGTATGATGAATTATGCCACTGACAATCTAGAAAAGAACCGACCAATGGATATAGTTACACCTTTGACAGACGAACTCTTAAGAGAGACAAGAGTCAAAGTGTCTAGGTTCTCAGTCATGCTAATGGGGCTCCAATGAACAACAAATTAACTCTTATGGAGGTCTGTATCTATGATGTTAGCTCTTGGATAATGCCAAATCAAGAGAATGCTAGCCATTTTGTCAGGTTTCCTGAGAACTCTGAATTTCTAGGAAAATTTTAAAACATAGTCTAATTTCTCAAAAACAAAGTACTAAAATCTTAAGTGTCATATTAAGTCAAATACTCCAAAAATTTGACTTATCAAAGATTTATAGCTGATAACCAGCCTCAGCAACATACTGAGACCTTATCTCTACAAAAAATATAAAAATCAGCCAGGTGTGGTGGCGCATGCCTGTAGTCCCAGCTACCCAGGAAGCTGGGGCAGAAGGATTGCTCGAGCCTGGGAGTTTGAGGTTGCAGTGAGCTATGATGACACCACTGCACTCTAGCCCAGAGACAGAGCAAGACCCCGTTTCAAAAAAAAAAAAAAAAAATGACAGCTGATATCAGATAATAACCAATACACTTAGATTTTCCGACCCACTTGTTGTGGCCTTTAAGAACATCTTCTAGAAGATGAGGGACAATCTGTCACGCTTTCTGTTGGCCTATCATGCCAAAAAAAAAAGTATGTTTGGACAGATGACTAAAATCATCAATCAAACCAAAGTTTCTGGTTTCTCAGGGAATTTTCCATATCTACACCACTTTTTTCCTGCTCAGAATAGACACCAGTGTTGCATTTATTATTCTAACTGAACTACCACACTAACTGAAAGAAAATTAAGGAGTTACCCTGTAAATGTCCTTAACCCACTGTAGCCAAGACAATACACGTGAACTGGCCTCTTGCTAGGTTTCTCCTGATGTATTTACTAGGAAAGTGGCAAATTTGAGACCCTCAATATCTTAATAAGAGAAATCTTGGAGGTCACAATAAATATCAAACTGAAACAGCCACTTTTTGAGTTCATCCAGTTACATACTCCTCCTTCCACGCACAACCACTACCTCCCAGAGGTGAACTCATTTACTCACAGGAGTTGTAAGTCACTGCTACTATCTTTTAGAAAGGCTGTCAGAGGTGGGGGAAGAGGGATAAACTTTTAGCTGTCCCATCCTTCCCTTTCCCCAACCATCTCCTGACCTGGTTTACCACCTCCCATTTAGAAGCTGTGGGAATAAAAACATTATGAATTGAAGGATTAAATGTAGCATGTGTCAAAATGATATATGGGCATGCTTTCCCAATTCTCATATGCTAATCAAAGAATATGGGATTATAACCAATTTCAACTTCACAGAGTGAATAGCTACCCTAAACCTTCATGCAATGTAAGCAAACACTTGAGCTAGTGGGGAAAACCTGATGGGAAATAAAACCTAAAAACACATGCAACTAGTTACCCTTTTGACTTCTTCTTCCTTTGTGTACCTCAGACAGAAGTGGAACACTCGCAGGTCTTTGCAGTGGATGATGAGTTTCTCAGGGTACTTCTTCAATTGTCCAAAGAGAGTTTTTTTTTTCTCATCAAACACTACAGATCAATGATAACATCAGGAAGGAAAATTATGTTTATGGCAATAAATTAATGCTAAAGAAACAAGGTAGACTATTAACTCCCAAGGATATATCTCAAAAGTGAGAGGAAAGGTGCTGCCTGCCTTCTGAGTGACTGTCTCCAGCAAGTGCCCTGGCCCTTTGGGTGCAGTTAGGGTTCTTCATCCCTCTGGAGTAAGCACATGACCAAGGCTGACTGGCCACTGTCAGCAGAACTGACTCCACTGGCCTAAAGAAAACTCAGCTCCTAAAGCTGAGATTATAAAAGATGGGAGGGAGATTGCTAGGGACATGCTTTCATGACAGTCAACTCTGACACCTTCCTCCATGTCCCAGAATTTAGACCCGCTCAGCACCTACTGGTGTTGAGATCATAAATGGTTACTGAATGATTTCTGAAGATGTCCTAAATACAAAAATAGAGAAGTGGAACAGAGAGAGGCTTGGCAGGAGAGGCTTGTTTAGTCAGCAGAAAAGATATCCTAATGCAATACAACAGACCTTTATGAGATTAGCCTGTAAAGTAAAACCTACACAGCTAACACTGATAGCAAAAGTACAATCAACATGTAATATATAATGGCATTGTGTGGAATATTAGAAATTAATAGGTTCCAAGTTCAAGTCCAAGCTCCTCTAACTCAGAGACCCCAAACATGCCACTTTGCATCTCAATTTTATCATCCATAAAGCTGATTTAAACAAGATAATATATGTGAAAAAATTTTAGTAAATTATAAATGGCCATAAAATTATTATCATCATTATCAGCTATCCTTTCTTTCAAAGGCTGGTAATGCCCCAAGGGAAAACCGATACTTACCTCCATAAATCTGATCAACACAGTGAAGTGTAATGTCATTTTCTCCTATAACCTTATTCTTAAATTGAGTTTCCTAAAAAATTCAAAAGAAAACAACTGTGACTCCTCTCTGTGCACGATTATACATTTATGGGCAGAGCAAATCACTCTTCACTTGTATTAAGAAAAAATGCAGCCACATCCCTAAGAAAGAGACAGTGAAGTATGTGAGCATTCACTTTTCAAACTCGAGCAGAACATGCCATTTCTGGGCTGCTCCCAGGCAAACCCACCATGCCACACATGATCACTTTGAGACATGTGGGGAAATGATGTGCAGATTAGCTTTTCTCCACACTAATGTGAATAGGTGACTGATGGAGCTACCTGAAGCCAGCTTTAAGAAAACACGGGGAGATTCAAGTTTCTGGTAAATGGTGTTTTTGTACCAGACTATGAACCAAGAGCAGACGGAAGAGGCAGCACCAATGTTGCTGCTTAAAGAGCAAGGGTGGGCTGGCATGGCTGGCACAGGGGTGCCAGGAAGACCCTTGGCTGGGTTTCCACTAACATATGGGGCTCTCCTAGTAGTGTGGGCAGTTCTCTTTACTCGACTGCTCATTCTTCATAAGTACAGGCCAGTCTTACTAGAACACTGCTACAAGGCTCAGATTAAACATAAAAATCAAAGGGGACATTCAATACCAGTTTCACTATTGAACTTAGTTCCTGAATTTGAGGAAGAGTTTAGTATAAAGAAAATATAGGTAACTAGTATTTTTAAGAAAAAGTTGACAGTGTCAACCTGTGAAGTCAAAGCAAGCCAACATGACATGAGGCACAGGTGGAAAATTTCTAAGTGGTTCTACTACTGAAAGGAGACCTTGAAGGACAGAGAGCAGGCAGTGATGAGAAGGATTTCTGTCTTTCGTTTGTATTTATTGGGGGAGGAGTAATTGAAAAGCTGAGAAAAAGTCAAATTGACAACTACACTGTTTTCCCCAAACTCTGCCAAATATAGCTGATATATACAGGACTTCTGTCCTTTGTGTTTCTGTGTTGGGGGATGGGGTAATTGAGAAGCTAGGAAAAAGACAACAGAGCCACAACTGCACTGCTGCCCCAACTCAGCCAAACACAGCTCATACATACATCATTATCCAATGCAGATTCATCATCACCCAAGAAAGCAATCTTGAAGTCTGTGCAGACAAGTCTCCCATAGACCCCATGCTGACAAGAATCTTCCTGGACATACTTTAGTACTGTGCTGGCTTCACAAAGCAGCTGCTCACCTGGTACAAAGCAAAACAAGTCCTCCTTAGAGTCCTCAGGAAACATACAGTATGCAAACACTGAAAGCTTTTCAAAAGCCCTATTTATGTAAGGGCAAACACATTACAATGCAGCACTTCAGAATTTTATACTTTTTGGCATGCCAGGAGCTACAAAACATAGGGGAGATGATGAAGCCAAAATATAGGGGAGATGATGAAGCAGAGTATTAACCATCAACAAGTGAAATCAAAATGGCTCAGACACACCTTCCCACAGGACATTCCTCTGTCTTCTCACTGGGAATAATGGAAGTTTCCAAATAGGTGGTAATGATCTCAGCTGCACTTTCAAGCATAGATGTTAGTGTTTTTATTACTCTGACCTAGGCAGATGTCCCACAGAAGCAATACCCTACATGAGCAGACAGACAGGCCCGCTGGCGTGCCCCACAATGCAGACCCCAAGCCCACTTTCCTGTGAGGAGGGCCATTTCTAATGATGTAATTGCTAAGAGAGAGCAGGGTATCTCCCCGGCCCCAGGGCTTCCAGGCAGCTTCCTCAAACATAAGAGATGCTGCTGCCTCCTGAAGCGTGACCACACTCATTCTGGCTCCATGCTGGGAGGAAAAAGGAGGTCAGAGGTTTGTGGGAAAAAAACTGTTTCCTCTCTTTCTTAGTTGAGAGTATTTCCTCTCAATGTGTCACCTTCTCATGCTCGATCTGGGCATCCAGCCCACGTGAGAAGCTGCAGTGCCTGGAAACAGAGCACTTCTCTTCTACAGTCAAAAAGATTAGGATTGGGGGATAGGTAAGTATTCTCTGCTCCTTGGAAGCAGAGAAGCTCATGAAGGCAGGAAAAAGAGAAGACTATGGGGGGAATGAAAAACTAAGTGTAAATGCTTTGCAACCAAAAAAACCAAAAAGGCATTTTCTTCTCATCTAGCAGATTACCATCTTCCCCTCATCATCTCCCTCTGCATATCTCCTTCAAGGTCTTTTACGTTTACTTTTTGGCTCAAAATTCATTTAGTTTAGCTTTCAATATAAAAACAAGAGTTCCAGACACTCGGAAGGGGCTCGTATTATGGTGTTTGGTTTTTTTTTATATCCCATCTTTCAAGGGGTTAATTACCTCCAGCTGAAACACTAAGGAAATACCAGAAGATGGCTCTGTCACTAGGTCAGCCTTTGGAGAGACCACAGAGTTTGAAGAAAACAATGAAGTCAGGGCCTCATTAGAGTTTAAAATAGTCCCAGAAAAAATGTCTCAGCTAAGCCTAAGGTAGAAGACATGTGAGCAAGGCTTCCTGTGCTTTCAATTCCCAATGTGAAACAGCTTTTTTTTTTTTGGAGACAGAGTCTCATTCTGTTGTCCAGGCTAGAGTGCCGTAGCATCAGCCTAGCTCACAGCAACCTCAAACTCCTGGGTTCAAGCAATCCTCCTGCCTCAGCCTCCCAAGTAGCTGGGACTACAGGCACGCACCACCATGCCCGACTAATTTTTTCTATATATTTTTAGTTGGCCAATTAATTTTTTTCTATTTTTAGTAGAGACGGGGTCTCGCTCTTGCTCAGGCTGGTTTCGAACTCTTGAGCTTGAGCGATCCAAACGCCTCAGCCTCCCAGAGTGCTAGGATTAGAGGTATGAGCCACCGCGCCCGGCCGTGAAACAGCTTTTAATAATAAGGCTCCCTCCAAGACCAGGCCAGTCCCCTCCCATGGTCATGTACTAGAGACCAGATACTAGCACACACTAGCTAACACAATGTTCCTTGTGAGACCCTCTGCAAACACGGCACACTGTACCGTAGTAATCAGCTTGTTTGTACCAGGTACAGAGTCTGGAATCATTAGAGTTAGGAGCCAGAAATGACCTTAGACTGGTTTAGGAAACTGAGGCTCAGAGAAGTTAACTGTGAACTCACCACTGCACACCTAGAAGAGACCATCAAGGAATCCAGGAGAGGGGAGAATATATGTAACATTAAGCTAAAAATAAAAGTTAATTCCAGAATCTATAACCCCAAGAAAAGGGAAAATAACAGGAGATATGAATTAAGGTTTAGGTCATCATTACAGAAAAAAAGCCTTTGAAATTTAAAAATATCAAAAGAAGTTATAGGAGTCCAATATATTTTACCAAATAAGGTGGATCAGACAGAAACTTGCAGAGATTCATATCCCCTCTATAAACTGGGATAAAACAAAAAGTACCAGAACAAAGCCTCTATTGTTTTGGGAAAATGTACCTAAAAAACTTATTAAAAAAAAGTTATTTTGGATTGGGAAAAAAAAGTAGAAAAAGAATTAAATACACAGATGATCACAGAATATCCTGTACATGGAGAGTATGCATCAAGTAGTTTGTGTTCCTGAACTCAGAAATGATTATAATTTAAGCTACAGTCACTTTCCTCCATCTCAAATATATTCAACCAATCCAGGCTCCTTCATAATGACTGAAGAGCAAAGCCCTGAGGGCTCCAGGGTTGGTAAACTCCAGAATCCCTGTACATGTTGCTCAGATGCACATGTATACACCAATGGGTGAGCCCACCCATGAAAGTTTGCCCCGGGAGGCCTGGGCAGCTGCACCATTCAAGGGCAGGAAGAGGATATGGGATGTAGGGCTCTATAGGGGACTGACATTTTCTTAACCAACATACTGACTAGATGGGACCAAGTAGGATGACCTGAAAAAGGCCTCATTTGCTTGTGAAAGAGGTGAGAATTTCCCAGGTTTATTTTCATTAGCTTGGGGGAAGAGGAAACAAGAAAAATTCTTTGTAGATGTTGTAATACTCAGACCCAGGTGTGTAGTTACTGAACTAAAGACCTTGATATTTTTGTCCAACTCACTATTGTCACATGCAAGAGAATGAAAACAAAGGAGTTTATATATAGCAAGATTTGGTTGATGTAATTTATCACTGGCTTTGAGCTGCATATGGGTTATGATGCTAACATGACAGTTACCTGGCAACAAGTGAAGTGTTACTTCCTTCTCTGTTACTTCCTTTTCATTTGTGTGAATTTCCTAAAAGAGAAAAGAGGGTAATAATTTTTCTTTGTTTAAGGGTTCAAAATGAACAACATGCAACCATACTTTTGGTACACACATTAAATATTATATACTCTCAGGAGTTCTTTGTCTTTTGACAAGCTAGTTACTTTTTTAAAAAGTGGTTGTTTTTTTTTT
>VBSM01003039.1:7858380-7885459 GCA_008086735.1 Cheirogaleus medius | reverse complement strand
AAAAAAAAAAAAAAAAAAAAAAAAGACTAAGAGTAGAGTCAGTGATCACACTAAAGGCCTATCATAATTCTCATCCTAAACTCCAAATCATACTCACCAGGAGAAATAAAAAAGAGCCTCTGAATGACATTCTCACCAGCCACTTTCTAAGGTCCTCTCCTGCAATGGGTCCCAGGTGTCACTGAGCCCAGGGCCGTAGTCTATTCAGCACTCTCTGAAGCCACCCTGAGCCCCACAAGGCCACACTGAGTGGCTGGTGCTACAGCCCTGACCTCAAGGAGCTTACAGTTCTATTGGAGAAACAAGTCCCACAGACAAAAAGCAATTACATATAAGAAGTAGAGAACAAATACTCAACTGCATCATCAAGAACCCAGAGCTACAAACACCCTGTATCATAGACAAAAAGAAAGGGTGAATGCCAGTTATGAGGAAGACTTAAGAGTGTAAACAGGCTAAAAGGGTGAGAGTCCTAGATATTGCTGAGTATTTTCAAACTCTGCTCCTCATACCCCTCTCTTCTTTTCTATTTTTGCGGTTCCTATATGATTTCATTTGAAAGAGCAGTTCATAACAGAAAATGAGGGGAGATCACAGTTAGCTGAATGTGTGAAACAATACAGATTCCTACTGCAGATGCCCCTCCCCTAGGGCATATCTGAATCTCTAAAGGGTTCCTTGAACAAACCATGCTTAAAAACACCTAATCCAACTCTTTTTAAGTTGGGAAGTGAGACCAAATGAGGTAAAGAGGCTTCCTCAAGGTCATACAGAAAAGAAATAGCCAGAGCCCAGCACTCCCAAATCCAAGCTAATGCTCTTTCAACAAAACCAGAAGTAGGTAGGATCTTGAGTGAGCCTTGAAAGCTCCACAGGATTTGGATCAGTGGAAGGGGCAGGGGAGTAGAGGGCTCTTAAATGGGACAATGACACTCAGTAGCAGGAGGCTGGCCGTGGTGTGGAGGTATCTCTGGTATGAGGGTATCTCAGAGAGCAGAGGGAGGTGGAGTGGCCAGTTGAGGTCTTGCAGTAGGTGGTCTCAGCACAAGGGGAAGCTAGACAGTGGGTGGCCATGGAAATGAAGACAGACCACCACAGAGGCCCCCACAAAGGGCACCCTGGGGACTGCGACTGGTTTGGAACATGGACGACTAGGGGAAAAGGGTGGGGCTGGCAGAAGCTGGGAAGGCTGACTTAAAAGGAGAAGGAAGCCAAGCTGAATTGGAGGTCTCAGTTCTGGACTTAACACACTGCCCAAATGCCAAGTCCTTCTAGAAGCCCTTGAGACACAAGAGAAGACACCGTTATGGGAGGACAGAAAAGAAATCCATGAAATCACTCACTGAAAAAGAAAACTGTGCAGGAAGAAAGGCCTTCTGGGTAGGTGCGGCATAGTCCTAGAGAAGGACAGCACCCCTGGCTCCAGACACATACCTCAAAGAGTACCAAAGAAGAAAATTCTGTAAGGGAATGAGGTCAAATTAACTCTTGTCACCATCAGGACCTATACTGATAGCCTAAAGAACAAACACATGAACACACACACACACAGCTGCAGCTTCGGGGGTGGTGAGGAATAAAAGGAACTACAATTAACCTTTAATAAACACTCTCTACATGCCAGGTACCGTGTTAACAGCTTTCCATGGATTGTCTCACTTAAGACTAACAGCAACCTCATAAGCTAGATCCTCTTATTATTATTCCCATTTCACAGATCAGGAAACTGAGGTTCAGATAAGTTAAATACCAAGCCCAAATTCACAGTTAGCAAGTAGCAGAGCTCTAATTCAAGCCATGCTCTTAACTACCACGTTATATTGAAAGTAAAGATGGCTGTGCTGGGATGCATACAAGTGCCAGTATAAAGGTGTCAGGTGGCAGTTATGGGACTGTCATTGTCTTATAATTTAAGCTAACGGATGTGACTAACAGCAGCTGCAGAGACACATGGCATTGCCGTCTGTGCCTCCCCCTCCACCAACTCCTCTAGAACTGCTCTATAAACACTGGGTTAGTTGAAGAGTTGGGAAAGCCCTGGAGTAGAAAGATAAGAGGAGCCAGGGGACAAATTAGAAGGAGCTTATGGGTTCACTAAGGCCAGACTGACCTAACTGTAAAGCAGCATGTCACGGAAAGAAAGCCTCCTTAAAGAATCTTGGAAAAATTCCTGCATGTCATAGCAGTGACACTTGGATTCTATTCCTCAGGACTTCTGTCACACATGTGTGCACATGCCTTATATAAGGCACGGGGACAGATGCTCCAACCACCCAGGCCCAACGCACCTGTGTGCCTTTCAAGTTGTCCCTCTTGCCTGTCCAGTACATTATCCCTCCCCTCCCACACCAAATCCCACTCTGAGGCCAACCTTTCCAAGTCCTACACAGCCTTTGCATGAGACCAGATGCTGCCATGGGTTCTGTAGCTGGCCCTCCTCTGTGCCTGCAAGCATTCTGGTGACCTGCCATCTCCCCAACAGAATGTGAAGCTTCTGGGTACAGACTGTTTCTTTGGATTCCTAATTTTGACACAGTGTTTAGCAAATGGTAGGTACACAAAAATGTTGCTCAAATAATCTTCCAGTTCAAGTTATTATTAATAACAAGAACACCTGGAAGTTGCTGAGTATCGGCCATGTGTCAGGTCCTGAGCTGGAAATACGTGGTTTACTTCTTCTCATCCTCAAGCCTGCAGGGAAGATGACTATTCACATGTTACAGGTGAGAAGAAGCAGTCTCAGAAAGCTGAAGTCATATGTCTAAGGTCATGATCAAACGGCTTAGCCAGGATCAGAACCTTCCAGAATCAAAGTTTCTTCCACAATGTCATGACACCTTGTTTCCATCCCCAAACTCCTACTGTGATTAGTTTATTCCTCAGCTGTCCCCCTGTTACAGCACCAGCCACAGTGACAGCCACACCCACACTATGCCAAGGCTTGTCTTCACATACCCTAAAGGGCCCGTACTCCTTCCCTGTCTGCCACCCAGACCATATCTGCTGTACTTACCGAGCTACTCAGGTACTACTTATAGGTACATCAGGGGTCCTCCTGTCACCCTTTTAGCACATACCATTTTTACTCAGCAAGTAGCAGATAGCAGTCATTAAAACAAAAAGGAAAAAAACAGCTACTTTTCCAGAGAATAAAGCAACATAAAGGAATTAGTTGGGCAAGTGAACATGAAGCTAAACTAAGCAAGCTGGGGTACGTAGTGCAGACAGATGACAGGTAGGTAGGTAAGTATGGGGTGAGAAAAAGAGGGGCCAACAGACTGTATTCAGAGTCAATAGAGAAGGCACTAAGCATAAACATGGAACCCAGCCCACAAGTCCTTGGGAGATAAAACATATGTATTTGCTGATGCCAAACAATTCATCCCTGGGACCAGAGCTCCAGACTCTCTTCTTTAACTAATAAGATGTCCAACACCACAGACTGGCCCACTGGGGAAAGTGCTATTCCTAGTGGTCTGCACAGACAGGAGGCACATATTCATGGGGAGAGCAAGAGTGAAAGGGAATCATTATTTCTCCCAAGTACAGGGACATATCGGGAAGTTCATCTTAAGGAATTTGATTTTACATCTGGAAAAAAGGTAGAAACATAGGAAGATTTTTGATTTGAAAAACTGGGCTCATTCACTTCAAGGTATTCTCAGGTATTTTGAAACTCTCTTAACAAAAACAAAAACATTGTTTGAAACTGGAGTTGACAATCTGTCACAAGAGAAAGGTAGTCTTCAACATATTTTGTCATCGTGGCCAAGGCTTCCCTTGCCTCCACCCATACATAAGCCATGCCTCTCTCATGGCTACAACACCTCCCTTCCCAAAAAGCAAACAACTGACGGCTTCGAATGCCACCTCTGAACCGCTGCCCACCAGCCAGGTCTACAGGAAATGATGAAGGACAGGGCACAAGAGAGAAAAGTGATGACTATTATTTTAGAAAAAACATTTAAATATGAAATCAAAATAGCATGACCCTACAACTGCCTTTGAAATAGATAAACAGAGTTATTACTACCAGAGACAATTTGATTTTACTTACGCTAGTTACAATTTTACTTGACTTGATTCACTCATATCTTAAGTGAATCATTGAACAGATGTGATAAATGGACAAAATTTAACCTTTGACACTCATTAGAAATGAGGGAAGAGGGAAAAGGAAAAATAAGTCCACATGATGAAACCAGCAAAATGTCAAAGGTCAAACATTAATAATGATAAAAGGTAACAACTAAGCATTCTCAATAGGCTGGAATTTTAAAAATAATCAAATCATTATCAAATGTATAAAGGAACTAAGAAAAGAGGAAAAGAAACTTTCAGCGATCACAAAAGATATTCTAAGAAAAAGTTACCACACAATGAACTTTCCTGGCATGATAGCCTGGCAACAATCACAAAACAAAATACTCCATGTTTATTAATACCTTAACTGGAAAGATTTCTGTACTCTAAGGTTAATAATTAAGCACTTTCTGAAACCATCCAAGTGGCTCTGACCAACAACTTCTGAATAACATAATAGCCCACATATATTAGAGGCTAACTACATGCCAAGTATGCTGCTAAGGGCTTTACATGCATAATTACGTTTAACATTCATAAATGTTCATATATACCTACTGTATAAAATAAGTATTATAATTCCCATTTTTCAGGTAGAAACTGAGGCTTAAACTCACCTTACTCACAGCTAGTATGAAGAGTTACTAACAAATTTTTGCTTTCCTTAGAGTTGTTACACACGAGATATGCACAGGCGAACAGAAGAAGGGAGAGGCCCTAGGGATCTTCCCATCTCTCTGACAGCTTTACCTCTCCCCAGAGTCCCTCTCCATTTTTACCTGCCCTCTTCTTCCAAAACAAGAGGATTAGAGATTAAAAGAATAATTCCAGTTCAATGCTACCACCCAAGATTTCTCAAAAGGTTTATTTTAAATGATTCATTCTAAAGATGTAGAAGACATTTTCACAGGGCACCCATCCACCATAAAACCCACTTCATTGAGAGTAAACTTAGGGTACTGGGCTGAGCCAACTTTGATTTATCAATGTTGCTGAACTGGTGTTTGATAAAAACTCCATCTACCCATGACGTCTACCTCTATTTGTTAAACCTCATGTAGGTTCCCACAGGTGGCTACTGTGGGCATAATCCTAACAAAGCCAAAGTCTCAGCTTGAGAACCCACATGTTCTCTTCTCAAAGGCTGCAAACCTACTGCCCTCCTTGTCCTCTCAAAAAAACCCACATCTGAAGTCACAAGCATAACTTGATCATCAGAAGGCAGAAGCATAACTCGATAAGAAACTCAGAGGGGTTCTCTCCTGGAAAAAAAAAAATCAAAGTATATCCTCTACCCATATGGATCAGCAGTACCATCTTCAAACATGATAACCACATGCAGGTTATACATTTTTATACATATTATAATTGCAACCATATGAGACACATACCCATGCACAACACCTAGACATATTTAAAAATGGGATCATTGCTTTAGTTAGGGTATCATAGTAAGGTAATTTTACTTTTCTAACTTCTAAACTCTGCAACTTTATTACATGGTCTTTATCATAATAAGGTATGCGTTTATTATAGTGATAAGATTTTTTTTGGCCCCTGAAAATCAAATTCTCTCTATAGCACACCATCACACAGGATGATTTAAAGTGCAAGTATTATAAGAACATTCAGCATCCTGTTGAGGATGTTCAGAAAAAGATTTAGAACTTAAAACTTCTAAGTCCCACAGCCTAAGATTCTGACAGTAGTCTTGACTTTAACTTTGGAGATGGAAGTAGGGTGCAAAAGAGTCTGGCTCTAAGGCAGTGGTTGTCCCTGTGGCAGCTGTTTGATCAGGCTGCAGGAAGTGTTGCTTGACAGAGCCTCATGATGCCTTCTGATGCTCCATCTGCAGAAGTTGTGTGTGTTGGATCTGACCCAGGGAGATGCCACAGGAAGTACATGCAGGAGAGAAAAAGCAGAAGCTTTGGACAGATCATCAGGCTAATGCCACAGCTAAGAAAGTGATCCTTTTAGGAAGAACTTTCAATGTCTTTTGATGGCCTGTTAAATCACTATCAATGACCTCCATGCTTAAAGGAGAAAATTCTGCTATTAAAAAATTATTTGGAAATGTAGAAAAAGTTATGAATTCTTAAAAAAAAAAAAAAAAGCAATGGATCTAGCCTTTGCTTTTAAAGGTATTTTTATTGCTATGACTGAGGCAGGAGGTCTGTTTTAGGATATGCCAATCTCTTCTTGTTAATATCTATTCACCAAAGTCATCAAAGTTAGTGGTCCAACAAAAACTACCTCAATAATTTCATCTATTTTGTAGACTGACATATCCCCACTCAATACCTAGAATAATACCTGGTGCTGAGTAAATATCTGTTGAACTAATTAGCTGTATCTTTGGAAAACATCACCTCTAGAGACTAAAAGAGCCAAGAGGTCCCTGTATCTGCTCAGCAGTCATGAGGTTGATAATCTAACAAAAGCTAAGAAATAAAATGCTAATAGAGAACACCAATGAGAAAGTACTCTAGTGTGCAAAGGCCAATCATGATATAAGCATGTTTCACTAATAATATTTCTTACATTCATAAATACAAGGATAAGAGAATGGACCTTGGAGTCAGACTGTCCTAGTTTAAACCCTGGCACCAACCCTTGCTAGCTGTGACCTTAAACAAGATACTCAGCCAGGTTCAGAGGCTACACCTGTAATCCTAGCACTCTGGGAGGCTGAGGAGGGAGAATTGCTTGAGCTCAGGAGTTTGAGGCTAGCCTGAGCAAGAGTGAGACTCCATCTCTACCAAAAAGAAAGAAAGAAAGAAAAAAACCCAACCTGGCATTGCGGTTCATGCCTGTACTCCCAGCTACCCAGGGAGGCTGAGGCAGAAGAATCACTTAGAGCCCAGGAATTGGAGGTTGCTGTGAGCTACAGTGACGCCACTGCACTCTACTCAGAGTGACAGAGTGAGACTCTGTCTCAACAACAAAAAAAACAAGGCAACTGAACACCCCTCCTTATAACCCCCCACCCATTAAAAAAAAAAGAAAAGAAAAGCAAGGTATTTAACTTCCCTGAGTCTCAGTTTCCACATCTAAAATAAATGGCAGGTAATAATAGCAGTCACTTCATACGATTGTTGAAAGGATGAAATAATGCTACTCTTGGGACACAGAAGTAGCCTAATAAATATTAGAAATTATTAATTTTTTATTTTGAATATACCCACAGTCATATCTCTAGGAAGAATATACAGGTTCACTTCTCCCCACTAAAAGAAATGGTCTTAAATGAGGACTAGGCAACAGAATGCATTCTTTTCCCTGAGGGATAAATGAAAAAAAAATGGCTTTTAAAATCATATATATATATTTTTTTTTTTTGACCCTTCACAATCTTCATTTCTCTTTTTGCCTTTTCTTCCCATGTCTACATAAAATCTTTTCTGAGCTCCTGTAGGCGTAGCTTAGCCACTGGCACTGCTGGCTCTTAGGAAGCAGTTCTTATCTCCGTCTGCAATAACACTGTGCCCCAGAGCAGGACATTTAACTTTGTGGGACCACAGTTTCCACATCTGTATAGTGAAGAGTACAGTGGTGGAGTAGATAATCTTCAAATTCTCTTCCAAATATAAAAAGCCATAAATAAGTAGTTGATGACTATTATTAGTACATTCACATCAAACACTGACCAAAATTCTTAGAAAGTACATATTAATCCTATTTGGAATACCACACAAAAATGAGCATAAGTACAGCAGCACTCTGAAAGCTAAATTTTGCCTGGTCACTTATAGAGAACACATGAGCACCCTAAAGCTTTTATTTAAATTAACTCCCTTACCACAATGGAATGGGCTCTTATTAATTCAGAACTTTCTCTTAAGACTACCTAATGGTCCTTTAAGTACAAGCTTCAGGGTATAGTCACTAAGCATTCTAGTCACTGTAAATTACCAAACCAGTGCTTATAATTTCAAGGTAGCTGAGCAGAGAACTGATAGTCTGGAAGAATCAGAATTGTCATTCAGCACCAGAGAAGGTGACTAAGTAGAAAGTCATTTAAAATTGAATTACTTTCTTTGACTCTTTGTGTTACCTATATTCTTCTCACTGTGTTTCTGTTGAGGAAGGGAGGTCTAATTTAAAATGACATTGTGGGCCGGGAATGGTGGCTCATGCCTATAATCCTAGCACTCTGCGAGGCTGAGGAGGGAGGATTGCTTGAGCTCAGGAGTTCAAGACCAGCCTGAGCAAGAGCAAGACCCCATCTCTACTAAAAATAGAAAATATTAGCTGGGAGTGGTGGCATGTTTCTGTAGTCCCAGCTATTCGGGAGGCTGAGGCAGGAAGATCGCTTAAGCCCAGGAGTTTGAGGTTGCAGTGAGCTTACAATGATGCCACTGTACTCTAGCCCAGGCAACAAAGTGAGACTCTGTCTCAAAAAATAAAATAAAATAAAATGACATTGTGGGTTAACTGACATGGAAACATCTTTACAATATACATTTTTGGTGAAAAGGGCAGATTACAAAACATGACCAGCAATATTAATCCCATTTTGGTAAAAAACCATACATATATATGTACACATAGACCTGATAGAACACACTTCAAGTTGTTAATAAGTTTATAATTTTTCCTTAAAATTTTTTTTGCATATCTGTATCCTATTTTTCTATAATGAATGCTTATGGCTTCTGAAATAATAATTCAAATAGGCATGTCATTTAACAAGAAAGGTGGATCTGGTACCCAAACTATAACCAGATCCCTCCCTAGAGCACAGCTCAGCATCCCTCACAGAGGCACTGACATCCTTCCTACCATGTGCCTGGGGATGAGCTGGGGTGGGGGTGCTAAGATGTTTTTAGGTACCAGCTATCAGGTACCACCAAGATGGCCCCAGATCTCTCCCTTCCCTTCACCTCAACCTTCAGAGACACTGGCTTCCCACTTACTAGCTTTACCAATCTGTAACCCTTTGAGGAGAGTTTACAAAACATGATCAAAGGTACTAAATTCTGGTTCTGGCTTCTGTCACATTCACTGATTTAGGAGAATCTATGACAGAAGAGTCTAGGTTACTCTGGCAGAGATCCAATTTTAAAAGTTGGAGTTAACTATTGCCCTGCATTTTAGGCTACCCAATGCCAGTTCTTTCTGATCACAAGAAAAAAAAAAAAATAAGCTCATCATGTTTAAAAGCATCATCTTCAAATACAAGCACTTTTGTTTTTAACACCAAGTACTGACTCTTGATAGATTCTCTGGCATATTAAAGGCCACCATCACCGAACCTTCCAAGATCTTATCAGCCAAGAACAAGCTTATTACCAGGTGCAGGCAGGTATCATGACATTATAAGGCGTAAAGGTTGTTCTGACAGCTCAGTCATCTACCAACAAACAGGTGGTAAGGAACTGTGATTTCCAAGCTAGTAAAAGCCATATAGGCCGGGGCAGTGGCTCAGACCTATAATCCTAGCACTCTGGGTGGCTGAGGCGGGAGGATTGCTTGAGGTCAGGAGTTCGAACCTGAGCAAGAGCAAGACCCCGTCTCTACTAAAAATAGAAAGAAATTATCTGGACAACTAAAAATATATACATAGACAAATGAGCCAGGCATGGTGGTACATGCCTGTAGTCCCAGCTACTCGGGAGGCTGAGGCAGGAAGATCACTTGAGCCCAACAGTTTGAGGTTGCTGTGAGCTAGGCTGACACCACAGCACTCTAGCCCAGGCAACAGAGTGAGACTTTATCTCAAAAAAAAAAAAAAAAAAAAAAAGCCATACAAAGATAAGTGACAGCAAGACATACACTAAAGGTAGTAAAGATGTAGGCAATATGGGGGAAAGAATAGAAACAACAGGATAATCTTCAGAAAAGTGTTCTAAGGAACTTCTCCCACTGGGTGAGCCACGAGTTTACCAGACCGAGGGCTCTCAGAGGCACAAAGCTACACTTCAATGCTGTTCACATGCATTTCCCATAGTGTGACATCTGGCAAAAAGCTATGTACTTAAAAATAAATTGCTTTCTCACCCCTTCCTACCATTATCTTTTAAAAAACCATCCACAATTTTGATCAGAACCTCATCCTCTGTTACAAAATATGTTAAGCCAAACTACAACAAAGAAGCATAGTGTCTGCACAGCATTATTTTAATGCAAGAAAATAAAACTGCCAAGTATAAGGATCTGAAAAATGTGACCACTTCAGGCTTATTTTGGGGCTGAACCACTCCCTTCACTAATTATCCCTCAAAGGAAATGTATCAGGCACTGTGGGCAAAGAGGGAAAACATGTCTAATTACAACATGTGCACTTGGTGGATGAAGAATTTGAACATTCTTGAACTCTGGCCATATTTCAGAAGACTTTCCGCTTGTAGTTTAATCTCAGTGAAGAGGAATGGTTAAAGATCAGCTGCACATCAACTAGGACTCAATCAAAAAAAGACATAAAGAGAAACTGTTCACATTACTTACAAGTGATACTACAAGGGAGGCCTGCTGAAAATTTCAGATAACCCTGACCCCATATATCAAGTGCTAACAGAGGAAGTGGTTTGTATTTTTAAATTAGGACTAAAAGTAAGACCCATTTCAAGAATATTCTCCACTGGAGAAAACACATCTTGAATTTAAAGAAACATATGCAAAGGCTTCAGGCCCCAGGAGGTCTTACAGAAGCAGTTCCTGATCAAGACCTCTCATCCATAACCCACCTGCTTCTGCCTTACATAGGTGGGAAGACATCTGAGACAATGAATGTGGTAGTGCTTCCGCTGGAGAGAGGGGCAGAAAAAAACCTTCACAAATCCCAAACGAGAAGGCATCTAATTAGGCATATGGATTAAGAACCACTCAAGAAGCCTTCAGCATGGCCCACAAGTTCTGATGGCTCTAACCTCCTCCCCAATAACTCTCCCCTTTGCCCAGTGGGCCTCTGACACTCTGACTTCCATACCTCTTCTCCAACTCTCCACGAGGCTGTTCCCTCCTCCAGGACTACTCTTCCCTCAGACCCCTTATATCTTCAAGTCTTGGCTCAAAATGCCACCTTACCGAGGAGGAAAAGGTTGTCTCTTCATTCTCATGACACTTATCGCCTTCTAATACACCATATAATTTACTCATGTATTATGTCTATGGTTTACCCTGTTTCTCCTCCCCCTCAAATAAGCTCTAGGAGCAGGGGATCTTTGTTCTGTTCACTGATGTATATCACAAGCGTTTAGAACAGTGCCTGACAACGTGGAGCTCAAAAAGTATTTTCTGAATGAATGAATGAATGAATGAACTTCTTGACAGTAAAATTCCAAGAGGACAGCTAGAGCGTGGAAAGGGTAATGGTGAGCGGGTGAAATGAAAGGGAGAAAGAAACGACACAGAAGAATTCACAAGGAAGAGGCGGAGGCTGGCTGAGGCCAGGGCCAACCCACAGTTTCTCCTCGCAGTGCTGACGGCAGGCGGGAGTAGGTACACCGTATCCCTCCAGCGGCATCAAATGGCACTTAGAGAGCAGAGACAGGCGAGCTCTCAAGACTCACCGAGAAAGTCCAAGGGCAAGACAGACCCGGGCGGGTCCCCTCGGGGGCCTCGACCTCCAGCCCTTCCCCTCCCAACAATGCCCACAGCCCCAGTAGTTCCCCTCCAGCGTACCCAGGGGCGTCCCGGGTCCCAGTACCTTTCCGGCTCCGGCCCCTTCACCTGGTCGCCAGCGAGCTGGGCCCTGCGTTCCGGCACCTGCCTGCCCGCCTGGGGGTCCCCAGCCCGGCCCGCAGGGAGGCCCCAGCGCGCCCCTACAGCCTCGCTCCGCCCGCCTGCCCCCGGCACAGGGGCAGGAAGCGCCCCGCGGCCCTTCCCGCCGTGGGGAAGGGGCTCCCAGCGCCCCTCGCCCGGGCCGCTCTAGCCCGACGCCCCGCCCGTGCGGCGCCCCCTCACCTCAGGGCGCACGTACGACACGAAGGAGGGCTTGGGCGCCTTGGTGCCGCCGCCACCGCCGACTACCCCTTTCCCCAGCATACCGCCGCCCCAGGAAGCAGCGACGCGCGGGAGCAGAGGCGGCAGCTCGGACTCCACCTCTGGCAGCGGCGGCGGCCACCAGCACTAGCGGCTGGGGCTCCGCCCATCCCCAGGGCCGCGGTAGCCGTGGTGCCGCCCGCATCCGGCTTCGCCGCTGACACCGCGAGCCCCGCCCAGGCCCGCGAGCCCCGCCCAGCCCGCGCGCCTGCCCAGCGAGCGGGGACCCAGCGGCCAGAGGCCACGCCCCCTCCCATTATGGAAGGCGGGACTGACCCCCCGGGATTTGCCACTTTCCTGCGGCAAAGCCCGCCCCCTTGCCTTCTCTGATTGGCCAGAGGCGCTGCCGGTCGAGCCCCGCGCCAAGCCTCTACTTGAATAAACCTGGAGAGATGTTTCCTCTAACCAATCCAGAGAGCGTTCTCTCCGGACTTCCTAGCTATTGGATAACGAGGATATCGCCGTCGTCCAATGATCCTGAGGTCACTAAGTTGTCTTGGGCAGGGGTTCACGACAGTCGTTTTCTTCCCTTTGCTTGTTGTTTTGGAATAAAACGTCCAAAAGTGTGATGTATCTAATCTCCCCCTATGAGTTCCAAATCTACATCAACGATGTTCAGGTTTATTATTTTAAATGATGACAAAAATGAGACAAACCAAGTATTAACAGGCACCAAGGAATAAGTTTGAATGTTTGCTCATAAAAGACGTTGTCAACTTCATTTTTCCCAAGCTGTTTTTTATTTCTTTGTTTTTCTAACAAGTAGAATATCAAAAGCCTTTAAAAGACTTATCTACTCTCGCAAGTTACTGATAAAACCCTCATTTTTAGCCAAGATTACAAAGAAAATTCATTTAAATTCCACGTTTGGCGCCAAGCCTTGTGGTAGACACAGATGACTGACAGGATCCAGCTCTTATGAAATTCAGTCTCGTGGAAAAAAACTGGTAAATCTTGGCAGTTAAATTTTTAGGTGTCAGGCACTGCACTAAGCATTAGTCCATCAGCAATTGGTTTTTACTCTCTTATCTCCATGCGCTCCCCCTTCCTAAATCCACTCCAAGTAAATATAAAATCTAAGTGGAAATAGATGTGCTTGCTTTTGCAAACATGGTTTCTAGACAAGTCCTGCAGCCCCATTCCCAATCAGATTGCCATCGTTAAGCCCACCTGGTACAGCAGCGCTGGAGCCACCACTGAGTTTACTTATCCCCATTTTCAGGTGAGAAAACTAAGATGCCAGTGATTTGCCCAGGTATCTCAATTAGTCACTGAGAGGGATGGGATTCCAATCCAGGTTTGTCTGATTACAAAGCCCAAATTCTTAACATTATAATTATACAAATTAAACCGGACGTGGTGGTGCTCCCCTGTAATCCCAGCTATTAATACTTGGGGAGGCTGAGGCAGAGGATGACTTGATGCAAGGAGTTCCTGGGCAACATAGCGAGACCTCATCTCTATAAAAATTTTTTTTTAAAAAGAAAACATACTTGTTAAGGAGATATTGAGAAATGAATTTATTTGTCAGGACTAATAATATCATTTTATATTTCACAGTTTTTACATTCCAAAGTAGAATGGCAGGGCAGGCGTGTACAGTCTGAGCAAATGCTTGCTTTCTTGCTTTTCAAAGTACTTTGAATTTCCATGATCCTCTTACCATAAGCACTATGTAAATGTGAGTACTTATGGCCAGGGCTGTCTTCTTGGACATGCACCTAGTGCAGTCACACAAGACTTTGCATTTCAGAGGGCTTGGGGTTTAATGCTTTGTGGTTTTTGTTAATCGATTTATCTTCGCATTTGTCCTTTTTAAGTGAAGGTTGTTGGGATAATGGAGCACGCACAGGCATCGTGGAGCCTCTGCCTATCCGCAGTCCTACCTCCCACCCCTCCCCACTTCCTCAGCTGTCCAGTACCCACAGGGACCCTGGCCTTCCCGAGCCAACAGCACAACTGCTGCCCACCTCTGCCAGAGACAGCAACTGGGTGTCATTACCCGAAGGTGTGGGTAGGGGTAATCTCGTGTGCTCTGCAGTCGCCATCCACCCTCCCGGTGGGTGCCTGGGCACTGTCTAGCAGAGGGTTAGGGTCAGGCACAGTCCCCCTACCCCCTCCAATGTCTCTGGGTGGGATAAGGCAGCAACTATCCCTGCCCTAGGCCAACAGTGCCACAGCAACTGGTGGAGGCCTTTCGCATGCTCCCATCCAGGTACCCAATGTGGCCTGGGCAGAGACTGCAATTCCTTGGGGTTGCCCAATCACTATGAGAAAGGGAGTTGGCTTCCCCGCCCCCTGGCCAGGGCCACATTCTCATTTTGCACTGGCCCTGCAAGTTATGTAGCAGGCCCAAACTATACCCTTTATTATTAACATCTGTGTCCTTAGACTACTTCCTCTCTCTGTGGTTCTATTTCCTCATCTTAAAGTGAGAATGATAACAACAATAATAATTACTTCAAGGTGGTTGGGGGATTGTTATGAAGATTAACCAAGTTGATTCAGGTGAGTCCTGGGAAACAGCAAGAACTAAATAGGTGACAGTGATCCTCTGTACGATCTCACCAAGCAGGACATAATTTACAGGTTCCAGGGATTGTAGAAAGAGAAGCAAAGTGACTCCTCCCTGTTAATTAACTCTGGGACTTTGTTAAACAAAGGGATTTTGTTTGTTTGGTTTTTTTTTTTTTTAACTTCCAGCCCAAACCTTGCACTAGAAATAATGGCTTTTGATTTCTAATTCACCACACCAAATTTCCCTTCCTTCAGACCATCCTGCCTTAAATAATTACTTTATCGGGATCTTCAGCATCCATCTGTGGTCAAGTTGGTTTGCAATGTGATGATTCTGAGGACTTGACACTATCACTAGATGCATATACTTTCAGAAAACTATAGCCAATAAATGAGAGAAGTTTTTAAAGACTGAAAGGCCAGCTGCTTTGTGATGGCCCAAAATTCATGTTGGAATTTAGTTGCTAATGTGATAGTACTAAGAGGTGGGGCCTTTAGGAGGTGATTACACTGTGTGGGTGGAGCCCTTAGGAATGGGATTAGTGCCCCTTTAAAGAGGCCCCAGGGAGCTTCTTGGCCAGAATTCATGTGAGGACACAACAAGAAGGCACCATCTTTAAGGTAGATCAGGCCTCACCAGACACTGAATCTGCTGGTGCCTTGATCTTGACGTCTAGCCTCCAGAACTATGAGAAATAAATATCCATTATTAATAAATTACCCATTCTAAGGCATTTTGTTATAGCAGCAGGAACGGACTGAGACACACTTCCAGAGTCTGTTTTGACTCAGTGATGAAAACCCACACTTTCTTTAAAGAGCAGAACAGGAATGAGGACAGACAACAAGCTAAAATCTGTTTCCATCTTGCTTTCCAGTGATCAGCATATTTTTACTTGATCTTTAGGGTGTGGGTCAAATCTCCTTGGGAGAGTCTTTCTCAACTGACTAAAAACTTCCTGTTATGCTGAGGTCAAATAATTCTCCATCTATTCATAAACACAGATGATAGCCCCTAGACTTTGAAATATTTTACTTTACACAAAATAATTTACGATCGCTCTTTTCTCCTAATGGTGTCCTAAGTTTTCTTGGAGAATTATAAATAGGAACAGATCTTAGCTCACACAGAAGTGCGTGCCAGGCCGGGCATGGTGGCTCACGCCTGTAATCCCAGCACTCTGGGAGGCCGAGGCGGGAGGATCGTTTGAGCTCAGGAGTTCGAGACCAGCCTGAACAAGAGCAAGACCCTGTCTCTACTAAAAACAAAAATAAAATTAGTCAAACAACTAAAAATAGAAAAAATTAGCCGGGCATGGTGGCGCATGCCTATAGTCCCAGCTACTCGGGAGGCTGAGGCAGGAGGATCACTTGAGCCCAGCAGTTTGAGGTTGCTGTGAGCTAGGCTGACGCCACGGCACCCTAGCCCAGGCAGGACGGTGAGACTGTCTCAAAAAAAAAAAAAAAAGTGCGTGCCAGACCAATGGCAGCCCCAGTTCTTCCCACAGACAACTGAAAGCAACAGGCAACAGCATATTCCCAGGTGGGGGAGAACATGTTACTCTGGAGGACAGCTGAAGACTGACTAGCCAGTTGCATTCCTCATCCTGGGAGTTACTTGAAGCAGACTATTTGTGTGTCTTACTCATCTCTATCTAATAGGTATTTAAATCATAGTAGGAATTTAATAAATATTTGCTCCTAAATGAGTGAAATAGAGCAGAGAGGGCAGTGATTGATTAAGCAAGGAAGCAAGAATTCAAACTCTAGCATCCTAGTTAGAGCCTGTGCTTTTAAATCACTTGGATACAAACTAGGATCTGATTTAAATATATATATATATCCGTGTGTGTGTGTATGTATTCAAGGGCTAACATGCATGTGTTATTTAGTGACTATTTGCCAAATTTCAACTTTAACAAATAGCCTGGTGTCTGCAGACTTCCCTCTTCTTTCACTGGAAATAGGAAATTCCTTAGCCTCTTGCTGCAACAAAGGGTCTTTCAACTCTCCTCTGAAGATGGTGAGGAATAGACCTGGATCAAGAAGCATTTAGATTGTTCTTAATCTCACAGTGTCTTAATTTGAGTGCCTGCTGGGGAGACTTTGGGGTGATATATTGATCTTTTAAAATTGATTTTTTTTTTTTTTGCTGTCTCACAAAACACATGACCCAAGCTGGTCACATGGGGGGAGACTTGATGAGCCTACTCTTTGTGATCTGTATTGTGCCTTCTTCAAAACACAAATTAATGGCCTGTTTGGTTTATTCATTAAATAAAGATTTACCAAGTGTCCACTGTGACTCACCTCCCAGCCTCTCCTAATAAGACTAGAATTTCTCAAGAGCAGGGATGGTCTCCTGTATAACACCTAACCAACCACTGGATGCTTCAATATTAGTGACCCTTCAGGTGGTGTGCACTTGTAGTACCAGGTACTTGGAGGCTGAGGTGGGAGGATCACTTGAGCCTGGGAATTGGAAGATGCAGTGAGCTATGATGTGCCACTGCACTCCAGCCTGGGTGACAGAGCAAGACCCTGTCTCTAAAAAAATAAATAAATAAAATAAATTGAATTAATTAAGTGAGCCCTCAGTGAGGGTTGGAGAAACAAGGATTCTCACCCGTTACTGGTGTGAGGGTAAATTGATAGGGCAAAAAGGAAGGCAATTTTGCAATGTCCAACAAAAATTATCTCAGGAATTTCATTTCTAAAAATGTAGCCTACAGATATACATACGTGAAATGACATAAGTTCAAACTTACTGCAGCAGTTTTTGTAACAGCAAATTGGAAAAAGCCTAAATGGTCATCAATGGGGATGAGTTGAACAAACTATGAAACAGCTATACCATGGGATATTCTGAAGCCGTAGAAAGGTATGAGAAAGCCCTTTAGGTAGAGGCTGTAAAGTTTCCTGGCTGAAGGTAAATATACTGGAGCAGACTGCCTGGGTTCAAGTCCCGCCTCCACCAATTACTAGATGTGTGACCTTTAATCAGGCATTTACCTTCTGGGACCTCAATTTTCTTACCTATAAAAATTAGGGTTAGGAGAATTATAATGGCAATTATCTCATAGGATTGTTGTGAGGATTAAATGAACTAATAAATATAAAAAGTTGGCTGGGCATGGTGGCTCACACTGTAATCCTGGCACTTTTGCAGGCCTAGGTAGGAGGATCACTTGAGGCCAGGAGTTTGAGACCATCCTGAGCAACATAGCAGGACCCTGTCTCTACAAAAAATTAGTTGGGTGTGGTGGCATGCATCTGTAGCACCAGCTTGGGAGGCTGAGGCAGGAGGATCCCTTGAACTCAGGAATTCTAGGCTACAGGTTACAGTGAGCTATGATAGTGCCACTGCACTCCAGCCTGACAGTGGACCATCACAGACAGACTCTATGATGAGTTAGACCCTGTCTCTAAAAACATAAAGCGTGCAGAGTGTTGACACATACAGTATTAGAGCCAAGATATGGTCAGTGATTAAAGCAGTGATTAAAGCAAGGTGCAAAGTAGCATGCATAATAGAGTAGCTACCACTTGTATAAAAAATGTAGATTAAAGACTGCATATACCTATCTTTTTATATTTGCATAGAACATCTTTGAATAGATACAAAGGAAACTCTGACATTAGTGGCTTTTAGAAGGGGACACTGGGTGTTTGGAGGAAAGGCTGAAAAAAAGTTTTCACTGTACACTTTCTTTTACCTTTGGGTTTTGAACCACGAGAATTATAAATTAAAATTTTTTTCCATTCCTTCTTTGGGGGGTGGGAAAGAAAAAAATTTTTTTGCTCTCTCAATGTATCTTTTTTTTTTTTTTTTTTTTTTTTACCGAGGTGAAAGTCACATGACATAATATTACCATTTTATAGTGAACAATTAAAATAACCTGAATTTTAATTTAAAAACAAGAGCCTTTAACAAGACCGTGCCATTTTTTGGTCTCTGCTTGTCTTGGCATAGGCCTCCAAATCATATCATCCAACAAGGTCTATTCCCAATGCCACCACCTCTTTCGACATCTGCCTTAGAGATTGTTGGAAACAGTATAGACCTTTTCTGAACTCCTAATCATCTAGAATCTGTTTGCTGTCTTTGCCTGTCCACTTGAATATATATGTCTTGGAATCTTGGAACAACCAGAATAGGTCCACATCTTTGTCTTCTTCTTGAGAGCTATCAGGAGCACCTTAAGGTCAGAGGCCCTGCCTGTGATTCTTGATATTCCCTATTCCCAAGGTACTGTCATCAGTGCTTTGAATCAATTATCAGATGGACAGAAAAGCTTTCAGGACTTGTCTGAACCATGGAAGCCTCAGGGACAAGGAAACTGTGCCCTCTACAGGACTATTTAAAAAGTTCTCCCACTCAGCTGCACAGGAAAAAAACAATAAAGGAAGATGTTGGGCCCAGTCTTTCCCTGTCCCCCGCCACAGGCCTCCAAGCACACTTCCTGGCCCACAGCCACATGAGGCATGGTGTAGAAACAGCTCGAGCCAGCTCGAGGGCTGGGAGACACAGAAGCAAGCACTCTGGAACCTGGAAAGGCCATGACTCCATTTCACCTACTCTATACCTTGAGTGTGTATCTGTGTGTGTGCGTGTGTGTGTGTGTGTGTGTGTGTGTGGTGGTGTGTGTGTAGGGGTGTCAGCAGGGCTACCTGACTACAAAATTCCCATACGGAGGTGCCAGATTGAGGCCTGTCCTTCTCTCGCGTCTCTCAAATGTTAGCGAAACTGTGGGGCAGGCAGAAAGTGCATGGCCACTACCTGCTTCTTGCTCTGCTCTTTCTCTGTAGAGCTGGCTCTGTGCCCAGCTCTGCGCCCTCATGGTGTGTGTGTTGGGAGGGAGAAGAGTTGTCGGGGAGGAGGAAGCAGCAGTCAGAAAAATCTGTTATGTTGTTTGGCTCCCCATTTAAATCTCTCTTGACTCATTCCAGGATAATAGGAGTCAAGATCTGGCATCTGATTCAGTGATGATCCTCAGGAGGGAGGAATAAAAAAGCTTGTTGATGTCTCAAATTATTATGATTGACGCAATTCAATGCTTTATGTCATCCAACCATCTGAAGGCCATGCATCACAAAATACAAGTAATGTATTATTCCTTCTGAAGTTTTAGCTGAGATCAAAGCTTTAAGTTTAGATCTTAGAGTTTCCGGTACTTCTGAGCTGATCAGGGAAAAGAGAGGGACCTGGTATCCAGGCTATTCTCTAATTTGAAAGAAGGTGGCACTGAGAGAACCTTCTCTTCCTTCCAAATTTTGCTCAAGGCTGAACATGATTTGAAAATCTGGAAGAACAGTGGGAGGACACCTCTCTTCCACAAAGGCAGGCCACCGGTATTTGGAGCCTAACAATCTTAGAAGAAAGCTGTTGCTGACTTAAGGGCCGGGAGAACCTTCCCAAATAAAAACAGGCCAGGCATGACTCCCCACTGGGATATTTGATCTTTGCTCAAACTGCAGGTAGGCCTGTTTGGAGCTTGGCTAACCATTCCCACTCACTGAAAACCTGAAAGGCTTATTGTTCAGGTGGCTATAAAAAACACACAGGTTGTGAAAGGCCTACTGTTTAATGTTTGAAATAGTCATCTGTCCCAAGGTTAAAATATAATCAAAAAATTTTTTAAAAAATCTTTTTTGTCCAAAAGCAAAAAAGAGAACATAAGGAATAGAAATGGCTAAGCTGCAAGGAAACATCTCCATATTTTTTACCGAGTAGCTTTTCTGCTTGAGCACTGTTAATGATTAGCCATTTCCCTGTTTCCCTACCTACCTCCAGAACACTGGAGTCTATTCACCATTCATTCACCTGGTCTCTGAAATGGGTTCTGAGGGCAGCCAAGTAAAGCAGCAAACAAGGCAATCTCAGACTTTGCAAATATCTTACACAGGTTTAAGTAGTCTGAAAGGAAGTTTTATAGCTCAGCTGCACTGGGGCTCAGAAAAAGGGGGGAAAAGTCAATTCATTTTCTCACCTCATGTGAGACGTCAACTGATGAGAAAATACCAACAGAAACTCAGTTTCAAACCACATAAGGTCAAAGAAGTAATCCATTCGTTGTTTTTTTTTATTTAAAGGCTGGTCAAGTGAAGCAGTGGGAGTGGAGAAGGAACAAAGGAATCTGTAACTGGTTGTGATCAATTAGTTGTAAACACCACTGCACTCGGACCAACCTCCATTCATTTTTAGAAAGAAATCTGTCTGCTCTACTTTTTTCCTGGTCTCATAATCACCTTTCCCTACCCCAAAGAAAAGGCTCTGTCACCCTTGGTCAGAAAAGGAGCACCTCACAAAGGCCTGTATAGCTGAACTCAGAGAGAAAGTAGGACATGCAAATATTAACATATGAGAGCAAGGATTTTGCTTGGAGGTTACTGTAGGTTATAATGGGGGGGGTGGTGTGGTGGAAGACAAAACTGGAAGGACAGGTTGGAGCTACAGTTTTCAGGACCTTCAATGCCATGCGAAGGATTTTGCAATTAATCCTTAGGCATGTTGCAATTTACCTATGGAGAGTTTTTACACTTTTTAAAAAAGAACTATTAAGTAGTAATTACTTAAGAATTATTAAGTAATTTACTATTAAGTAGGAAAAATTATTATTGACATTAGAAACCAGAGATTAGCCAATTCTAGTCAAATAGAATTTAAAACCCAAAACAGGACAATACATAATCATACTACACAGGGTAACCACTGGAAACATTTTGGGGAAGAATGCTCTCTATGTATATACATATCTATTAAAACAAAAAGGGATATTTTACACATGGTTTTATGATCTGATAATTTTCATTACATTACAATGTTACTTCATAACATTATAAAGTAGAATTCTTCATGTGTTATTCTCCTACATAGTTATTTCAACTTTTCCTGACCTAACATTCCTGAGGATGATGACACTATCTCATTAATAATGGATTGAATAAGGAGTGATTTTTAAGGATGTCTCATCTAGAATGCTGTGCCATATTTCTTTAAACTTCTTTTTGGACAATATCAATTGTTTTTAATCTTATATACTTGCTAATATGCTTCAGTAAATATGTTACAATTTGTAAGTTTGTATACTTATCTGATTAAATTCTTTAGGATAAATTCTTTGAAGTGCAGTTGCTAGGGCAAAGGCTTTCTATATATGTATGCATTTAAAAAAAATAGATAATTCAAGGCCAGGCATGATGGCTCAAGCCTGTAATCCTAGCACTTTGGGAGGATGAGGCAGGAGAATCACTTGAGCCTAGGAGTTTGAGGTTGCAGTGAGCTATGATGACACCACTGTGTTCCAGCCTGGGCAATAGAGCATGACACTGTCTCAAAATAGAAAAGAAAATAAAAGAAAAAGATAATTCAGATATTGGCTCAGCTGGTGTTCCTTGCATTTGCCATCTTGGTATTACTAGCTTAGACTTTAATATTTTCAATCTTTACAATTTTTGTCAATCTGAAAGACAAAAAGTCTATTACATTAAAAAAATCTATTGTACTTATCTGATTACTAGTAAGGCTAAAAATTTGTTTTCATAGCTCTCAGCTATTTATATTTCTTTTGAGAATATGTATCTTTTGAGAACTATCTGTGCATGTACATTGCATTTACCTTCTTAAGTTTATTGTAGTGTTATTTATTACCAAAGTATTCCATGTTTATGGTCAAATAATTTGAATTCGTTGTAAAAAAAAAGTCATCCTGGATCTCATAACCCAGAGATAACTAATGTTAATAGTTTTGGGTTAGGATTTTTTTCTCTGTGTGCACAACTGCATATGTGGATGTATGTATTACGAAAGTGGAGTCTCACACACATAGTGGTTTTACATACATTATTTGTGAACATCTCAGCATGCCAATAAATATATAGCTGTATCATTATGTGTAACAATCTACTATATGGATGTCCCACAATTTTCCAACTCTTGACTATTTAGGTAGTAAATCTTTATGCTTGTGTCTCTTTTTTTAGTGGTGTCAGATTCAAATGACTTGAACATTTTTAGTAATATCAACTCTTTGCTATATTATGTTAAAATGGCTTCCCCAGTTATTTTTTGTCTTTTAATTTTACTTATTTTAGGATACAGCAGTTTTACATTTTTAGTAGTAAAATTCATATATTCATTTTTTTTTTTTTTGAGACAGTCTTGCTCTGTCACCTGGGTGAAGTGCAGTGACATCATCATAGCTCACAGCAACCTCAAACTCCAGGGCTTAAGTGATCCTCCTGCCTCGGCCTCCCCAGTAGCTGGGACTACAGGCACGTGCCACTAATTTTTTCTACTTTTTGTAGAGACAAGGTGTGTTCTTGATCAGGTTGGTCTCGAACTCCTGAGCTCAAGTGATTCCCCCGCCTTGGCTTTCCAGGGTGCTAGGATTACAGGTGTGAGCCACTGCACCAGCTCATATACTGATTTTCAAATATGGAACCAACCTTGCATTCCCAAGTTAAACTCACTTGGTTGTGGTGTATGATTTGCATATATTGGAGGATTTGCTTTGATAAATTGAAGAATCCTGTTATTCTTATGTAATTTCATGAGGTGTATTAGTCCAAGTTTTCTTGAAACTATTTTTACTTGGTTTTGGTATCAAGGGTAATGTTGGCCTTATAAAATAACGTGTGGCTGGGTCCCAGAATTCATAAATAACTCTTTTGGGTCGCTTACCCTAGCTCCACCCTCTCTCCAGTCTGCTCAGTGTGTTCTTTTCCTGGAGCTTCTTTTTTCAGCCCTCTGGCCAGAGACCTCAGGCTTTAGTTAGCACACTCTGCTGCACACTTCTATGGCTGTACTCATGCCCAAGGATAAGCAGTAGGAGACTGAATGGAGGGAGAAATATGGCAAATTGTTAGTTTGGTGACAACACTTCAGTTCTAGGCTTATCCAGTATGCCTGGATGAGTCCTCAAAAGTGTAATTATTGCAACATTTTATTTAGGTTTTACAGCTGCATTGAATGGGAATGACAGAGTGCTTACTTCACCTTCTGGAATTCACAAACTTGGTTTCAATTAATAATTTAGTTTTAGCTCCCCTTCCCCTTTACCATAGATACCAAGCCCTCTCCTTTCACCTCTTTTGATGTACACTAACGGATCATAAAAGAAAAAATTTTAGAACTCATACAATTAAGAATTTTGCCATCTAGAAAATCTTATGCCTATAGTCCAAGCTACTCAGGGTGGGTGGGTGGGTTGGTGGGGATGAGGTGGGAGGATCACTTGAGCCCAGAAGTTGGAGGCTAATGGGCACTATGATTGTGCCTGTGAATAGCCATTGCATTTCAGCCTGAGCAACATAGCAAGACCCCATCTTTAAAAAAACAACAAAAAGAAAATCTTATTTTCCTTTTAGCTTATCTTTGTTCTCCTCAACTGCCCAAAACTTTCCTTCTATCTCTTTCTCTTAGTCTAAAGAGCAGACATGAAGACAAGCAGGCCATTCCAATTTAACTATGAAATTTTCAGGAGATAAGTGGTTTTAGCCTTTCCTCTGAAAGGATTCCTGAAGGCTGCAGCTTGCTTAAATTTCAAGCCTCCTTCCTGATATTTCTCTGGAAAAAATCAATGAAGGAAGTGCATCAAATATTTTTTTTTTTTTTTGAGACAGTCTCACTCTGTTGCCTGGGCTAGAGTGCCGTGGCATCAGCCTAGCTCACAGCAACCTCAAACTCCTGGGCTCAAGCAATCCTTCTGCCTCCACCTCCCTAGTAGCTGAGACTACAGGCATGCACCACTATGCCCGGCTACAAGTGTTTTTCTTAATGTAAGCCTATCCCTTACATTAAGTATAAGGACATGGAGTATCTTACTATATAGGAAAGACCTGACCATTGAATTGAAAAATTTTGGAACTGAGAATAACTAGAGATTGTGCACAAGCTTAATAGATGTGGTTGCACATTAAAATTGGAAGAGTACATAAGTACAATGTCCAGGATCTGAGATATAACAAAACCAAAATGACCACAGGCTGGTAGAGAAATAGGAATTGGTGGAGTTGGTGGTAAACTGTCCAGAATGGGCTTTGTCTAAAATTTATCTTTTAGAGGGAGTGGCCCCTACTCTCAGTTTTAGCTAATTGTTATTATGTAGAAACACAAGCCCTGTGTTATCAGATCTTCCAATTTTTCAAAAGAAGCCAAACTGGGATTTTCACATCAAATCTTGGTTTAATACTTGTTCAAAGTTTCTTATTAACAGTGTTTTGGCCAAATATGACATAGCTATATCATGGATACAATAGATAGGATATCATTTCTGATTTCTGGCTTGGAGAAAGGTTAAAATACAAAGCAAAGGAGATGGAATTCCTTCCTTTTTTCTATCCTTGCTTAACCATTGACCTTGGAGAGATACAGCTTTGTAGGTTCTTTAAAACGGAGAAAAGGCTGATGGGTAGGCCTCTGTGGTAGACCAAAATCAGAATGTTTAAAATCTATTTGTATGCCTCGTCTTAAGCATTAAAACGTTACAGATAAAGGGCTGGCTAAAATACACACCTATAGAAAGTACATAGCAGGTTAAAAATCTTAGGCTTTGAAGTCAACAGAATTCTCCCAAGTATGTAGTTTTCTGAGGACCTGCCCCAATTCAAGAGGAGACTATATCATTCAAATGATCTTTTATTATAGCAACATAAAGTTACTTAACCTGAAATCCCAATTTATTCATATGTAATGAATAGTTATCACGCAGCAATGCTGTGAGGATAAAATAATATATGCTGTTTAACACAGTGATGCAGAATCACTTGAAGTCCTTTAAGTAGCAGTGACACACTCAGGTGATTTAGGATGACTAATTTGGGAATTGTAGGCTAAACAGAGTAGAGATAGGAGGCAGAAAAAAAAAATCCAAACACTTAGGTTTGGATACAGACAGGATTTGTAAATAATTTTAACAAGGAAGAATCTAAAGCTTGGAAGAAGGATGAGATCACAAATAGCATGTACATATACAGAAAATGCTGATGACAGAAACTTGGAAAGTGTTACATAGAAGCAGAGAAGGAATGTTTAGAAAGTTAACAGAAAAAGCAAACCAGGCACTTCAGTGCCATGAAGACAAGGGGAGCTAATGTATAGCAAAACCAGCACCCATCTTCACAAAACTTTATTTAGGCCCTTATTTTGGCTGCCATGAGATAATCATGAACTTTGAGGCAGTTGGCCATTTGAGTTCTAATCAAATGATTTTTATTAGATACATGGATCAATAATATAATAGTATTTTAAATTTGGAAAAGATTGCCTCATACCAAATGCCTGGCCTTCTAAACAAAATCTTTAAGAGGTGGTTATAATTTTGAATGCTGACAGCAACTTCTTTGCAAGCAACTCCCATCCATTTTATTGCTGCAGTTAAAAAATTTTAAAAAGCTATTTCTTCAATTACTTTTTTCCTGTAGCCATTTGTATCAGCAGTTATAATCCTTTCTCTCTCCCAAGTCATCTCTTGTTCCAACTACACGACATGATGTCAAACAAATTCACTATCTTGGTCACTCTCTTTTATCACTTTACACTTAAAGTCACCAAGGCTGGAGTGCAGTGTCTGTTCATAACACACTGTAACCTTGAACTCTTGGGCTCAAGTGATCCTTCTGTCTCAGCCTCCTGAATAGCTGGGACTAAAGGCACATGACCACACATGGCTAATTTTTAAATTATTTGTAGAGACAGGGTGTTGCCAAGTTGGACAGGCTGGTCTTGAACTCCTGGTATCAAGGGGATCCTCCCGCCTCAGTCTCCCAAAGTGCTGGGATTATGAATGCAAGCCATTGTGCCTGGCATCCTATACCGTTTTTTAAAAAAATTGTTTCTCTATTTTTACTGATATGAAACCTCCAAGACTCCAAGGTACGTTAAATGAAAAATAGCAAGGTGCAGAACAATGTACACAGCATGCTGTCATTTGTGTAAAGAACAAAGAATACATACATTCATGCTAACATGTGCACAGATCATCTGTGGAAGGATAAACAAACAGCTAACACTGCCTCTGGGAAGGGGAATAACATAATAAATTGGAATGCAAGGTAAGGTAGAATACCAAATATTTATTTTATGCTATATCCCACTTTATACCTTTTGACTTTCCTAGCATGTGTATGAGCCATCTATTCAAATACACACCCAATAGAATGCCATCTTAAAATAAAGATTCTAAGGCTTATTCTGGCCTGCTTCTGTAAGTATCTTTGCAATCAGGGCTTAGAAATCTTAATTTTTTTTTTTTTTTGAGACAGGGTCTCACTCTGTTGCCCGGGCTAGAGTGCCATGGCATCAGCCTAGCTCACAGCAACCTCAAACTCCTGGGCTCAAGCGATCCTCCGGACTCAGCCTCCCGGGTAGCTGGGACTACAGGCATGCGCCATCATGCCCGGTTAACTTTTTCTATATATTTTTAATTGGCCAATTAATTTCTTCTATTTTTAGTAGAGACGGGGTCCCACTCTTGCTCAGGCTGGTTTTGAACTC
>VBSM01003039.1:7832408-7849516 GCA_008086735.1 Cheirogaleus medius | reverse complement strand
CGCCACAGCACTCTAGCCTGGGCAACAGAGTAAGACTCTGTCTCAAAAAAAAAAGAAATATGTTAGAATGTACACACTACTGCTATCCAAGCAAAAATGTAGTATCTTGAACCAAACAGAGGAAAAGGCCAGTTAAGAGAGAACATTTCTAAGAAACTGAGTGTTTATTCTGCTTGGGCAACTCTCATGTAGGCCCTAACTTGACTCTTCAAAGAGAAGATTGGGGTGGGGTTGGTAGTTCACTGAACAAAACCCAAAAACTTTCACCAATAGCCTCCAATTTGGAGAATGAATGAATCACATTGTAGGCAGTACCAGGAAAAGAAACTTTCTTAAAATTAAAAACCCCTTCTGACCACCTTCCATCTCACCAGAGGGAAGAAAAGCACTAGAATGTGCCATCCTAAAGACTGTGAAGATTAGGAAAGAGCAGAAGAATCATAATTGTCCACATCTAATTAACTCCAATAATAAACAGGCATTTGGCTAACATGTAGATAAAAGAAAAAATAAGAACTTCCAAAGGAGTAAAAGAGGTAGGGAAAAAATAAGCTCAAAGATGGTGAGCTCTCAAACACAAGGACCCCAAACTGACTTCACATACCCAAAATGCTCTCTTGGTTCAAGGGAGGAGTTGTTCCTGAAAAAAAATGGTGAAATAGGTTCAGGAAACAAATAGAGCAGATTCTGCAAAGGCAAAGGCTCTAGGAGTCCATCCTGGATTTGAAACCTGAAGCTAAAGGTGTGCCAATAGACTCTCCCTCATATAGAGTACCACAGTATATTTGGTAAGGACACAGGAAAGAGCACAGAACACACCTGCTAATAAGACTGTATGTAGCCAAATCCTATTTTCCATAAACAATCCTCGACTAATATCTCACAGGGGAAGAAAAAGGAGAGGTATTAAAAAAGATGGGAATAGACTTGGACGACATCTTTGTACTTGTGCAGAGCACAGCATGAAAAACAGAGATGAAAAATCTATTCTACATGGACTTTGGGCAACAATGACATGACAACGTAGGTTCATCGATTTTTAACAAATATACCGCCCACTTAGTGCCAGATGTTAATGGTGGGGGAGGCCATGCATGTGTGGGGGCAAGGAATACATGAGAACTCTATATGGCTGGCCCTTGAAAAACATGGGTTTGAACTGCAGAGGTCCACTTATTTGCAGATTTTCTTCTGCCGCTGCCACCAGAGACAGCAAGACCCCTTCTCGTCCTCTTCTATCTAATCACTTGATGATGAGGATGAAGACCTTTATGATGATTCACTTCCACTTAATAAACAGTAAATATATTTTCTCTTCCTTGTGACTTTCTTAATAACATTTTCTTTTAATTGTTTACATTAACAGTAAAGTTTCCTATCAATAGTAGGCTATTAGTATTCAGTTTGGGGAGAGTAAAAAGTTATATGCAGGACAGTGCCCCTAACCTCCATTTTGTCCAAGAGTCAACTGTATTTTTCACTTAATTTTGCACCGAACCAACAATTGCTCTAAAAATAAAGTCTACTGAAAAATGTTTTTAATGGGCACTGTGGCTCACACTTGTAATCCTGGCACTTTGGGAGGCGGAAGCAGGAGGATTGCTTGAACCCAGGAATCTAAGGCTGCAGTGAGCTATGACGATGCCACTGCATTCTACCCCAGGCAACAGAGCAAGACCCTGTCTCAAAAACAAAAAACAACAACAACAAAAAACCCCAGAAAAAGACTCAAAAAAAAAAAATCTATTCTTAATTTATAGGGATAAAGATATAATATGCTAATATTTTGATCTAAGAAAACTTGATGAGTACATGAAATCAACAAAATTAAGAGTTCAAAGTTGAGATGAAAAGGAAGATTGCAGAGCTAATAAAACAAACTGAAATGCAAAATAACACTATAGAACTCATAAATGAATTATGAATAGCAAAGAATAGGACATAGCTGAAAACCAGTTACTGCCAAAGAGACAATCACAGGGAACATGAGAAAAAACAGGAAAAAGATTAAAACAATTAGAGAAACTAGATATGTAGGACAAAGGCAATCCAACGATAGGGTAATTGGCCCTAAAATAGAGGATCATATTAATTAGATATAATAGAAAATTGTTTTTCCCTCTTACTGAGAGAAAAAAAAACAAAGCTGCATGACAAAAGGACAAAGATTTCAAAGAAATACTGATACTGAGAACAATAGATTCCAAAACATAATTTGGCTAACTTACTGAAATTCAAAGATAAAGAATTCTTTAAGGAGCCGGTAGAAAAGGGGTAGAAAAATTAGGCTGGACTCAGACTGTAATAACAAATGCCAGAAGGTAATGGAACAGTATCAACAAATAGAGAGGGAATAATTGCGACCTCACAAAATATTTCTCATTAAAGTAATGACAACTGGCAAAGATTCTCAAACATGAAAGAAATTTAAAAAATAGTATTTGATGATAAAATGCAGTCAACCAAGAAATAAAAAGAAACTCCAACAGAGACCTATATAGAACTAACATTAAATAACTATAGGGTATATGAATAACTACAGAAGATAAATGTTACTTTTATACTTTTAAGGTTTAAAAAAGTATGTTATAAATTTCCACATTTTCTTAGTAGAATCAGTATATATTAAGTAAGATAGAAAAATCAAGAATCAGGTTTGAATATATTAAAGAAATGAAACAATTGAAGAAATATAACAAGAAAAATCCAAAGGATGGAGAAGGCTTAGAAGTGTAAGTGCTACTTTTCTCACCTTTTTTGATGAGAAATTGACACTATCTAAAATAGATGAATGAGAGTACTATATAAAATTATAAGTGCAACCTCTGACTGTCTAAATCATCAGAAGGAAAACACATTCACACATTAAAAAAAATAAGGAAAGGATAAAAATTATGGCAAAGGAAATACGAACAGAATCATATCAGAGAAATGTTAACGAAGACAAAGCTAAGGTCTCAGTATTAACAAATGGACAAGCTTATTAACTCATGGCCTAAAACGTTAAATGAAGGGCCTTTTATAATGTCAAAAGGTTCAAATTCACAATGCTGATACAACTGTCATTAGTGTTTCTAACCAAAATATCACTGCAACAAAATACATAAAGCAGAAACTGTAGGAAATATAAACAGAAATAGAAACACAAAAGAAGTACACTTTAATTCACTCCTGACAGTCCAAGGATGATGAAGCAGACAAAAAAACACCTAAGGAAAGTATACAGAAGATAGGCAAAAAATGACTGATGAAGTTCAACAGACTAAGAGGTATATATCTTGTTGAAAGCATATCTTCTTTTAAATAACCATAGTTTATAAAAATTGAATATATATTAGGCCACAAAGAAAAACTGCAAATAGCAGACTACATTTCTTGGATCACAATACTATAAAAACTCAAAATTAATTTCAAAAACAAAAGCAACCCCCCTTTAACCATACAGAAGATTAAAATTCCATCAAAACTATTCTTGGCTTAAAGATTATATAGAAAATAAAGAGAAAACATTACATACGCAGCCAAAAAATCTGTGTTCAGCCTTAAATCACTTTAAAACCAACACTACCTACCTAGTAAATGAACGAATCAAGCGTCAAACTCGAGAAGTTTGCAAAATAATAAAATAAACCCAAGGAAAATAGAAAATAAAGAGGAAATCAAAAGTTAGTAATTTATTAATGAGGAATACAGAACTGATTCTCTGAAGAGGGAAAAAAACCTTAAAATAGATAAACCACTGCATAAAGAATACTAGGAGTAATTTTAAAATGTGAAAATATTGACATTTTGGCATGTTTTTAAAGTAGCAAAATACCGGTGTACTTATTGTTATATGTACATGATTTCAAAGATCAGCCAGCAGCTTTGTTTACTCTTCTTGACACTCTCTCCTATCATTTCCCCTCCCAGGGCCAATGTTCTCTCAATTCCTTTTTCCTCTGTATTCTCTTTTTCACTCAGTTCTTATGGCTCTCCACTCTGAAAGGAGGGGATGCTGTCTGAAATGCATGAATGACTCTCTCAAAGACAATCTTGGGCAGGGATGGACCAACCTGTAGTGCTGAAACTCCAGACTGCAACAGTGGCCCAGAAGGAATGGTCTTGAGAGTCCATTCATACAAGTATTGAAACTCGAATTTACTACAACAGAGAAATGCTCTAAGGGCACATTGGATAGAGAAGACCAAAGTTGAAGGATGCAGGAGGTAGAATGATGATGTACAATGCTTGTATTTTCATACTTTAAACACTGAAGTGACAATGCTTACAAATAATTACAAATATTTAAAATCTATTAGGAATTTAATGAATTCTGAACACTTAAAATACTGAAACATTCATGTTGTCCCGGTGCTCTCATATGGCAAATGCTTTACTGGCTAATCAATGAAACAAGAATTAAAGCAAATATGGAATAATAAAGATAGACAGACATTAAAAAACAAAACAAAAAACCCAAGAGAGCAAAGCTCTACTGAATGGTTTTGTTTTGTTTTTTGGAGACAGAGTCTCATTCAGTCACCCGGGGTAGAGTGTGGTGGTGTCACTGTAGCTGACTGCAACCTCAAACTCTTGGGCTCAAGTGAATCTCCCACCTCACCCTCCCGAGTAGCTGGGACCACAGGTGCACACCACCACACCCGGCTAATTTTTTCTATTTTTGGTAGAGACCGGGTCTTGCTCTTGGTTCAGGCTGATCTCTAACTTCTAAACTTAAGTAATCCGCCCGCTTTGGTCTTTCAGAATGCTAGGATTACAGGCATGAGCCGCTGCACCCAGCCTGAATTGGGTTGATTTTAAAGGAAAATACAAATTGCCAAAATTAACCCCAGGAGAGAGATTAGTCACAATAGAAGAAATAGAGAAAATACTACTCCCTTAAAAGGGACTGAGAACTGACAATGTCACATAAACTTTTATAAATTGTCAAGGAAAGTATGCGGGTTTTTAAAATTTTTAAACAATTTTTTTGTAGAGATGGTGTCTCTTTATGTTGCCCAGGCTGGTCTTGAACTCCTGGCCTCAAGCGATCCTCCCACCTTAACCTCTCAAAGTGCTGGGATTACAGGCATGAGCCACCATGAACGGCCAGGAATAGAAAGTTCTTTTTTTTTTTGAGACAAGAGTCTCACTCTGTTTCCTGGGCTAGAGTGTTGTGGCATCAGCCTAGCTCACAGCAACCTCAAATTCCTGGGCTCAAGAGATCCTCCTGCCTCAGCCTCCCGAGTACCTGGGACTACAGGCATGCGCCACCATGCCTGGCTAATTTTTTCTATATATTTTTTTTAGTTGGCCAATTAATTTCTTTCTATTTTTTTTTAGTAGAGACGGGGTCTTGCTCTTGCTCAGGCTGGTTTCGAACTTCTGACCTTGAGCAATCTTGCCCCCTCAGCCTCCCACAGTGCTAGGATTACAGGCGTGAGCCACCACGCGCAACCAGGAATCCAGCCAGGAATAGAAAGTTCTGATGCTGCTAAAACTACTTCAGAGTTTAAAGAAAAAACAAAAGCTTCCAAATTATTTTGACAGTTAGTGATCACTGCTTCTAAATCTTACAAAAAACACAAACAAAATTATAAAAATTTATTTTACATCACTGCAAAATTCCTAAAGTATCAGCAAGTAGAACTTAACGGTTTATTAAAAGACTATTCTCCTATATATACGAATCATCCCTGGAATGCAATATGGAAAAAATCCTATATAAAACTATACATACATTCATGTCAATAAATCTTGAAAAATTTTCTGATAAAGTTCAACTTCCACTACTGATTCAAAAATTACTTAGTAAACCAGGAAAAGATTAATACTTCAACATGACGAGTAAATATGTCAAAAGGTTTTACTATCATGCTTAATACACTTTACACACCAGAAGCATTTTCAATACAATCAGGAACATGCATTTCAAGTAGTATTTCTTTAAATTTCATATTGATTCTAGCATTACCAATTAATTAAAATAGAAAAGGAAGTAAAAATATTGGAAAGAAGTCAAAATATCATCTGTAGATATGAGTCTAAGACTAGAAAGCCCAAGAGACTCATGTGAAAAAATTACAAGTAAAAGAAGGTAGTAAGGGAGTGGGTTACCAAAGCTAATAGCTTTTTTCTATACATAAACAATGACCAGGCCTGGCGCGGTGGCTCACGCTTGTAATCCTAGCACTCTGGAAGGCCGAGGTGGGAGGATTGCTTGAGCTCAGGAGTTCAAGACCAGCCTGAGCAAGAGCGAGACCCCATCTCTACTATAAATAGAAAGAAATTAGCCAAACAACTAAAAATAGAAAAAATTAGCCGGGCTAAGTGGCGAGTGCCTGTAGTCCCAGCTACCCGGGAGGCTGAGGCAGGAGGATCACTTGAGCCCAGGAGTTTGAGGTTGCTGTGACCCAGGCTGACGCCACGGCACACTAGCCCAGGCACTCTATCCCAGGCAACAGAGTAAGACTCTGTCTCAAAAAAACCCAAAAAACAATAACCAGAAAACAGAATGTAAGGGGAAAAAAATCTTTACAAGATAAAATACTTAGGTACAAACAACCTACAACAACAAAAGTTAACATGCACAGAAACTATTCATATCTAAACACGTACATAAAATCAATTTCAATAAGTAGGACATCTCATACTCTTGTCTAAGAGTCAATACTATAAAAGTGATAATATTCTCCAAATTAATTTCTTAATTCAGTGGAATAATTGTCAAAATACATGACGAGGACTTCTGAGAAAACTGAACAAAACAGTAGTCAAGTTCAATTAGAAAAATAAACATGTAAGAAAAACAAAATCTGTAGAAGACTATATATAATGAGGGCAGAGAATGGGGAGGAGGGAATATGATGGAAAGGAAAATTCCAATGTTAAAATACATCATGAAACTTCAATAATTAAGAGTTTACTTAGTACCAGAGAAGAAAACAGACTGAGCAATGAAAGATGACTCCAGAAACAGGTCCACAAAAAAGAAACTTTTGTTTGTAACAGTTTCTAAACTTCATAGCTACTGACAATTTAGGGTCCATAATCCTTGGTTGTATGTGCACAGGGATGGGGTGGGGGTTTCCTGTGCACTGCAGAATGTTCAGTAGCACCCCTGTCCTCTATCCACTAGATGCCCAGTTTTGATAACCAAAAAAATCTCCTATAGGGCAAAATTACCCTGGCTGAGAATAACTGGGTTATGATAATACTGATATTTCAAATTGAGGGCTGGGGAAAGACATATCACTAAATAAATTATTACATGGTATTAGAATAATTGGAATGAACCAATCTTTGATCTATTTAAAATTTTAAAAATAATTTTTAATTACACAAGTAATATACACATATAAGTTATCCCAGAAAAATCAAACACAGATCTCTACACTAATCATTCCTTCCTCACACTATTCAGAAATAATCACTATTTTAAGTTAGAATATATCCGTCCAGGAATTTTTGCTGTGTATTTGAATATACATATATATACACTTGCAGAAAATAACTTTCTGGTCAATAATTAGCACATGTTCTTTGACCTTGAAATTTCAGCCCTAGCAATTTATTCTACCCTCAAAAGCTTGACAGCAATATATATAATGAGGTATGAGAATTTTTTTTTTTTGAGACAGAGTTTCACTCTGTTGCCCAGGCTAGACTGCTGTGGTATCAGCCTAGCTCACAGCAACCTCAAACTCCTGGGCTCAAGCAATCCTATTGCCTCAGCCTCCTGAGTAGCTGGGACTACAGGCATGAGCCACCATGCTCTGTTAATTTTATTTATATGTGTGTGTGTGTGTGTGTATGTATATGTATGTGTATATATATATATATATTTTTAGTTGTCTAGCTAATCTCTTTCTATTTGTTTAGTAGAGAGGAGGTCTCACTCTTGCTCAGGCTGGTCTGGAACTTGTGAGCTCAAACGATCCACCCGCCTCGACTACCCAGAGTGTTAGGATTACAGGAGTGAGCCACCACGACCGGCCGAGGTATGAGAATTTAATAGCAAAAGACTCTAAACAACTCAAATATACATCAAATGTATACCAGCTAAATACAATAAGGCATATCCATACAAAGAGAATACTATATAGGCAATACAGAGAGTGCTGTATATCTGCCTTTTCAAAGAGTTCCAAGATGCATTTTGTTAAGAAAGATGCAAGTAATGTAAATAGTACAGTCACTACTGTGCTTAAAAAACAAAAATAACAAAGAAGGTAACCTTGGCTATTCAACTCTCACTAATCCAACTCTGGAGTCAATAGGTTAAGTTTTGTTCTGATTGACTGATTTTTTTTTTTTTTTTTAGACAAGGTCTTAAATGTGTTGTCCAGGCCAAGAGTGCAGTGGTGTCATCATAGTTCACTACAACCGCAAACTCCTGGCCTCAAGCAATACTCCTGCCTCAGTCTCCCAAGCAGCTAGGACTACAGGTGAATGCCTTTATGTCTGGCTATTTTCTTTTTAATATTCTGTAGAGACAGGATCTCGCTATGTTGCTCAGGCTAGTCTCGACCTCCTGGCCTCAAGTGATTCTCCTGCATTGGTCTCCAAAAGTGCTAGGATTACAGGCATGAGCCAATGTGCCTGGCCTTCAGTTTTATTTTTGAATGAATCCCTCTCTATTAGAATTCTTGCTATTTAGGAACCAATAAGTTTGAAACAGCAAAGGATATTAAAATAGAAACATATTATGCATACGCATACATTTTTTCCCCTGGAAGAAATCAAAGCAGACCACTAAGATGATTTGCCTTTAAGTGAGAAGGCTGTCACCTCTTATTTTGTATCTTTCTGCTTTATTCAATTTCCTGACTTTATGTATTATTTTTGAATAATGTACATATCTCAATTTTTAAAATTCCTAATCCTATAACATTATTTTTTTAAAAGTCAATAGAACCCTGCATAGGAGATTAACAGTTCATTTTCAGTCTTCTTTGTACATCTAAAAATCAATAAATGCTATAATATTTAAAAAAATTAATTATAATATTTTTTAAAAATTAACACTGTGAGAAGAGAAAAAATTGAAAGAAAAATACAAAAAGAAACATCAATTACAATTCTTTTTTCTTTTTAGCCAGTGATATTTAGCAGTGGAGAATTACAATTCTTTATTTAGTAAATTTTGAGAAAATTAAATTCTAAGATTCTCATTGATTTCTCATTAGAAGAGGAAAAACCTAATTTACTAAATAAAAATAAAGCTGATAATTAAATACAAATTTAGAGGATAAAACCCATAGAAATATTTCCTACATGTTTTCACACTATACAGTTACATATTACTTACCCAGCTTGGAAAATCAGACCAAGTTGGAACTCGCTGACAGAGATCGCGAAGAATACGTATGATAATCACACAGGACTGCAGCCCATTAGCTCTAGCCTTGAGAGCAACACAAAAAACCAACTGAATTAATCTTAGAAATACTGAAAATATCCCTTGATGAAAAAAAGTTAAAATACCACTGTTCAATGGAAGCTCAGATAAAAATAAAAATAACCACACTTAAAATTGGATTCAATGAGCTGCCATTTACAGCAATATTTTATGCCAGGGTTAGTATTTAAAAGCTGGTATTTAGGTCAAAGTAAACAGATTATACAAGAACAATATTTCTTGATCCCCTGTGAACCTTGACCTGTGTTCATTTAAAACAGTAAACTTAAAAAAAAAAAATCTGCCTACATTAGAAATAAAAGAAAAAGTAAAGAGCTAAAAAGTTTGTCTAGGGACTGAAAGGTTAAGGAAATCTGTTTGGTTTCCCTTCTGTGCCTTTGCATGACTGCAAAGTCACTAAACCAAACAGCTGCTTCCTCACCTTTCACTCCCTACACTTATAAACTTAGAGAAAGAGGGGAAAAACATCTTAAAACTATACACAAAGCTTTAAACACATATTCCATTATTTAAAGCAAAGTTAATCTGCAGCCTTATGGAATATAATATATATACACAAACATGTGATGTTCCTAAACAAGTCAGCTTTAAATATAGTCACTAAAAATAAAAAATAAAAAAACCCAAACTATAAAACACCCCCAAACCTAAGTTCATTGTCAAATTAATAGTAACTGCAATATGCAGATCTTCACACCCAACTTTCTACGTTAACATATTTTCTGAGATTTAATTTAAAATAGTATTGCTTGGGCAATGTTTTGCAATGTTTAAGCACAGTTAAACATGTACTCAACTACTCTCTCATAAGGCTACAAGGAAAAAGTAAAATGATGTTCCGAACCTGGAACCACTTAGCGTGGCGTAGAGCAGCCAGAGCGTCAAGGCATTTTTGCCTGTCCAAGACGTCCGGTGGGTCTTTCACCATACCCGAGGTTACATCTAAAATGGATTGAATTGGCAAAATGCAGTGAGGAATGGGTGTTTGACCAGGTGAGCAAGACACTTCCTTAAAGTAGCACCAGTGTCACATGAGCCATTTGAGAGTTTGTCAGCACTTTAACGTACCCAAGGAGTTATTTTCAACAAATTTACTTAATTCAATATGAAGAACAAAAGGAGAATTAAGTTTAACTCTTAATTTAGTAATATAATAATTTCTCAAAATATAAACCCTACCCACCAAAATTAAATCTAAAGGAAAGATTACTGGACACAGCGCGCTAGCACAAAGAAGACAAGACAAGAGGGAACACAAAAATCCACCTTAATAAATGAGAATGTACAATGAACTACCGAGTTTGTTCAGTATTCTAAATGGTCATAGGTTATTCTGGGCTAATATAACAAAGAACTGATGATAGATATGGAATGATCGATACAATAACCAAAGAAAAAAAATGAAGAATTAAAAACAGGCATTTCTAAGAGTTCAATGCTTTCTCTTCCACAAGAGAATTTTAGCTGTGAGTATGAAATGCCATTTAAAATTCAAAGTTTCCATGAAGTATTCCAAAAATTAATTGAGGAGAAACAACAGGTAAAGCAGAAAAGGGCAATAAAACTAGCATGGTTAAGCAGAATTAAGAATAGAAAAGATGCAACAAGCAGAATGCTGTGATGATATATATGTAAAGTCTTTAAGTTGATTAAAACATTAAAACATAAGTGAGCTACACAAAACTCGAGAAGAAAATATGAAACTAAACCCGGACAGGAAGTCAACTTTACATTAATAAGAGTCATTCATAAAAGTCAGTCAAAGGCCTAGCTTTATATCCATATAAAGATATCTGTAAAATGTGTATAATAACAGCAAATTTGCTAATCAAAATAGTAACAAACAGCAATTCAATCTAATTCACAGCTCTCAGTCCTTTTAATAGTATAAGTATTTTTTTTTTTTTTTGAGACAGAGTCTCACTCTGTTGCCCCGGCTAGAGTGCCGTGGCGTCAGCCTAGCTCACAGCAACCTCAAACTCCTGGGCTCAAGCAATCCTTCTGCCTCAGCCTCCCGAGTAGCTGGGACTACAGGCATGCACCACCATGCCCGGCTAATTTTTTCTATATATTTTAGTTGGCCAATTAATTTCTTTCTATTTTTTTAGTAGAGACGGGGTCTCGCTCTTGCTAAGGCTGGTTTCGAACTCCTGAGCTCAAATGATCCGCCCACCTCGGCCTCCCAGAGTGCTAGGATTACAGGCGTGAGCCACCACGCCCGGCTGGCAGTATAAATATTTTCTAACTATTGAAAACTTATGTAATCTATTGAATATAATAGTCCTTTGGCTAAAGAGCACCAAAATCACTGGGCGTTTAGGATATAATTTAATAATTCACTGAGTACATCAAATGCATATGAGGGACAAAGAAGAAATACATGATAAAAATTAAGAAAAAGTTACAGATTATTTTAAGAGTACTATTATAGTTGCAACTCTGGGCAAGTTACTTGATTGTATATCTCATTATAAGCATTCAGAAATCTTAAAAGATAACTTATGTTTGAGTAGATAACATAAAAACTGACTGAGAATTTCATTCCCTGTATGAACTTTCTGGTCTTAGTTCTTACTTCTCAAGTAATCAGATGGATACAGATTTTTCAGAAGACATATTAGAAGCAAGACACAGATAATCAAGGAAAATTATGTGGCATTTTGAGAATAAACACTAAAAGAGGTATTCGATGCTAAAAAGAAACTATCAAGACAAAAATATTAGTTAATAATCTCAAAACCTGTAAAACTATTCAACCTAGAAATAACCCAAATGTAATAACCAAACTGAGATAAGAAAACTGTTCTGAGACAAGGAAAAGGAACCCAGAAAAGCACAGCTAACTAGGAAGCTTAAAAAAAAAATGAAGGAAAAAAAAAGAAAACATCAAAAACAAACAAAAAAACCCACCACTCCCCAAAGCAGGGTTACAGAACATGCTAAAGGACCACTTTCCATGTCCCTTATTTATTAACGCTTACATTATTTGCTAATGCTAGAATGCAAATAGGTGACAATGTGCAATCTCTTTCTAAAAATATTTCTAAATTTCTAATGTTAATTCACAATTTTATAATTTCCCTCTATATGTGAGAAAATTTTTCTTTTTGCACACAAACATTCGTAACTTTGGAAATTTTACTCCATGGTGCAAATTCAAAGATGCCAAGACACCTATTGCAATTTAAAAACAAATTAGAGCTGTTAAGTAGGACATTTCTGTTAAATTTAGAGTGTGGATTTTTGCACCCATTTTCTGTTTCAAGTAGATTAACCCCTTAGATATATTCTGCTAAAATCATAATTGTTGCCTAACACCCAGTTAACAAAACAAAGCAAAAATCAGTTAATTTATAAAAACAAAATGCAAATTCTTATCCTACATGAATGTATTTCATAAATTTTAAGGGGTTAATCACCAATTAGAAGACATGCTGTGTCCACACTATTTTATGATTAAAAGTTAATGGGAATATATTAATTTAAATTAACATGGTCATGTAAAATATATAATCCACTCAACCATTTAAAAACTAGTGTGAACACTGCTCAATTCTAGAAGAGACAAAGACAAAACAAACAAAACAGCCACACAAAGAACAATAAATGCCAGGCTCTGCACCCAAAATCTCTCCTTAATCAAATGGCAGATGTGACACTAAGCTTTTGAAAACCTTGGTCAAAAATCCTTCCGATGTCTTGGCAGCAACCCCTGACAGGAATCAATCCCCTCTGCTTAGAAGGCTTTGGACCGGGCCTGATAAGCTATAGGTGGAAAAAAACACATTATGATACTTGACTTGCTGCAGAAAATTCTGTAGCAAGGGTTAGAACATTTCGAGCTTAAAGTCAATTAAATGTTTACTTAGTAGTTTAACTGTCAAACACAGTACCATAAAATAGATCTGTCATGTGTTTAACAGTTATTTGCACAATTTAATCATTTCCTTTTAAAAATAATTTTTGGTTATTTAACAGGATCATTATGCATTAAAGAGGCTACTGAACTATGCACAAGTAGAAAGCCTTATGACTTACAATTGTTCTTCCGGCAAAGCCTTCCTTAACCCCTGTACTAACTCCCCAAAGCAAGCTATAGGCTTTAAATGATTTTAAGACACAGAGCATTGGGAGCTGCAGTGAGAGAGAATACATACCGTTATTCTGCAGCGAGAAAGAAGCAATCTTCATAATGCAGCTAAAGACATGGTTTACTGCAGTTATCTGCAGCAAGGAACACTCTATCAATGTTTCTACACTTTTGCACATCCAACTTTTCAGCTCAGTGTCTTGAAGCAAAATCTTTCAATTTTGGACTGACCATTTCCCTTGCCATAGTACTTATGAAATTCAGAATGATAATTTTAACTCAACTCTGGGTCAGACAAAAATATAATTTTGTTTCCTTTAGAAGGGATAGGTTACTAAAGAATTTATTGCAAATATGATATTATTAACTTTAGACTTCGCAACATAAAATTGCTTGATAGTACACAAATTGAATTAAACCTAAATATAATTGAACAAAATATATTCTGCAATAAAGTTAAATGGTTAAATGACTATAATTTCACACTAAATGTAGCAATATTTATTTATAATATATATTAGAAGATTTTTTTTCAAATCCTGAGTCACATGCTATATATGACCTGACCAGATTGACTCAGGAACTTTCTCCAGCAACACCCATGGCCAGACCTTGAGTGGAAACTCGTGTTCACATAAAAGCCTTGTACATAAAACTCATTTATTTTTAAGGTGCAAAAGCTTAAGATATAGCATACGAATCCTAATGTGGTGTATGTACAAAGTATGCAAAATAAGACTTATCTCCCAATGACATTTTTTGTAAAATGTTCTTTTCCTGGGTTGTGAAAAGCCCAGTGCCTTAAAAAAAATTGTTTTGCTGTAAGAAAACAAATTTAAAGAGACAGTAATTGAGAGCCTATGGATGCTATTTTATACAAATGAATTTTAATATTCAATATATAGTACTCTCTCCTCCTCAACCTGTATCTCAAAGAAATACTAGTATACCCTATAACTCCATACTCAACACGTTAAGAAGTTTAAAAACAACATGAAAGGAAACAAAGTAAATTTTATCTGACCCATAAAACAACAGAACCAACATACTGCAGACACTGATCATGCTTTTTGGCTTAAAAGCTTTTGATGCTTTGAAAATGTTACAGAACAGTCCCTAAAGCAACATTGCTGGCACCAGCAAAATTTCATATTCTACAACTGTATTACTTTTAAAAACCCTGAATTGTACTGTACCTCACTAGCTTCATCTACACTATTTTTCAATATCTCTAGTATAAGGGTCAAATGCCCAAATCTGCGTGCATTAGAATGCTCTGCATTTATGAAAGCACATCAAATCAAAGAGCAACCTCAGAGAACTAGAAATATTTACCTCAGGATAAGCCAATCCATGATTACATATATAAAAATGCCTCTTAGAAACATAGGTGTTATGACTATTTAGCCAATTTTTTTTTTGTTAAACACGCTTGTCTTTTTTGTAAGACAAGGCAAGAGCAAGCTTCTTAATAGAAGTTAAAGTTGTGGTCCCTAATTACTAGCAACATTTTAAAATTTTTTCATGCATCAACTATGTCAGTAAAATAATTTTGAAGTTTTATTTTCCAGAAATCTGAGGTTAGCAAGAAAAAAAAAATCAAGAAAATCAATCATACTACAAGTGTTTTATATAAAAATACATCACTAAAAAGAGCATTTACTTTGTGGGAAACGATCTTAAGCAAAACTGGTTGCTAAATAAGTCAAATCTATAAAATTCACATGTAATGCCAGCATGTTGCCTTCTAGGGCGTAATGCCATCTTAAAGAGTAGGTAAATGAAAAAATAGTTAATAGAAAAGTAGAATGTTTAATGGCTTTCCAACCTCCTTCCCTCATGTTCTCTTCTCGAATAATTGGAGACGTCAGGGTAATAGTGACTTGCATTTTGGGTTCCACGCACGAATTCAAAATTATTGCCGCTTCAGATACGGCACATTTTATGTCATACTTCTCAGGGCTTATAACCTGTGTAATGAAGATTATAAGAAATTAATTGGATCTGTTGCATTAACAGACAAAAGCAGTTTCATTATGGCTCTTTCTTAGATGATGAATTTCTGGATAAAAGAAACAGTGCCATATTTATCACATTTGCAGAACATGAATGAAACCAAAATTGACACCTGAACCTAATTCAGTTTAACCATTCCCATTGTATATTCTCGGTGAAATCAACAGATCTGCTCCCTGATAAAAATCAGGGAGCAGAAAAGCCCAGTCAACATTCAGAAAAATCAGGATTCACTGCAATTTCGTAGACATGTAATAAGTCCCCGTTTATATAAACAAAGACACCACAGAATTACACAGAGTGCTCATAGTATAGTATCTAGGTTAAAATCCTAGCTCTACTACTTTACTAGTGAGGTGAAGATAGGCAAATTACCTGACTACACTCCACCTGTTTCTGTAAAACACAGACAATAATTGTATCTAATCTATAGGGTCACTGGGGGATTAAATGAATCAACTATATAAAGCAATTAATACAGTATCATGTAAATGCTAACTATGAATTAATTTTATTTCACTTGCTTATCAACTGATACAAGTGGATTTGGAAAGAGTATTCTGCTTTTAGCTTAACTGGTTAATTGTTAATTATTTAGTGAGGATCTATTTCCTGCTTTATAGTTTTACTAAGCACCACAATTAGAATCAAGATGTTTCTTCCGTGCACTTGGCTTCTAAGCTGGCTCCTGGAAGTTGAGAGAAAAGTGACGGTGACGTGGTAGCTGCCACTGCGGCCACCGTGGGATAATAAGCCAGGATCTGCCATACCTATTGATTAACTAAGGAAGATTATACCAAAATAGAGAAAATAGGAGAAGGTACCTATGGAGTTGTGTATAAGGGTAGACACAAAACTACAGGCCAAATGGTAGCCATGAAGAAAATCAGACTAAAAGTGAAGAGGAAGGGGTTCCTAGTACTGCAATTCGAGAAATTTCTCTATTAAAAGAACTTCGACATCCAAATATGGTCAGTCTTCAAGATGTGCTTATGCAGGATTCCAGGTTATATCTTATCTTTGAATTTCTTTCCATGGACCTCAAGAAATATTTGGATTCTATCCCTCCTGGTCAGTTCATGGATTCTTCACTTGTTAAGAGTTACTTATACCAAATCCTACAGGGGATTGTGTTTTGTCACTCTAGAAGAGTTCTTCACAGAGACTAAAAACCTCAAAATCTATTGATTGATGACAAAGGAACAATTAAACTGGCTGATTTTGGCCTTGCCAGAGCTTTTGGAATACCTATTAGAGTATACACATGAGGCAGTAACACTCTGGTACAGATCCCCAGAAGTATTGCTGGGGTCAGCTCGTTACTCGACTCCAGTTGACATTTGGAGTATAGGTACCATATTTGCAGAATTAGCAACTAAGAAACCACTTTTCCATGAGGATTCAGAAATTGATCAACTCTTCAGGATTTTCAGAGCTTTGGGCACATCCAATAATGAAGTGTGGCCAGACGTGGAATCTTTACAGGACTATAAGAATACATTTTCCAAGTGGGAGCCAGGAAGCCTGGCATGCCATGTCAAAAACGTGGATAAGGCCGGGCGCGGTGGCTCACGCCTGTAATCCTAGCACTCTGGGAGG
>VBSM01003039.1:7820793-7832308 GCA_008086735.1 Cheirogaleus medius | reverse complement strand
AATATTCTATATGAATTTAAATATAATCTGTATATGTGTGTAAAAAAAAAAAAAAGATGTTTCTTCCAAATTCCACAATTCTTCCAAGGTCCCCAAACCTTTTCTTTTCCCCCTTCATTGCCCTAGCAGCCTTAGTAGAGGGGAAAGAAACAGACACACAATGCCAATTCTGCTAGCTCCTACTAATTAAAAAGATTCACCCACAATAAGAAACTTCATGTCTGGAACAATGGTAATATAAAATAAGCAACAGTAAGTGCCAGAGTTGTCAGAGCTTAAATTAAATAGTGTGTTTTACTGTCCGTTTTGTTATCAGTTGCTCTCCTGTGGTCAGGTACTATTCTGCCTCACTACTGTAGAATATACATTACCAATGAAATCTCAAGCCTTGAATTTAGAATGCCTAATTAAATTGTTAGGTTTTGAAATAAGTTTTATATCTTAAATCAGTCAAGGAATCATTATCTTAAATCTCATTTTGACAAGCTAACATGTAAAATTTCCTAAAATTCAAGATTAAAAAAAAAGTTTATTTTTGTAGGACCCAAAGGGAATATTCTATTAAAATTGTGCACTGCCATGATCTGCAGGACACAAACAAGAGAAGTATTGCCTACCATTATAAACATGTAGAAAACTAAAAATATTCACAATAAAACTGGAGAAATTAAAATTAGGAAGACTATTTTAGTTGCTGTATTTTATTAAAAACATGTATTCAACTAAATAGGAAAGAGGTTCATGAATTTAAAACATTTAAGCTTTCTATATATGGAATTTGTTTTTCAAAAAATCACTTTTTCCCGAACAACTGCCTTATGATTCAAGTCTTGGAAAAAGAACAAGAAAAGGAGGGCATATGCTATAATTTTACATTTTTAAATAAATTAGCAAGATGGCATCATGCCAAATACAAGTACTATAAAACCTAAAAAGACAGAAATTAGTTTCACCAGTTTGCACAATGAAGCAAAAAACTCAATATGGAAAGTCAAGCCAAAATTTTAAAGGCTGGCTTAGGTTTAAACTGAAGCACAGTTAGTCCTGCCAAAAACTTTTGAACCAGACAAGGGGTAAAAATTAACATTTCTATAATACTTACAGCAAGCTGTTTGGGTAGGTTTTCTGCAATACGGCTTAATAATGTCTTTGATGGTTTCTCTGAGCACAGCAAAACAAGGTTGACATTTCTATCTCCTCGGAGAAGTAATCCTTTTGCCAATACTCCCACTCGCAAAACTCCTTTCAAAGCTCTGCAGTGAAATCAAATTATATTATAATATAACATCTCTCTTCTCCACAAGAACCATATTCTCTCAACACAAAATAGTAAATGAAATAACCTTTTAATAACCATTAAAATTTTCATCAACCACAGTAGAAAAACATCCAGTATTTTTTTGAATTATATTTCATCTAGATAAGCAATATGGATAAAAAGGATGAATCAAGAGCCAAGTTCTCACAGGGACAGATGCAAATCAAAGGTCAGTTAACACTTCTGTTTCTTATTTCATGAGTTAGAATAGTAACAATCATGTTTAATATAATACAAAAATATTTCCAAGCTGAGTGCAGTGGCTCATGCCAGTAATATCAGCCATTCAGGAGGCTGAGGAGGGAGGATGGCTTGAGCAGAGGAGATAGAGGCTGCAGTGAACTGTGATCGTGCCACTACACTCCAGCCTAGGTAGCAAAGTGAGACCTGTCCCTTAAAAAAAAAAAAAAAAAATACAAATGGTAAAAGGAAAATGAAAAGTTACCGCTCAAAATGCAAACTTATGAAGATGTTGCTACAGTTTGGACTTATTCATGCTTTATGGTCAGTGCTTTAAGGAAATAGTTATTATTAATAAAGACTGAATGTGGGACAGATGCAACAAACAACTAAGGATAGAAAAACAGCAGCTGAATGCAACTAGAAAACTAAGGGCTGCTCTGAAACAGACTCAAAATCATTTTATATAAATTTAAATAAAATGAGTAAAATCATAAGGTTAGAGACTGTTTATGACAGTAGAACTTATATCTCATTTTAGCAAAAAGCACCTGAATATATTAAATATCTAACAAAGTTGTAGGTAAGATACATAGACTCACACCAGAGTTATCACTCTGTAATCTTTATTTCAAATGTAAGAAGTCCATGTAAGGAAAACAAAAAAATACACAAGGTAAATAAGTTTGAAAACATACCTGTCTTTACCTCCCTCTTTCTTATCATCTCCGTCTTTGCTCTTACTCTTCTCATGTTCAGACAAACTGTCTGAAACAAGTTTTAAAGCACGTTCAGTGATAGAAACAATTTTCTGAACTGCCTGTAACTCCTCTTCAGTTGGATAAATGGTTGCATGTTTTGTCATTACGTAACGGTCATCAGATGAGTCAGGACGACGTAAAGGCTAGAGACAAAAACGTTGTTACTGCATTTAAAAAAAATGTTTCTTGAGCACAACTAACCTATTATTTTCCAACTATACATGTATTTGTCATATCTTTTTAATAAGAGTAAATTATGCAAAGTGCCCACTTAAAATATCTTCTCCTTTTTTCTATTTCAGTAAAAATGAAAATGTAAATTATGGAAAGTTATACCATAAAGACTATATATATATATAAAATGTAAGGCTATGAAAATGGTTTTTATTAAACTTAAAAAACCAGTGATTCTGAAACTTTCTTTGCTTTTAATAATTCAAGTTTTGTAACTGCCAAGGCTCTGTGCAAAGACACATAAGAGAATAGGTTAAAGAAAAGGAGTTTTCTATTTTCTTGTAACTGCTCCTTAGAAAATACAAAGCTTATTTTTAGTAGTCTGAACTTATATGAAACGTCCCTTTCACCCAGCTTCCGCAGAACACAAATTCTCAAGATGCAGATCTTTCTTTCCTATAGTCTTCATACAGAGCACATCAACTTTCATGCTTAACTTGAACTATTTCTCTACCCTTTATCTTTCATTTGATTTAGAAGAAAAAGTAGGCTTTAGATGGTCAGAATTCGAAGGAAAAAAGATTCTTGGTAATGGGAAGGTAAAAATAAATTTGAAGACAAAGCAGTTGCCTTCAAAATCAGTTGTTCCTGCTAATGTAAAGAAAAACAAAGGCAAGTTTCTTATATGAAAGAAGAGTTGGCAAAAGAAGCTCTGCTTCCATTCAGCATATACTGAAAATAAGAAAGATTCACAGAAACTCTATGAAGTTCTTATACATAAGACACTGGAGTTGAAAACCTATAATAAATGGAGAGGAAAGTCTAAATCAGATGAAAAACTTAAATCGAGATTACAAGATTAAGCCTAAAATTAGCCCCTCAAACTGTTTTCTGCTAATGCCAAATCAGTCTTATATTTTCACCCTTTATAACAATAACAAGGACACCCACTGCAGGTCCCTGTGGCTGAGGAGGCATGCCTGGTCGGACTCCCAGAAGGCCTAATGGGCCTGGAGGACCATGAGGATAGCCTCCATCGGGCATTCGGCGGCGATCATCCCAATGATGTTGTTCCTCTTCCATTCTCCTCCAGTACATGTCTTCTTCATAACGTCTGAAACATAAAAGAATGATATTACAAACCTATGAGGAAAAACACAAACCAAGAATTTTCATCAATAATGACGTAAAACGTAATTTTAAAAACCCCTACCTGAATAAGCCTAGCTAAAACTTTTTTTCTTCCCAACTATACCTGATTTTCCTTATTTGCTTTCATTAAGAAGTAGAAATGAAAAGAGAACATGAGAGAACAAAGAGAAAGCAGAAGAAAATATCACAGTCTGAGGACAAAGTAGAAAGAACAGGTACCAGAAACCTCAAGAGTTCCTTCCAACCTTTCCCCCCCTAAGTAGGGATTGTAAATCCAAATGCCACCTAAAAGGGCCAGTCTAATATACATGAGTGAAAGATGCAAAGTGAACATAGGACATCTAGGACTTTTCTTCATGTCCTCAAAGAAATGTGCTCTCTCCTACTTTTTCCTTAGCGAGAATCTCTTGAACTACCTTTAATTTCCCCATTTTTGATACAGACAGAAACAAAGATATTTCTCTTCTAGGAAGAGAAACAATGGTACAAGACAGTGATAAATGGCAACCCACAGTCTCATTGTTGGGGACATAATAAGGGTGAATGGGACCATGATAAAGGAAAAGTACATGTCCTGGGGTTAGACACAACAGCTGTAACTCACTTCCTATTAACTGCTGCCCTAAGGGAATAGTAGTCCTTTATCTGGAGTTTTGTTTTCCACAGTTTTAGTTACCCACAGTCAACCATGGTATGTAAATATTAAATGGAAAATTCCAGAAATAAACAATTCATAAGTTTTAAACTATGCACTGTTTCAAGCAGTGTGACAAAGTCTCTTGCAGTCCAGCTTCATCCCACCTGGGACTCAATTCATTCTTTTGTCCAGCATATTCCAATGCTATTTAGCTCTACCTGTCCATTAGTTAGTTTGTAGCCATCTTTGTTAACAGACCAAAAACCAGCATACACAGGCTTCAGTACTACCCTCAATTCTAGGCATCCACTGGGGGTTTTGGAACATATCTAACTTGGATAAGAGTAGGCTACTGTACACGCTGTCTTGCTAAGGTGTCATCAGGATTTTTGTGAAACCTCATGGTTGCTGGTTCAGATTACAAAATACTATATGTATACCAAATATAACACCCAGGAGCTGAACTTGAAATGTGGGCAGCTAGCAGGTAGCCTCTGCTTTACCGGTCAACATTTTCAGAATCTATTCTAATTTCTTTTTCATGCCTTCACCTTTCAGTTCTATCCTCACTCTCAGCTTCAAACTGGCATACCAAAAACTTGCAAGGGACACTCTGTGTCTAAAGGAAATTTTGGTGGCAGTAAGGTTTTATTACAGAAATCCATTTAAAACAAAATAAGAAAAAAACTGTGCTTCCTGACTACCAAAGCAGAAGCTACCAATTTCCTCAGGTTGGGAATAAGCAGTGTTTTTTTTAGATCATCCAACTGAGGAATGAGAGAACCGTATTTCTGTGTTATTGAGGTTTTGAGAAAAAATAAAATATAGCTTAAAGGTTCTGGAAAATCATGTTCATTCCAGTTTCAGATAGTTTACTGTTATTGCTAAAGATATTTAAGTTAAATGAGGGTAGGAACTTTTATCCATTGTTTACCACATCATGCTCAGTACCCTAATATAGTTCCTGACACATCATAGGTGCTTAATAAATATTTGATATATCAGTGAAAGATGAAATAACTGTATAATCTAGGTTTAGAGAAGAATTTCCAATGTATCACAAAGGCAGAATCATCATAAAGGACAAAACTGATACATATAATACATATGTAAAAACTGATACATAACAGCAAAAACTATTTGAAAGTAACATATAACGAAGGGTTAATAACTATTAATACAACATAAGAACTGTCTGTACCAATCAACAGGAAAGTAAAAACTGAAACAATAAGTAATTTACCACAGAAAAAATATAAATAGCCAACCATGAAAACAATTCAAACGGAAACAAAAATGGCTATCACATTTAATATCACATTGGTAGAAATTTTATTAAGTTATAGCAAGGTTTCTCAAAGTGTGGCCCAAGGACCCCTGAGACAACCTCAGAGGATCCATGAGGTCAAAATTATTTTCACAATACTAAGAAATTTATTTGCCTTTTCCATTCTCATTCTAAGTGTACAGTGGAATTATCCAGAGGCAAAATGTGGTATCACAACACATGAACACAAAAGCAAATATGAGAATCTTGCTGCCTTTTCTCTTAAGCCAGATATTAAAGAGATATGCAAAAATGCAAAGCAGCATAACTTTCTCACTTTTCCTGTTATTCTAGGAAAGAAATATGGTTATAGTTTTCTATCATATTATATTAAATATATTTAATCTGATACTATAAATAAGTATACATTTAACTATATTTCAAAAAACTGAAAAATGTCATTTTAAAATGAATTAAAAATTACTTAAATTTCTATTTTAATTTATAATATAATAAATCTTGACAAATATAACCCACATGAATAAAAGCTCTTTGGAGTTCTTAATAATAATCGAGTATAGAGGATCCTGAGACCAAAAAGTTTGAGAATCACTGGGTTATACTATCTAGTACAGGCAGAAACGTGAGTATCCTTTGATCAAACATTTCCATTTCTAAGACTTTATTATTAGCAACTAATCACTATATATGCAATAATACAGCCTCAAGGAGGGTCAATGTATTAATAATTCTAATAGTGAAATACTGGAAACATAAATGTTTAACAGTAAGGGACTGGTTACAAAGAAAATTTTATATCTGTACAAAGAATACTATGTTGCCATCAAAAGTAAGATAAAATAATCCTAATTAATTTTTTAAAAGTTGAAGATATGTAAATGAAAACAATAGGTTATAGGTGTACAGTATGTTTCTGTTCCTATTTGTAAAAATTATAAAATATAATTTTTAAAAAATATAAAAATGTAAATAAAAAATTTTAAAACTATTATTTTTAAAATTATATTTTAAGGATGGTTCTTTTCCTCAAGGAGAACTTGCCTCTACTCTATCTGTGGAGATTTATTTTTTTAAATTATCATTTTAAAACTGAGGGGAAGGGCATGTCTCTAACCCTTGCAAGGGAGAGGCAAAGATATAAAATGTAACCAAAATGTTTGTACTCTCATAATTTCCTGAAATATAAATAAATAAATAAAGAAAAGAAAATGTGGTATTGTGTACCATGGAAAACTACTCAGCCACAAAAAAATGGTGAACTAGTACCTCTTGTATTAACCTGTATGGAAGTGGAGACCATTTTTCTAAGTGGATTATCACAAGAATGGAAAAACAAACACCACATTTTTTCACCATTAAATTGGAACTAATCGATGAACACTTATGTGCACATATGGAAATAACATTCATCAGAAATTCAGGTAGGAGGGAGGAGGTGGAGATGAGTAAATTCATACCTAATGGGTACAATGCACACTATCTGCAGTATGGTCACATTTATAACTTTGACTCAAATGGTACAAAAGCAATTTATGTAACCAAAACATTTGTACCCCTGTAATATTCTGAAATAATAAAAAAGAGTTAATGGCCATTAAAAAAAAAAAACTTACACAAAAATACGAGAGCAACAGTATTCGTAACAGTCAAAACATGGAAACAACTCAAATGTCCACTAACTGATGAATACACAAAATGTAGTATATCCATAAAATAAAGTATTATTCAGCCATAAAAAGAAAACGAAATACTAATACAAGCTACAACATGGATGAACCATGGAAACGTTACGCTAAGTTGAAAGAAACCACATTACACTAAGTGAAAGCCAGACACAAAAGACCATATATCGTATGATTCTATTTATACAAAATATTCAGAATTGGCAAATTTATAGAGACAGGAAGTAGACTAGTGGGTGTCTAGGGTTGGGGAGGGGAGGTGCAGGGTAAGAGGGGCAAACAGGAAGTGACTGTTAATGGGTTCATAGTTTCTTCTAGGCTAATATCCTAAATTGATTGTGTTGTTGCAAAACTCTGTGAATATACTAAAAACCAGTGAATTGCACAGTTTAAAGATATAAATCATATCTCAACATAACTGAACATTTTATGTTTTTATGTATAAAAATCAATCTCTGAAAGATGTTTTCAACTCCCCTACTTTATAGCCCCTAAAGTTTAATAGAAGTCCTTTTTTAGACGAGATCGGGCGCGTTCAGGCTGGTATGGCCATAGACTAGAAGTCCTTTTTTAAAAAAACTTTTATTATAGGTAACTGTGAGTTCTATTTTGCTTGTTTTAAACTTAGGCCCTTATTTATAATATTAAATTATTATTTAATATATTTAAGATACCACGTAATTCCTAATACCATGGCCACGGTCAAATACTAGTGTAGTCAATAGCTTAACTTTAATCCATGTCTTTTTTTTTTTTTTCTGAGACAGAGTCTTACTCTCTTGCCTTGGCATCAGCCTAGCTCATAGCAACCTCAAACTCCTGGGCTCAGGCAATCCTTCTGCCTCAGGCTCCTGAGTAGCTGGGACTACAGACATGCGCCACCATGCCCGGCTAATTTTTTTCTATATATTTTTAGTTTGCCAATTAATTTATTTCTATTTTTAGTAGAGACGGGGTCTTGCTCTTGCTCAGGCTGGTTTCAAACTGCTGACCTTGAGCGATCCACCCGCCTCGGCCTCCCAGAGTGCTAGGATTACAGGCGTGAGCCACCGCGCCCAGCCAAATCCATGTCTTTCCTAGACCTAAGATCTTCCTGGAAAGTGAAAATTGAAAGTACATAAAATAAATCTGGAGTGCCCTGAATGGGAGTCACACACCCAGAACAGCTAAGAATTTTAGAAAGGCTGAATCACTTATTTTCATGTTACTAAACATTAAAGATATTACCTCATTTCCATTCTCCAGCGTTCCTCTTCCTCTCGTCTTCGCCAGTACTCTTCCTTCTGCATTTGCTTCCTCATTTTCTCTTCTTGAATTTTTCTTGCTCGAATACTAGGCTTTACTTCTACTTGCAAATCTGGATTTACTTTTTTCTGTTAATATAATAAGACATTTTAAAAAAAATAGCAGCCCCAACAATCTACATGTATTTTTAATCATACAATTCCACATATTCCTTCATCATAGAGGTTTTTTGTTGCAAATTTTCTATTACAGAGTAAAATCGGTATAATTAAGTTGAATCAGAGAAAAGATTCAGAATACATTAACAAAAATTTTTAATTAATGAAGTTTAAAATATGTAACTTAGTACTGACCAATAGAAAGTCATGAAATCCTTAGAGACTGACGGATATTTAATTTTATTTTACAGCTGACCCAGAACAACATAGGTTTGAATTACACAGGTCGACTTGTATGCCACACATTTTCTTCTGCTTCAGTTACCCCAACTCCTCCTCTTCCTCCTCCTACTCAATGTTAAGATGATAAGGATGAAGTCCTTTATGATTATCTACTTCCACTTAACGAATACTAAATATATTTTGTCTTCCTCATGCTTTTTTTTCTCTAGCTTACTTTATTGTAAGAATACAGTCCATAATACATATAACATACCAAATATGTGCTAAGACTGTTTATGTTATTGGTAAGGCTTCCAGTCTACATAAGGCTATTAGCAGTTAAGTTTTTGGGGAGTCAAAGGTTATAAGCAAATTTTTGACTGCATGGTGGTGGTGGTGGGTCAGTGCCCCTAACAACCACATTCATTGTTCAAGAGTCAATTGTACTTGTTTATAAACAGATGATTCTAAATGTCTGTTTCATAGTTAAAAAGTTTCTTTTCATATATAAGTACTATCCGTTAACACTGTTTATTCATTTTCATCACATCTGTGTTTAAAAGAGAAAATATGCATCTAGGGCATTAGTCCAGCCTAGTTAAAAACTTTAAAGAGAATATCTAAAATTATCTTAATACTTGAAGTGTATTCAATAAAGAATTCCTAAGATAAGATAAATGAAGGGATTTTCCAACATATTAACTAATCACAGAATTCATTTTTGTGGAAAACCTACCAAAATAAAGGAGGTAGATGGAGACTTGATACTTTTTTCAAATATTCTATGTGAAGCAATTATTTTTACATGATTACTTGATCCAAACAATGTTTCAGTTTTATTTTGCCACAGTTACTAAAACTGATGAGAACAAGGTCATGTTGTTCTTACTTACATTTAACAATAATAAATAAAATCTAAACATTTGAGTCTATCTAAATGAGTCTAACAACATGACATGCTTATCTCAGAATGGGAATTCATGGACTGGGTAAATTGTATTTAGATGCTTTGTTTTACATAAAGAATGTTCCAAATTGTTAAAGAAAAAAAGGTAATGGTTGAAATGATACTCACTTTATATTGAAGTCGGTGTCTTCGCCCTTTTAAGTGCATCTCCTTAGCATTGGGATCATTAAAGCTGCACTCACATAATTTACAATGGAAGCGAATTACTTTTCCTTCATCATTTCGTACCTGGGTGTAGAAAAAAAATTCAAGAATCTTAAAAGAAATGTTATAATAGTTGAAGATTTCATTCATAAACTCTCACATATTTTTTTGATAAAGTTGTCAACAATTAGAATCTGATTTGAGGAAAAAAAGTGGCAATGTGTCTAATTTTTAAAAAGGATAGAAACTGCAAAAGAAACTAAAAGTTGGATTCTTCTTTTTTTTAATTTTTTTAAAGACATGTGGTCTTGTTCTGTTGCCCAGGTTGGAGTGCTATGGAGGGATGATAGCTTATCGCAGCCTCCAGCTCCTAGGCTCAAGTGATCCCCCAGCTTAGCCTCCCCAGTAGCTGGGACTACAGGCACACACCACCACAATCGGCCAATTAAAAAAATTTTTTTGCAGAGATGGGGTCTTGCTATATTGTCCAGGATGGTCTTGAACTCCTGGGATTAAGCAATCCTCTTGCCTCAGCCTCCCGACTAGCTGGGATTATAGGTGTGAGCCACTGAGCCCTGGAATTTTTAACTGTAGTTTGCAAGATGTGTTAGTATATATTTGCTTTTGTAATTATTTTCCATTTTAATATTTTTGCCTATATGTAAACATTTAGATTTAAATGCAACTTGATGCTTTAATTCTTTAATAGTTACTGAATACCTGCTACTGGCCAAATATTATTCTTGGAGATGGAGATAAAGATGACTACCAGCATTATTTTGGTATACAAACTCCTCAAAGTTTAAGATTTTATATATGTAACATTATGGAAAATCAAGATTAATTTTTTCTAACTGCACAATCAGGAGAACAAATAGACTGAAATGTTACTATGAAGTCTATAATGATACTAAGTTCAAAGTGTGCAAGCTTTAATACTGGCTCTGAATGTAATTCTCTCAAGTTTAGGATTACTTAATTAACCAGCATCACCCGACTTTATGGTGTTTTGGACAAGAATATTTTTTCAGACAGCCAAATCTTACTCTTGTAAGAGATAACACTTCAAGTCAGAGTTGTCTGTGAACTACTTATAAATTAAATAACCCAGTTGTCCACCTTATAAACAAAGAACTCAACATAATATGTAATTTTCCTTGATAGGAAAATGGATGAAAGATCAAATATTTACCCAAAACCTACTACATGCTAGGCACTGTGCTAGGTACTTTACTTCATTTAATCTTCACAATTTTGTTGGGGAAAATCTCAATTTTAAAGATGTACATACTGAAGCTCAGAAAACTTATACATGCTCTATAATAAAGTGAAAGTAAACAGTATTACACTACTGTATGATCTTTCTGCTAACAGAAAATATTTACTCAAGCCCCTTTGAGGTCCCATCACTCCTCCATTTCACTGAGTTTACCTGTAAAATAGCCTGAGAAACCAAATAAACAGGTTCTGTTAAGTTGGCAACTATAATTTTACATGGAAAACTAAGTGATTGTTCAAAAAGGGAAATACTGGCTCTCTCCATTAACACCGTTGCTGCTCAGAATTTTTTTTTTTTTTTTTTTTTTT
>VBSM01003039.1:7784330-7795024 GCA_008086735.1 Cheirogaleus medius | reverse complement strand
TTCTGCTAGGGCTTATTTTATGGGTAGGTCTTATTTTCGGGGAAACACGGTAACCCAATTAAAAAATAGGTAAAACACTTGAAAAGACATTTCTCCAAAGATGACATACAAATGGACAATGAGCATATGAAAAGATGTGCAACATTACCAGTCATCAGAGAAATGCAAATCAAAACCACAATGAGATATCACCTCATATCCATTAGAAGGGTTACTATATAAAAAAAAAAATAACAAGCGTCTGAGTCATGTGAGAGAATTGGAATCCTTGTGCACTGTTGGTGAGATCGTAAAACAGTGCAATTACTACAGAAAAGAGTATGAATGTTCCCCCCCAAATTAAAAATAGAACTATCGTATGATCCAGCAATCCTATTTCTGGGTATATATCATCCAAAAGAATTAAAAGCAGTCTCCAAGAGATATGTGCACACCCATGTTCATAGCAGCACTAGTCACAAGAGCTAACAGGTAGATGCAATCCAAATGTTCATCAACAGAAGAATGAATGCTCAAAAAGTTTTGGATTTTGGAGCATTCTGGATTTCTGGATTAGGGATACTCAACCTGTGTAACTCTAGGCTGGCAGTAATTCCAGGTACCACAAAACACATACTCCTCTCTAAGTGCTGCAGATGATCCAACTACAGGAGATCCCAATTAAAAAAAATCATGACAAAATTCAAAGGAAATAAGCTATTATGATCAAGAGTCTGCAGAATAAAATATTTTTTTGAAAAGGCTACAGGCATTAAAGTTATTGGATACAAAATATAAGCACATTTTAAAAAGTAAAAGAGACTATAAAAACTAAGACTGAAGAACAAAAGGTAGGTCAAAATAACCAAATGAATTTTTTACAAGAACCAAACAACTTCCAAAAATTAAATATAGTGTATCAAAATTACAATCAGGAATTAAGAAAGATTATTGCATACTGGCATAAAATTAATGAAGTAGAAAATATCTGTAAAAATTACCCAGAATGGACACAGAGTAAAAAAAGATGAAAAATACTGAAGAAGATAAAAGACCTAGAAGAAAGAACAAAAAAGTGTTAACCTACATCTAATTGGAATAACAAATGGAGGAAAAAAATAGGAAAGAAACATCTAAAAAGAATGTCAGAGATTCCCTAAAATTAAAGGTAACAATCCTCATATTCAGAATGCCCAAAAAATTCCCAGTAGGAGTAAATAAAAAGGAATTCACAGTAAGATCCATCTAAATGAAACTGTAAACACTCAAGACAAACTCTTATAAACAGCCAGTAGAAAAAAATTACCTTCAGAAAGTGATGGGTACTCAAGAATGAGGGAGAATTAAAGATATTCTGAGATTCAAAAAAAAACAACCCTGCTCTTTTACCAAGGACCTGCCAACACTGGCGGAGTTTGCACCAAAAACAGTGAAGGCGGTGGCCTGGCCCAGGTCATCACTGACAAGCACTACCCGTGCCTGGGCAATGACTTCCACATGAACAAGTGTGCATGCAAAGAGATTGCCATTATTCCCAGCAAGAAGCTCCGCAACAAGACAGCAGGCTATGTCACACATGCGATAAAGTGAATTCAGAGAGGCGTGTTGAGAGGTACCTCCATCAAACCGCAGGAGGAGAAGGATGAGAGAGAAAAAAGAGATAACTATATCTCTGAGGTCTCAGTCCTGGATCAGGAGATCACTGAAGTATTAACAGATCCCCACACTAATGAAATGGTTTAGCTTTTGGACTCTGGCAGTCTGTCCAACCTGCAGGTCACTCAGCCTACAGTTGGGATGAATTTCAAAACGCCATGTGGAATCTTTCTGCTATACTATAATATTTCAATAAGCCTGAAGCAGCAAAAAAAAAAAACGAAAAACAAACCTATTATTAGACTCCCACTAAAGGAAATTCTGGAAGATTTATTTTAGGAAGAATGAAAATGATCTCAGAATGAATTAATGTTGAGCAAAAAGAGTAGTAAATATGAAGGTAAATTTAAATAATCATTGACTACATAAAACAATTAGCTGTGTCCAATGATGGTTATGGAGTTAAAAATCTAATATTGTACAACAGCGCAAAAATTAACATGGAATTGATCAAGGTTAAAACATTTTAAGTGTTTCTATTATTTAGGGGAGTAAAGTTAATGACAGCTTTAGACTAAGTGAAATATTCATGTTACATTTCTAGAAGAACCAATATAGGATAGAAATAGAATGTTTAATTTCTCCCCTTTAAAGGGAATGAGGTGGGAAAAATCTCAATCAAGAAAATGTAGGGCCGGGCGCGGTGGCTCACGCCTGTAATCCTAGCACTCTGGGAGGCCGAGGCGGGCGGATGGCTCAAGGTCAGGAGTTCAAAACCAGCCTGATCAAGAGCGAGACCCTGTCTCTACTAAAAATAGAAAGAAATTAATTGACCAACTAAAAATATATACAGAAAAAAATTAGCCGGGCATGGTGGCGCATGCTTGTAGTCCCAGCTACTCGCGAGGCTGAGGCAGTAGAATCGCTTGAGCCCAGGAGATTGAGGTTGCTGTGAGCTAGGCTGACGCCACGGCACTCACTCTAGCCTGGGCCACAAAGTGAGACTCTGTCTCAACAACAACAGAAAAAAAAAAAGAAAATGTAGAACGCTTCTGTCATTCACCTTATTAGATGTGCTTTTTGTTTCCTGGAAAACATACTGTGCGTGAGTCCACATTTGTTTCAATTTTGGATAAAACGGCAAAGTAACTTATGCAAAATATTTTTTTCTTTCTTTTTCATGACACACAAAACACAATCTGACCTTTCCATTAGTCCAATTTAATGCTCAACACTGTTGGACTTTTTTTGGTCAAATTGTGGCATTTTATATGTCTACAAAATTACTGACAGACCTAATGTTCAATTAGGTTTAAAATCAGGTTTAATATTTTATAATGTTGAAAAAGATACAAAATCCAACTTCCTCAGAGAATCACCCCTAAGACAAACCAATTTTATTCCTTATACTTGGATTTTGTAAGTCATGCTCCCATTACCTTTACAAGGCTTATTAAAACAATTACCATAGAATTTTAAAAGAAATTTAAATTCAGGTTCATTTCTTCTTAAAAACTAGAATAAAATAGCTTATCCTACAATTTCTACCAATTCACTAGACCGGTACAGCACAGGGGAGGGAGGTGTCATATGGTGTTAAATGTCATATGAGAACTGTTAATTTTCTTGTGATCTTTAACTCTCAACATAACAGGAAAAACAGCAATTACCATTTACCATATGGGTCCACCGGATCTTTTAAATTTTTGTGGTCATTTAATAATTAATTTACATAAGAATATAGGATAATAAAAAGAACCATTAGAAACATTTAAATAAGAATTAAAGTATAGTAAACCCAAATTTTTATTCCATATTGCCCTGATTTCTAAGGTATTTGGACCATGTTTTCTGAACACAACTGCTCATCAACTTTTCATGCAGAAACTTGGAACATGGCCATCTCACAAGTGATGATTCCAGATTTGAAATATATCTCTAATGGGTTCTAGTTCATAGGTACCTCTGGTCCTTTGCCCTGCATCTGTAGGGTCAAATGCAATGCTTAAAAAACTTTTTGAAATGTTTGACGGCTCATATTTTGTTAAAGATGGCTATCTTTTTTGCTCCATAATTGCAAAATATTTCAATTTTGGATTTAGAATAATTAATCCAATAACTCTTCGTTTCTACACCACTTCTTTCTTTCCAATCGTACCTTTGTATACAGTATCTGCCTTCAGCATTTATCCACTAATGAATCATCATCAAGTAAATTTTGGTGCATGAACATCACAAAAGATGAAAGAATTCTGCCACTTATCCTTTTAGCAAAATGGGATGTTGTTGTTCTTGTCCCAGAACATTACATAATGAAGTCCTTTCTAGTGAATGACCAACTGGATGAGGCTGCTATACTTCCTTTTTAATCCTTAGAAGTATATTGTTCACTTATTGATTCTTGAGTTCGAAAAATTCACCTAGGACATTGTCATCTGAAGATTCTTAGTCTGAGATTTTGCTCATACGATCAATTCACCATTCGTCTAGAGTGGTGCTGTTTTTGCATTCATCTTCGGATTTAACTAATAATTGTGAAGCATCTTCCTGTGTCCACTTTCTTCTCTTTGCCAGTATGGACAGAGAATGAACAATTCTGAATTCTCAACTGTGTGAAGGGAAAACTAAAAGCCAACTATAGTGTCTCTTTTATATCTTCTTCAAAGAAGATGCAATATTGGGCAATGCAATATCATTCAGTTATTTCACTATTGTACTACCCTTCTAGGTGATCCCAACATTCTTTCATTTTCCAATTATATTACTCTTCTCTGGCAAAGTTGGGAATAAATGATAAGAGGAAATAATTTCTAGGATAATAAAATAGCAAAATGTTTAACCACTTCGGTACCGCGCTCACCGGCTGCGAAACCTTGCCCACAGCCGGCACTAATAGTCCGCACCATAGTTTGTGCTGTGCATTGACGACGAATCCGTTTTGCTCTTGTGTGATGAGGAAAGCTTTAAAGCACTGAAAGCTTGTTTTACTTTACAGGCAGCTTTAGGAAAATAACTATAATAACTCCTACTAAGGACTTGTTAAAAGGTCACAGATTCATAGTAACTTATTAGCTGAACGTACACACTACAACTGCAGAGATAAAAGTAAAAGCTTTTGGCTGTCGACTACAGTTGACGCTGGGCTGTGCTGCTCGTTCATCTGTGGCTGACGACTATAGTCGACGCTGGTACCAAAGTGGTTAAAATCCCAAAATGTAAAATCTTGCAAGATAAAATAAATTTTATTCCATTTTGAAAATTAAAGAAAATGTTTTCTTTGTTTTTTGGAAAGAAAAGAAAATAAGTTTGAGAAATATAAATAGTCTAAGATAAGTCTAAGGTAAGTCTAAGAAATAGAATAGAAATTCTCTGGTAAGAAAAGAAGTCATGAAATGTGAATCTTTCTATCTGTAAATAGTCAGAACTGCTCAAAAAAGAAACTCACAAACTATGGGTACAATAAAAGGTGAAAGATACTGTAAGTGACTTAAAACACAGCGCTCCCAGCATGGACAACTCAGCAAGACCTCATCTCTACGAAAAATGAGAAAAATTAGCCAAGCGGTAGCATGTGCATGTAGTCTTGGCTACTCAGGAGGCTGAGGCAGGAGGATCGCTTGAGCCCAGGAGCGGGAGGTTGCAGTGAGCTATGATGATGTCATTGCACTCTAGCCCATACAACAAAGACCCTGTCTCAAAACAAAACCAAAAAACTACCCACAGTGCTCTCTAGAATTTTCTATATTCAAGAAAAACAACAAAGCCTCACTTTGGGAGGCTGAGGCAGGAGAGAATTGCTCGAGGCCTGGAGTTTCAAGATCAGCCTTGAAACTGGGCAGCATAGCGAGAGACTGTCTCTATAAAATAACAAAAAAATTAGTGGAGCATGGTGGCGCGCACCTGTAGTCCCAGCCACTCGGGAGGCTGAGGCAGGCAGGAGAATCACTTGAGCCCAGGAGTTTGAGGCTGCAGTGAGCTACTATGACACTGCTGCATTCTAGCCTGTGCAACAGAGTTACACCCTGTCTCAAAACAAAAAAACACAAAAGCAAAACAAATCCTTCATCATTTCTCAAACAATATTAACATTTCTTCAGGGAAAGGCAGGAATATTCACACTAAGTCAGATGGAAATAAAAAAAACTAGCCTTCTGTCCAGTTTTCACTGTCAAGTTTTTTACAAACTTACTATGAGTATTTTCAGAAGTGTTTGAACTTCAGAAATGTGGATAAAGGATTAGAGATCTCTAAATATAAAGCTAGGATAACCTGATATTCTGTCCATAACTTAAGCAGAAGAGTGTTATTAAATTTACATTTTATAAAGACTATTATGCTTATAGTAAAAATGATTTGGGGATGGGCAGGATTGGGGGAGTGAACAGAAGCTACTAAGCCACCTTTATAAATCACAGCATTCTTTGCTCTCTTCCACACGGTTATTGTTTAAAAGGCTTTCTTACTGTTTTTCCTATCAAAAAGTGTCATATTTCTTAAAATTTATTTTCAAGGATATTCTTTGCCCATTTAATGCTGACTACATATTTAATTCATTTATACTATAGCTTTTTCCAGAAATAAAATATTAATTCAAAAATTTACTTTCATTTGATTTCTCTTCAACCACATTGCTTCCTAATCCTTTTAAGCCCATGTGACCTCTAGGACCCTTAAGTATTAATATTTCTGTGAACACTAGACTACAAACTTATTTTAAGTAAAATTTTATGCTCATCTTTCTGTAGGTCCAAATGATCAGATTCTAGTTTTCCTATAATGGCTACTCATTAAAATTACACCAATAATTTGATAGCTATGTTAAATCCCTAATCCAGCCTCTCTAAAGCTATCTCTTCATCATCTTTTGGTTTTAAGACACTACATTCTCCTGCTTCTCTGTCCGCTCTTTCTTTCTTTCTCTGGCACTATCTTAAGCACAGATGTTCCCCAAGTTTGTAACCAGGCTCTATTCTTTCTCTATTTATAATTCATTCAAAACATGTCTACTAAATGCTTGATATATGCCAGGCACTGTACTTTCTCTGGTTTCATCCATATTCACAGCTATAACGGTAGATCACCACCATATGGTTAACATTCACATTTATACTACAAACTTATCCCTTTTCTGAGCTCTATTTCCAAATGCCTACTGAATAATGACTAACACTGATACGGATATAGAATATATGCCAGAGACTGTTCTGAGCACTTCACAAATAATACTGAATCCTCAAAATAATACAATGGAGAAGGTAGGGGCCTCTTGGGATGCTGATGTTCTGGTTTTTCATTTTTTCAAAATGAGTGGTTACACAGGTGTGTTCAGTTTATGACATTTCATCAAGCTATCCTTGTATTATATGTGCAGTTTTCTTTTTATACACATTATACTTCAATAAAAAATGTTTTTAACACATTGCCACACTAGAAAAAAATTTTTTTCCTTGGGACCAGTGTTTTATTACAAAAACAGAACAGCCGGGCATGGTGGCTCACGCCTGTAATCCTAGCTGTCTGGGAGGCTGAGGTGGGAGGATCGCTCAAGGTCAGGAGTCCGAAACCGGCCTGAGCAAGAGCGAGACCCCATCTCTACTAAAAATATAAAGAAATTAATTGGCCAACTAAAAATATATAGAAAAAATTAGCCGGGCATGGTGGCACATGCCTGTAGTCCCAGCTACTCGGGAGGCTGAGGCAGGAGGATCGCTTGAGCCCAGGAGTCTGAGGTTGCTGTGAGCTAGGCTGATGCCATGGCACTCTAGCCCAGACAACAGAGTGAGACTCTGTCTCAAAAAAACCCAAAAAACCAGAACAAAAACTTCAAAAACAAAATGATCCTAATTTAATGAAAAATGTGTTATTGACTTCTATTCACTCAATCCACATTTTTAAAATTAAATTGTCAATATTAATTATAACAATAAGAACATCAACAAGTTAAGATTTTCACAAACCAATTGCAGGGTTGTGCCCAAGTTTTGCTTCATGAGGCCCCGGGCTCAAAACTAGTGTGAGTTAAATACAACTCACATGGCAGTTAATGTGTTAAAACTTCAATCCTATGAGGTGAAGATAATATTATCTCCAATTTATTTATGGAAATAGAAACTACATTACCAAGAGGTTGTTTGTCCAAGGTCACATGGCAGGTAGTAGAAAAAATCGGATTCAGTTCAGGTAGTTTGACTTGAGAGCACAGCCAGGTCAATCATATCATCCAAGTCACACATTCCTATCTCAATTCAATGCATTTCCTCTGTCTAAAATGAGTTTCCCTTGACGTTCAGAATGAAAGACCATGAAGTTTACCTCAAACTCCACAGTTACAATCCTCCACTTTTCCACCTTGGTATTTTGTTAAAACTATTTAAAACTCAGTTATGATTGTTATCATGGCATAAGTATTCGTAGGCATTTCTGTCCCCACCCTCATATCCCTAAAGTGCAAACTCCTTGGAAGCAGGGACTATGCATATTGTGGATGCTCATCAAAATAGTAAATAAATGAATTACTCCCTACAAATGTACTTTAATACGCAGAGTATACAACAAGACTAATATTAAAACAAAAAAGTTCAATGTTTATTTCATTTATTTGATCTCTTTAAGTATGAATTAAAAGCTGTACTGCACATGGCTTTCAAGAAATGCTAAGAAATGCCATACTCAGAACAATGACTCTAATCCTATATCCTGACAGAGTGGCATCAAGGACAATTTATGGACAAGTACAGTAGGTGTACTCCTCACCTTTAATCAGTAGATTAAAGATGCATCTAAGTACTTCTAATATACTTTGTCAATTACTACATTTATAAACCCAAAGACTATGTTCTGATTAACCTGATGGCATACTTCTGATTTGCCTCCCCCCACCAAATATCTCTATTTAACAACTATACATTCTAATCCAACTGACCATGTAAGTATAGGTCTACCTCTGGGATCTCTATTTTAATCCAAATGATCAATCAGTCTATCTCTGTACCAATACCACCTTTTTCTATTAACAAAGTTTGGTATTTGATATTACAAGTTCTTTCTTATCAGTTCTTACAAGATTATCATGACTACTTTTGGATGAATACTCTCTTCGCTATAGACAATAAAATCCCTTTATCAAGTTACCCAAAAAATCCAGTTGAGATTTTTACTGGAATTATATTAAATACACAGATTACTAAGGAGATAATTGACAACTTGATGGCATTGATTTTTTCACTTATGAACACAGCCCATATTTGTCTTATGATTTTTTTATCCTATTATATTTTCTCCTTAAAGTGTTTTGCATATCTCATTAGTTTTATTCCTACTTAACAGGTTTGGTGGCTATATATAAATAGCATTTGAAATTTAATCAAATTCAATAATTACTAAAATAAGAATGCTACTGATTTTTGCCTGATCTTAGATCCAGAAAATTTAAACTCTTTTGTCCAATAATTGTATTATGTTGCCTGCAAACAAGAAAAACTTTTTTTCTTTCTCTATTAAATTTAAATTGATATTGAGGACCACCAAATGATACTCAAGCACCTACTTTTAAAACATTGTACTGTGAGATTATGAAACTCTCTATATTAAGTATATGATAGATATCAACCAAGGAGTTCTCTCAAAACTCTTATTTTATTATTGAAATCTCTATAGGAACAGCGTTGGTAGGAATGCCTACTGAAAATCAGGTACTAGGCTAGGAAGTTTTATATTTAATCTTCACCTCAAAGCAAGTTAGGTGAGAAAACTGAGTCTCAGAGAGGTTAAGTGACTTGGCCAAGTGACTGAAGGGATTGAGCCGGGATTCAAATCCCAAATCTGTCTAGCTCCAAATTTATGCCCTTTTTACTATAGTATAATATAAGACAGGTTATAAAAGCATACTCGAGCATATACCTTAAACATTTTATACAGGGATATTTTGGCTCACTCTGCTCTATTAATGCTAATAACTATTAATAATATATGTAGGAAATATCAATATAATAGCAACAATCCTTTTGGAAAGAAAATCTTCATTATTTCATACTCGTTCATGCAATATGCATCTTAAGATTCAACAATATGATCAGCTGTTGCGGTAAAAAATTTTTTTTTATAAAGCCAGTACATTTCCATTACCTAGGTTTGTTTCAAAACCTGTTCACCTGGTTTTTTCACCTTCTCAGCTAGTAATTAATCCTTTTCTACCTTACTAGTGTTACTTTTATTCTTTCTTTCAAGACACAATATGCTTAACACTACATTCAAATAAGAAGTAAAAAAAAAAAAAGAAAAAGAAAAAAGAAAACTCATTGGTTAATCAGCCTACTTATTAGCCTACCCAAGTTTTCTTAACGATGTGAAGAGATTCTTATACTTTAGGAACAGATGTCCCTAAGATATTCTCAAAATCATTAGACAAGATGCCTTCTTTTGACTAGCAGATACTTAATTTAAATGTCCAGCAACAGTCAAAATCCACTTACTGATAAATTCAAGATTTTTCTGAAGAATAAGGGAAACTGGCTATTTAAAACTCACAGATGGCTGCAAAGATTTCAAAGAAAAAAATATAATAAAACTCTCAAAGAAATGGTTATGCTCTATTGTAGAATAAAATGGGATTTTAAAAAATAATTTTTAAAATTACTTATGCTTATTAATGTACATGCCACAAATCCTCTTCAAAAACTGAAGAACTCTATAAGAACTTCTGGTATCACTGTCAATGAATGAGTGGGGAAAAAATGTGATCCTAAGATTATAAAACATTGTCTAAATTCATATATCTTCTCAAACAAAAAAGTACTCTACTGAAGTAGGTTACCCACCCAACCAAGTTCCCATAAATATGACTTTCTGCCATAAAGTCATCCCTGCATTTTCACCATGCCTGAGATCTGCTTTGTCCTGTGCACCCACAAATTAACATTCTAACAGAAACATATGCATGTAATACAAACGAATACTTCAAAAAAAATTTTTTTTACCCCGAGACATAAAGTCAGAAAACAAAAAGATTATATTTTCAAGAGTGGTATATGGCATAATGGACTTATTTACTTGCCTTAAAAACAAAACAAGGCCGGGTGCGGTGGCTCACGCCTGTAATCCTAGCACTCTGGGAGGCCAAG
>VBSM01003039.1:7713633-7784230 GCA_008086735.1 Cheirogaleus medius | reverse complement strand
CACTCTAGCCTGGGCAACAGAGTGAGACTCTGTCTCAAAAAAAAAACAAACAAACAAATACCCGCACATACAACTGGAAGAAAAACATTCAGTAGCTCATAAAATTTACGGCACAAGGACTAAATGCTTACCACAAAAATGTTTAATATGCATTATTACAAATGAAAAACTAAATCTGATATTATTAGAACTTTATAAAATCTCTTTATTAGAGATCTTTAGAACATTTCTTAAAGAGCATCTTTACTGGCCATTGTGAATCTCAAATATTAACGAGCCAAAGAGAAGTCTAAATAAATTTAATTGAATACTTTACATACCTGTCACCAGAAAAACTAAGAACCAGAATTAAATTCAAGTGTATGATATTTACTTCCAGTTATCTGTATTTATTAACAAGTGTAACAATTTTCAATCACATCATCCACATGTAAATATAGTTGTGTATGCAGAGGACTGGTTCCAGGACTCCCATATGTACAAAAATCTACACATAGCCAAGCCTCCAAGTAGGCCGAGTGGAAATCGCCTGCACAAAAAGTTGGCCCTCCATATACTTGGGTTTTGCATTCCACCAATAATGTATTTTCTATCCACATTTGGTTAGGAAAAAAAAAAAATCACATGTAAGTGTTCAAGGGTCAACTGTGCTTAGAATTTCCCTGAGTCTGAGATCTTTCAAATTAGAAAAAAAATTAGCAAAGTAGGCCTTGGTCTTCCACTTCTAAAAATTCCATTATAATTATTTCCAGACAGGAAGAAAAATTAGTATCATCACTGCATTTTTTGCATGTGTTTTTGTTATTAATCTTATTTATTCATCTTCCTCAAGCCAAAGTTGTAGCATTACTGGGCCTGATATCTTGCCATTAAATGCAAACAATTTTCATATTCTATGTTTATATATAAGGATAGAGCACTTTAGTTTTGGTAATATATGCATAAATGAGTAATGGCAAAAGACTAGTCTTTTCTCTAATTTCATAAGTTAGATTGTTGTTAAAGTTTATTGAAACTTTCAGATTTAAGGCAGAAAAAATATTAGGTACAGAAATTCTGTAACAGTTTCCTGTACTGGCATAAAACACACACATGTAAATATTTTATCAAAACTCAAGTACCTTTAAATTGGTATTTCCCTCATTCATTTCTATCTGTAGGTCTACATTTAGAAAAAATACTTCAAAAATGCCACAAAGGACAAATCCATTTTTCAGTAAACAAACAGTTAGTTAATAATCAAACAAATCTATCACTCAGCCCATACTAAGAAAACAGAAAAATACTGTATAAAACAAGCAAAAATTTTAATGATTAAATACACCCTTTTCTAGAACACATAGTACTTACTAGCAGATTTATGGCACAGATGCTGATTATTTACCTCCTTTCCCAGAAAAGGAAAATGGTTTGATTTTTTTCTCCCTTTCCAAAAATTAATAGCCCTAGAAGGTTTAGCAGAGTAGCTGAAACTTTGTTAGTTGTCTAATTATCACAAATTGTAAGCAAAGGATCTGTTAATGTTTGAAAAGCCCCAAGATTCTGCTTTAACAATTTGTCTCCTCAGTCCTTTTATCTGGAAATGTAGGCCTCAAGAAAAAAGACTTGTAAAATGCCACATAAGTTTAAGGCATTCAACAATTAGTAAAATGCCAATTTCATCAATATAATGCACATTTATACATTTTGACATCTCTTAAAAATCAATGAGGACTCAAGCATTGTGTCTTATTTTAATTGGCAACAATTTTTTTTAGTAGTACATAAAATGATGGTACCTCTTACAATAAATTGTATCTTAGGATTCCATAAAATATAGCAACTTTGTCTCTCAGAATTACAATTTTCAGGCCAAAAAGTTAATTAACCCAGTGTCTCATTTTACAGATGAGGAAAATGAAAACCCAAAATATGATGTCCCCAATGTCATAAAACCAAAAGCAACAACAGACTAAACTCAGGTATTCTGGCTCCCAATGATGCCCTATCCATTACACAATCTGCCTCCTGAAGTAAATCAGATGAAAAAAACCACCTAGGTTTAACCACTAGTAACGTGTCTAATACAGATATCTAATATAGATATTAAAAGCACATCATTCAGGACTTTGTGTGCTTATGGCTTGTCTCTTACTCAAAAGTAACAACGACAATTTTAAAAAACCCAGGTATTTTTGTGCGTGCGTATATGTTTGTCTTTGGTAAGATTTAACTATACAGACACTTCAGAAATGAGAGCTCCCCTTAAGACAGAGACTTCACACAGAGCATTACAATGACTCAGTACAATCTCACGTGCATTTTCCTTTCCTAGGAGAGGAGAGAGCCCAAGGAGAATTACTGGCCTACCTGGAGCCTAAACTCAATAGCTAAAACAAGGCTGTGCACTCATTTATCAACACTAGAAACTTCGCACATCTTTTCCAGTCTAGCAACTACACAATTCACAGGTGGTTGGTATGTTAAACATCTCTCCTTGTAGGGAAAACTAAAGGAACCCGATGAACGCAGTGACACCCGCAGTTAGTTTGTAGGACTCACAGCGGAGGACCAGGGAAAGCGACAAGACAGAGGAAAAGGTACCCGAGACAAGACACATTATCTGGGTTTAGGGGGCTGGAGCACCAGGAAAAGACGAAAAGAGGAGGCCGGTGGGCTGCGACTCGGCACTCCCCGCTAGGTCCCTTCGCCCACCCTCTCCATCCCCCAAGTGGGAGGAAGGCAGAGGTGGGAGGTGGCCGGGCGGAAGCGGGGACTGGGGGCCAGCCGGGCGGCAGTGGTTGCTGCGCTCCGCAGCCGCGGGAGGCCATTTTAGCTCAGGGGCCGCCAAAGGCCCCCGCGGCCCTCGGCGTCCCTAAACCTAGGCCGTCTCTACCTCCCCGCCCCCACGGGGGGCCGCTTCGGGCGGGGCGGGAGAGGCCTTGGGGCCGGGCCTGTAGCGGACAGGGGATCGCGGCCGCCGGGTGGGGGCTGGCGCGGGGGCGGCCGCCGGGGGCGTCGCGACGGCGGGATCCCGGCCCAGGGGCGAGCAGAGGAAGAGCGGGGAGCCGTTACCTATACTGGGCCGCAGCCGCCGCCGCCGCCGCCCCGCTGTGGGTGAATCCAAAGTAGTTGCCGGTCGCCATTTTGGCATCTTCCCCCAGCCGGCTGGGCACTGCGGCGGGCACGGAGAGTCAGGTCCCATGGCGTGAGGAGAGACGTGGAGGGGCCGGGACGCCGAGGGAGGGCAGGGGGGGGAGAGAGAGAGAGAGGCGCCGTGAGAAGCCGCCCTGGCAGGGCCCGGGCCGCGGCCGCGCCGCCTCCCCCTCCCGCCTCGCACTCCCTCACTCACTCGCACGCCCCGGTGGCGGCCGCCGCCTCCTCCCCGGAGCCAGCCCCAACCCCCGCGCCTGCCCGCTGCCCCGGGCCGGGGAAGGGGCCAAGCAGAGGCCCCGCGGGCCACATTAGACTCACCATAGGTGAAAGAAACTACAGGGCATATGGGAATCATGGGCTCGGGCTGCTGCTGCTGAACTCTGAACTCTCACCCGCTGCCTCCCTCCTCTGCCCCGCTCCTCCTCAGCGGAGAACAGACCGCCGCCTCTGGCCGCACTGCGCAGGCGCGCGCGCACTCGGCACCCTGGGAGCTGTAGTCCCCGCCGCCTTCGCAGCTCAAGCGGGCGCGTGCTGGGGCCTCGGCGGTGCGGGTGCGGGTGCGGGTACCCGGACGCCAGCCGGGAAGGTTGGGTATGGCTTTCTCCCAAGTGGTAGGGACCGCGAGCGGCACCGCAGCGACAGGGGTGCATGCGAGGAGCGCCTCGCCTGGCCGTAGGGGTACCGGGGAGCGTGACCGGACAGAGTGACGTCTGTTCGCCTTTTCCTCTTTACTTTTCACTCGTTTCCTCCACTTTTGTGTATGCATTTGTTTACTACCTTTCTGCCCTCCTCGCCCGTTCATTCTTCATCAGAATTTGAGCTGGACTAATTAGGATTTTGTCTTATTTCCCGCATTCCCGCTGCTTTCCCCCAGCCTCTGGGGAGAGAAAGAAAAAGAATGCAAAGTGTGCTTTTCTGTTGCACTGAAGACACACCCCACCACCCCTCCTGAACACACCTCTTGCCATACCCTCTCCCCCACCTGCACCCACTCTTTGAGTCATTCAGCGGTATATTGAGCCCCCACAAGGTGTCAGACACCGTTGTGTGTACTGAGGATAGAGCAGGGAACAAAACAAAGCCCTTGTTCACATGGAATTTACAATATTTTAGGAGGGGGCAAGTGTCGCCTATAGCCAAAACATAGAAAGTCCCGTGGGTGGTAATTGGAGCTTCAAGAATAAAGCAGGATAAAGAAAATATGGGAGATGCTACTTCATGTGGAGCGTAGTTAGGATGACCACTTGAATAGAGACTTGAAGTTCGGTAGATACCGGGGAAGGGTAGCAAGTGGAAGGGTCCAAACGCGGGAGTGTTCAAGAGCAACAAGGTCAGTCTGTCTGGAGCTGAGTTAGAGGGAGAACAGATCAGAAAAGTGCTTGGTAAAGGTGCCAGATCTTTCTGGTAAAGACAGAACAATACTCTCTTCCGTGCAAGCATTTCATACTTCCCTCTGCTTTCTCACTTTTTCCCCTTTACTTTCTCAGTTCACTTTCAACCATTCTCTTTCCCCTTGCAGTCCCTCTTCCTTTTTCTTTTTCTTTTTTTTTTAAGTGACTGTGTCTGGCTCTGTCGCCCAGGCTGGAGTGCAGTGGCGCAGTCATAGCTTACTGCAGCCTTGAACTGGTGGTTCCATCCTCCTGCTTCCACCTTCCAAAGTGCTGGGATTACAGTTCCTCTTCTGATGGGCTATTTTTTCTCACTTTACCTCTTTCCTGCCTTTCATCAATGCATAAGTGTTCCAGAAAAGAGAACACCTCTTTCTCACCTTCCCCAGGCCCATCCCCTAGGCCCCCTGCTACTCATTTCTCCCCAATGTTGGTTATGAGCAGTAAAAAGAAATGCAAAGGGTGAATCAGAGCCCACCAGTGAAATTCAGGGCTTTATCCCACCTTCTTATGCCAGAACAGAAACAATGCCTCAATTCTTATTTTTGCCAACCTTGCTCCCCCACACCTCCTACAAAAGTACAGGTTCTCAGAACCTGTCTGATTTGTCCTCTTACTCTCATTTCAAAAAGAGAAAATGTAGAACATTTGAGAAAAATCAATGCCATTGTTTTTGAGAATACTGATGTTTCTCCAGGCAAAAGTTATTTGTGCTCCAAGTGTGTTGCTAGGAAAAAATATCTCCTACACATAAGATATTAGAACTGTATTTTAAAGGTAATTTGCCTTGAACTTCATTGAGCAATCAAGCCTCAAGACGCTGACTGTAACTGCTTTGATGAACCTATTAGTTAGTAGGCTATTTGAATAAAACTGAAGAACAAAAGACAGGTGTTGATCACTTGCCTAAAAAGACTGTATAGGCCATTTTTATGCTTGGTTGCTTGGCAGGCCTTTGGAAGATGGCATGGTGCTGGCATACCTCAATGAATGAGCATATAACTAGAAAGAGGAAGATATACCTCTTCTCTTTGGTGACTGTTCTTAGGGGTCATAGGAGGTGTGGCAGTAGTGAAAATTGTTTATAACAGCGTTCTCCTCAAATATGCAGCCTATAGGAAGAGCCTCTACTTGCCCCTGGCTTGGGCTTATTTAAGGAAGGAGTTTTGGTGGGGACTTTGAATCAAGAAGACTTGGGTCTTTTTCCTGGGCATTTAGTAGCAGAATAACCTGAACATGTTATTTAACCTTTCTGAGCCTATATGATAGGAATAACATATCCTTCACGGGACTTTTGTGGGAGTTAAACGAGGTAGCATTTATGTAAAACAATACCTAGCTTTTTTATGTAAAAAAAACTAGGCTGAATGATGGTGACTCTTTTGTACATCAACCTTCTAGTAAGTTAATGCACTGTGCAGGTTACTCACCTACAACCAAAAAGATGGTTTTGCCTTGGAAGAGTATCCAGTCTAAGCAACATGGCAGTCTACAATCTACTGGCCAAAAACCAGAAGATGACAGACTTGGCTGGAAGCAGCCAATTACAATATGTATTTGTTATCCATCATGTCCAGAAATGATTAAAAAGCAAGTCTGATCAAACCCTTCTGTGCTTCCCACCTCTTTCAAGATAAAGCAAAATCCTTCCACGTGGCCTACAAGACTGCATGATCTAGCCTACCTACCTTTTCAGCATCTTCCTCCTTATTTTCTTCATTCCAGCCATCTCGGCCTCCTATTTTCCGTGCTCCTTCCCACCACAGGACTTTGCATACTCTCCCTGCCTAGAATGTTCTTCCTTCTCCTTACCTGGTTAACTCTCATGCTTGGAGAACTCAACTCAGTCGACCCCTCCTCAGCCTTCCCTGACCTCCTTGATGGGTCAGACCCTTATTGTGCTCTCAGAGCACCAGGTGTCTTTCCTTAGTTGCCCTTGTCACCGCTGCAATCTTACTCTTATTGTGTGATTATTTGATTAATATATATTTCTCCCATCAAACTATGAGCTTCATGAGGGCAGAGTGCCATTATTGGGTGCCTGTGGTAGGCACCGAGTAAGTGTTTATAGAATGAATGAACCAGGCTGTGCACAGATTACTCTTTCTTTGATGATTCAAAAGGCAGTTCAAGAACCTGTAGTGCTGCGGGATCATAATTATGAACCTCATTTAGGATCTGAAGGCAAGAGAGGCAATGTTCCTTGGCAGTCAACTAACCACAAGGTGGAGCTAGCCTGAGAAAGCCAGCCTCTAAACTCACTAAAAATATACCATTACCTTCGGTCACACATTTGTGTCAAGGCCCGGTATCCTGAAAGGCCTTGTTAAAATACAGATAAGTTAGCCAGAAAGTATATCATATAGCTACTCTATATCAAGAGCAGTATAGTGAGGTGAATAACAGCAAGGTCTCTGAAGCTGGACCCATCTAGCTTCAAATCCCAGCTCTGTCACTCTGCCACAATCTCTTTGTGCCTTATTTTTTCCTCCTCTGTAAATAAAGACGCAAAAGCAGTATCTGCATCAGGGGGTGTTGGTCAGGTTAAAGACTTCCTAGATGTAAAGCTCTTAGGTCAGTGACTGGCTCTTTGCAAGCACAATTTAAGTGTGTGCTATTATTCTAACCACTACCCATTCTTATCACAATTGGAAAATGGGCTAAAGGATGGGCATGTTTTTTGTAGGGGAAGGGGAATATCAGGTTCACAAGGGCATAAAATGGGAGGTACCTGGATAGATGGGGCAGCAACATGGAGGCTCATAGGAAGGCCAGGGACAAACTGCTGTTGTTTCATTGTACTTGGGAGCCCCCAAGGGAGCAAGGAAGCCAGGAAGCTCATGTGGAGCCCATGATCCTCTCCTAGGACAGATAATTACAGTCATTGCATTTGGAGCTAATAAATAAAGGAAGGGAAATGAGACTCCATCTCTGGTCGTGATTCAGGCTGAGACTCCAGGCATTCTGGGACCTCACCAACACAGGCAGGTGGTGGTGGGAGGGGATAGCATGTGGAGGGCAATAGAATCAGTCAGGGGAGCTGACCCAGCCGTTGGACTGGCTCCTAAGGGCCAAGTGAGGTAGGACAGTACTCACAGTTCAAGGTAAAGATCTGACCTTGTCCAGGACTCCAGCTGCTGGAGTGTGGCAGTGAAACACCAGGAAATAAGCCTATCTGCCTTCCTTTCTTCCCCCTTTTCGCTTTCCTCTTGGAGGAATCCAAATAGAATGAACTTGTAGGATGGATTTGAACTGGGTCCTAGAGGGAGAGCTAATGCTAAAGCCATGTAGATCAAGTTCATCTGGCAGGAGCAAGAATATAAATGAAGAGTGCAGGCAAACCACAGGAGCAAACAGATGGATTTAGAATGGGATCAGGATGGAGCAAAGAGGAGGAGTCTGGGGCAATTGCTGTGAACAGCCTTGAGGCATCTGCCACATCCACCTTGTATGGCCCAAGGGTCTGTGGTGTAAGGGTGTGGCATCTACCCCCGGCCCCCAAAAAAACATAGACCAGAGGTTTGCCAGTCCCCAGAGATTTTTGGGAAATTTTAGGCTGGTTCCCAAAATCTGTCTGGGCCACACCTTGGACACCTGGACACTGCTCCAGGGAGGAATCTCAAGGTGCTGGCAGGCAGGAATCTAAAACCCCTTCCATTCTTGCTCTGACCCCTCATCTCAACTCGCAGGGCCAGTCATTTTCATCATCCCAGTCATAAATCCTATACCCATTAGCAGTCACTCCCCATTCCACCTCCCCTAAACCCTCAACAACCACAAAACTACTTTCTGTCTCTAGGGAGTTGTCTATTTTGGACATATAAATGGAATCATATGATACGTGGCTTGCATCTGGCTTCTTTCACTTAGCACAATGTGTTCAAGTTTCCTTGTCCATTGGATATACCACATTTTGTTTGTTCATTCATAAGTTGATGGATATTTGGGTTATTTCCATTATTTGGCTATTATGAATAATATTACTATGAATGTTGATGTACAATTTTTTGTGTGGACATGTGTTTTCAATTATCCTGAGTATATCCCTACGAGTAGAATTGGTGGTATATCTCTTCCTCTCTACAACCACTGCCCCAGTTCATCTCTTGCCCAAGTCTACTTCAACAAACTACTAATTATTCTCTCTTCCTAAGAATCTAATCCTCCCAAGCCATCCCTACACAATTATCAAAGGATCTAAGATTTTAAAAAATAGTAGTAATAATAATAATAACAGTGTACATTACAATGAATTATCTCATTTATCTTTTATAAAAACGTATAAGGTAGGTACTATTATGATCATCCCATTCAGAGATGATAAAACTGAGTTCACAAAGGTAATAAGTGGCAGAGGCAAGATTTAAGCTAGGCCTACCTGTCTCCAGAATGCTTAACCTCTATGACATACTGCCTCCGTGACACACATCTGAACAACATGTCACTACCCTGCTGAAAACTTTGCAAGGATTCCCACTTGCCTAAAGTAAGAACATGTCCTATTACTGGTGGGTCACTAGAGTCATCTTTATGCTTCCAATTTTAATGCACGTGGCTATTTCTTATTTATAAATCCCCAGGCACTTATATTATGGGCTCTCTATTTCATTTCAAGGCATCCAATACTTCACATTTCTTAACACTCATCAGACTTGTCATTTCTTGCTCAATATCTCTCTTCCCGCCAGGAAAGAAAATAAACTCCACAGAATGGGGAACCGTGTCTGTTTTATCTGCCACTGAATTTCTACTACTTAGGACCATGCCTAAAACATAATAGGCACTTAATAAATATTGGTGGGATGAATGAAATTAGTCTTGTGTCTATTTTTTTTTTTTTTTTTTTGAGACAGAGTCTCATTCTGTTGCTCAGGCTAGAGTGCCGTGGCATCAACCTAGCTCATAGCAACCTCAAACTCCTGGGCTCAAGCAATCCTTCTTCCTCAGCCTCCCGAGTAGCTGGGACTACAGGCATGTGCCACCATGCCCGGCTAATTTATTCTGTATATTTTTAGTTGTCCAGATAATTTCTTTCTATTTTTAGTAGAGACGGGGGTCTCACTCTTGATCAGGCTGGTCTCAAACTCCTGACCTCGGGTAATCCTCCCACCTCGGCCTCCCAGAGTGCTAGGATTACAGGCGTGACCCACCGAGCCAGGCCTTGTGTCCATTTCTTGAGGGCAATGGTTTTCTGATATATGTTTTTAATATTTTCCTTCACCCTCCCCCAACTACCACCTGACATGGTACTAGGCACATAAGCAAATGCCAACCTATTTTAGTCCCCCTGGTTCCCTGGACATTTTAGTACATGTTATTGGCTGCCAAGTCTCAACACTCAACACCAGTGTTATAAGGGTTTCTTTGTAACAGTAACACATTCCTAGGAATCTGAAGAACCTGCAGGACTCAAGGCAGCCACAGGAATAGCTAACTAAGGGCTTGGAGAAGAGTCTCAGCCACACTGGGACCTGATTTAAAGCTTGATATGATATTAATGAGCAATGCTGAAAGGCATATTGGTTTAGAACCCACACTCTAGAGCAACCCTGTCAATAGAACTGTCCTTAAAGTTGGAAATGTTCTCTATCTGCACTGTGCAGTATGGTCACTATTAGCCACATGTGGCTGTTAAGTGCTTGAAATGAGTCTAGTACGACAGAAGCTAAATTTTTAATTTTATTTAATTTCAATTTAAATACACATGTAGCTTAGTGGCTACCATACTGTACAATACAGTAGTAGAGTCAGGACCTAAGTTCAAATCCTGGCTCCACTACTTACTGACAATATGACTTTGGCTAATTTATCTCCTTGTGTCCTGGTCTCCCCACTTACAAAACAGGATAAATAACAATAGTACTAAACTCATAAATTTGATATGAGGGTTAAATAACTGAATACACATTTTGTATATGGGTCCATCAAGCTAGCACAAGAGTGGCTGGAGAAAGAGGCTGACTGACATCCATGAAATGGGTCATCTTGCCCACCTGATTGATGGAGTGTCTCCTCCACTGGGAAAACTCTCTGGTGGGCATTTACATGGTTTATTAACTTCCTATTGCTGCTGTAACAAATCGCCCCAGAATTCCTGGCCTAAAACTATGCATATTTATTATCTTACAATTCTGTAGCTTAGAAGTCTCATTGGCCTAAAATCAAATTGTCAGCAGGGCTGCCTTCCTTCTGGATGCTCTAGAGGAGGATGCATTTCCTGGCTTTTTCTGTCTTCTAGAGGTTGCCTACATTCCTTGGCTCATGGACCCTCTCTCCATCTGCGAAGCTAGCAGCATAGCATCTTCAGATCTCTCTCTGACTCTGACACTCTTGTCTTCCTCTTATAAGGATCCTTGTGATTACATTGAGCTGTCCTGGATAATCCAGGATAATCTCCCCATCTCAAAATCCTTAACTTAATCACATCTTCAAAGTTCCTCTTGCCATGTAAGATGACATATTCTTAGGTTTGGGGGCCTAAGATACCTGGGGCATGAATATCTTTATATTCTGTGACCATTCAGAAAGGCCTGTACCTCTCCCCCATAATTTTCTTTTTTTTATTTCAAAATATTAAGGGGATACAAATGTTTGAGGTTACATGGATCACTTTTATAATGCTTGAGTCCTGGCTAAAGGTTTTCCCGTCACTCAAATAGTGTTCATAGTACACTATTTTTTTAGGTAGTAGGTTTTTGCCCCTACCTTCTCACAATTTATTTTTTGAAACAGAGTCTTGTTCTGTTGCCCAGGCTAGAGTGCTGTGGCATCAGCCTAGCTCACAGCAACCTCAAATTCCTGGGTTCAAGCAATCCTTCCGCCTTGGCCTCCCAGAGTGCTAGGATTACAAGCATGAGCCACTGAGCCCGGCCAACCCCTCACAATTTTCTATCCTTGTTCTTTCCCAGTCCCTAATCAGCTGGCCAACCCATCAGCCAGTCCCCATTTATAAGTATATATCCATACTCAGTATATCTTTATTTACACATGATAGATAGTAAGGTGTACTCCTCAAATCTGCCCTTTACCACTATTATTTCAAGGCCCTGCTGCATGTGCCAGTAGGGCAGTAGTTGTCCAATTTCAGCTCATACTGACATACCATGCAGATTGATCAACGATGCAGGCCCTCGATTTTTCCTTGTTCGCCTCTTTCATTAACTGGTCAAAGGAAACTCCCCGTGAGGCTATGAGGATGGCTGGAAGAAGAGAGTGCAAGGTACCATGGGATTCTGGGTCACCTGCTTGTGATAGTTTATTGGTGCCAAATATGGGTGCAATCCAGTTCTATTTTTCCATTTCTACTTCCTTGGCCTCTCGTGGTACATTATACAGTGAGGACCCAACAGAAAACAGAGAGCACATTCAAATTGGGTAATTTAACCTAAAGGATCAAGGAAAGGACTAGGTCCAGGAAGCCTGAGAAAGAGTGCCATGTGGAAAAGGCCACCAGACAGGGGCTGTTGACCTGGAAGGGAGGGAGATGGGAGCGCACAAATACCCAGAGCTCCCTCTCCTCCGCTTCTCTGATCTGCCAGGGCTCCAAATTGGCCAACTTTAATAAGATGACTCTGTGATCCATACAGCTTGGCCTCCCAGGACGCAGAGAAGGGTGGAGAATGGTAGAGAGTAGATTTGGAGGAGCAAATAAATAGACGTTTCTAGCCTAAAGATATTATAAGAGTCAAACTTATTTGAGACCTAGACCCATTTTTCACTTATTTTATGAACATCTTCAATCAAAAATTTCTCTCAGGCACATCAAAATCAACATGAGCAAAACAGAACTCGTCTTTACTTTCCAAACTCATTTCTTCCCATGAGCTTCCAGCTTTAGTTATAGCACTGTCACTCGTTTAGGCAGCTAGTCCAGAAACCTGGGAATTGTCCTTGATCCCTTCCTGTCCCTTATATCTTGTGTCTCTTTGGTCAACATTCTGTACATATCTTTCAGCTTCATCTTTTCTCCTCCATTTCCCTCCCAGGTTGTCAGTTCAAGCCCTCATCATTTCTCATTTGGATATGTCAGCAACCTCTTAATTTGTCTTCCTTCCCACACCCTTTTAAACCACAGTCTACCGTGCCACCAGAGTGATTTTCCTCAACTTCAAACATGAATCCAGCTACATCATCCCTGTGTTTACAAACCATCAGCACATTTATCCCTGAGGATGAAATCCAAGCTTCTGAGGATGGTACTCAACATGCTTGGCGATCTGGTTCCTGGGTCTTTCTTAAGCCTCATTGCCACCCACCTGTGTGTACTCTGTCCTCCAGCCATACAAAATACTCAATGTTTTCTGAATGTGTCTTTATTTCACACCTTTGTACTTTTCCATATATTTTCCCTCATTGCCTGTTATGTTCTTTCCCTTCTGCCTGCCGATGAGTGATAACTTCTTTTATAAGAGTCAGCTTAAGTGGCGGGGCACGGTGGCTCATGCCTGTAATCCTAGCACTTTGGGAAGTCGAGGTGGGAGGGTTGCCTTGAAGTCAGGAGTTCAAGACCAGCCTGAGCAAGAGCAAGACCCCGTCTCTACATAACAAAATAAAAAAATTAGCGGGGCATCGTGGTGCACACCTGCAGTCCTAGCTACTCGGGAGGCTGAGGCAGGAGAATTGCTTGAGCTCATGAGTTTGAGGTTGCTGTGAGCTATGATGATGCCACTGCACCTCAGGTTGGGTGATAGAGTGAGACACTGTGTCAAAAAAAAAAAAAAAAAAAAGAGTTAGCTCAAGTGACTTCTTCTCTCAGAAGCCAGAGTTGAAAACCACCAGCTAGGATCCTCTAAAAATGAATGAATGAGTATTTAGAATGTAATTAAAAGAATACAGAGTATTAGATTAATGTACAAATGTAAGACATGCAGCTACTCATAGAGCTAGGTATGGGGTTTAATTGAATCTAATATGCTATAGATTGTAAAAACAGCGAAGAAGAAAACTCTGCTACTGTTGATTATAAGATGCATTTCAAGTTCAGAAATATTAAAGTGTGGAAAAAAGTGCACCTTAGAATCAGTGAAATAAAGTACCAGCTAATACACCCTTTTATCGTATACATAAGGAAACAGGTCTAGAGATGTGACTTGCTCAAGATCACATCGTTCCTTAATGACAGTGCCACATTTAGACACATCTGGCTTTCAGCCTAAAGCCAGTTTCATTTTGTCCCTCCACACTGAGCCAGGCTCTCCGCTCTTCACTGAATTGCCCAGAAAAGATTTTCCTCTCTTTGAGTCCATGTCATCAGAGGAAACTCAATTACCATTACAGGTTTCCATGCACAGAAAGGCAACAAGACCAAGGAGAGGGGTCAACAGTCATCAGTGTTATTGACAAAGGGCCCAGATGATGGGTTTGTTTTTTCGTTTTGTTTTGTTTTGTTTTGCCTGGTCCTTCTTCTGAAGGAGATGATGTTTTTGACAATTTTAATGTGCTGCAATGAAAGCAGTTTTCTTCTTTCTTTATTACTTAGAAACTCCTTTAGATCTCTACTGAGTAATATCATGTTAGGATTTCTAAAGGACAGAATATTCTAGGTACTTGAAAAATTTTAGATGTTAGAGACTCTCTAAAACCAGTGTTGCCCCAACTTTCCTGATGTTAAGAATCACCTAGAGATTCTTCCAATAATACAAATTCCTGAATCCCACTGCAGTCCCACTAAATCAGAATCCCAGGGACTATAGTCTAGGAAATTGTATATTGAACAAGTCCCCCCAAGTGATTCTTATCAGCAAGGAAGTTTAGGAAACATTGTGTCCAGACTCATCATTCTAAGGATGAGGACACTGAAGCCCAGTGCTATGGTTTGAATGTTTTTGTCTCCTCCAAAACTCATGTGTTGGAAACTTAATCCCTAATGCAACAGTGTAGGGAGGTGGCGCCTCATGGGATGTGTTTAGGTCATGAGGGTTCCACCCTCAAGAATGGATTAATGCTGATATAAAAAGAGCTTGCAAGTGTGAGTTGTCTTTCTTTTGCTCTTCTGTCTTGTGAGGACGCAGAGTTCCTCTTTGCCCTCCACCTTCTATCATGTGATGATGTGGCAGAAAAGCTCTCACCATGTGCTAGCACCTTGATCTTGGACTTCCCATCCTCCAGAACTGTGAGCCAATAAGTTTCTGCTCCTTTATAAATTATCCAATCTGTGATATTCTGTTATAGAAGTACAAAATGGACTAAGACACCCAGAGAAGTTGAATAACTTATCAAAGATGCCTGTGTCTTTGCTTGTGTGGGCAGTCTGTTTTTGCTTCTAGAAGGATTATGCCTTCCTTTGGCAAAGGAGCCAGGGGGGCTGTGAATCTAAGAACGATTAATAAAAGAGTCTTTATTTTTTCATTATATGACCTTTTGTGGTAATTGGAAAAAAAGTTTCCCCCCATATAATGAATTAATTTTTCAATTAAAAATCTAGTTCTGAGTATGTCTGATTTGCATATGTCTTGGAAACACAGTCATTTGTACCCCAGCTTTCCCCACTCCCACCTACATTGAATCTGCTTTCTAGCTGTCAGACAGCGCCCCCATTTCCCTCTCCTCTGCCTACTCCAGGACCTTTCACCTGTGCACAGCCAGCCCCACCTTACTCTAGCAGCCCTAGCTGGGCTGGAGGCCAAGAGCACATGAACAAGCCTTTATTCTTCCTGGTGGGGTTGGGGAGATGTGAAGTGATCATCCTCTCCATGAGACAGAGTGGAAACCCCAGAGCTGACTGCTGGGCTTGGCTGTGACTCAGCCAAGGCCTTTCTCTCATAGGACTTGCCACCAATGTCCCTAAGCAGCACCCAACCTGGTGTACATTCAGAGATGACATGGACCAGGAACTCTATGCTGAGGTGGCCACATTCCCACCTCTCTAGTTTCAAGTAGCAACATCTCAAAGGCACATAGGTAAGATTCTGTGCAATGCAAGGTTGGAAGAAAACATTTAAATGTCTAAATTCAAGAAGGTGGAACAAGTGGAACTGTCATAACTGTGGTGGGAGTGCCAATTATTTCAACCACTTTGGAAAACTGGCAGAATCTATTAAAGCTCAATAGTGCATACTTACAACCCAGCAATTCTATTCCTAGGTAAACCTCAGAAATGTGTATATATGTTTATAAAAATATTCATGAGAGCAACAATTCATATCAGTCTAAATTGGAAACTACCCAAATGTTTATTAGTAGTCAAATGGATAAATAAATTCTATTCTATTCATAAAAGAGAATATTATCAACAATGAGAATGAGTGAACTATTGCTAGATATGACAGCATGGGTGATTTTTGCAAATATAATGTTGAACAACAACAACAAAAGCTAGACATAAGTATAGATTATATGTTGTCATTTAGGTGGAGTTTTAAAGTCAAGCAAAATTAATCTCTTTTGTTATAAGTCAGGAGTGGGCTGGAATATTAGGGTCCAACAGAAGAGATGGGTAGGTTATATAACTTAATTTATAAATATATAAATTGAGTAAGAAATGGGTCATTTATAAAAATTCATTAAGGGGTCACTCATGATTTGTGTATTTTTCTGCATGTGTGTTTACTTCAAGCTAACCTTACTTAAAAGAAAAAATAGCCCCATAGACCTGTGGTTCCATGCTTAATCAAACTCAAATGGTCCCTTTTATAACAAATATTTCATAACATCCTCTGTACTCTCCTAAAATGAAAGTTGTAGATAATTATACATACTACATGCATAATTTAAATTTTTTATTTATGGGAAATATACATAACCATAATATTTGTACCCCCATAATATGCTGAAATAAAAAAAATTTAATGTTATAGCTAAAAAATAGTGATATAGTGCCTTAGCTGAAGTATAAAGAAAAAATGAGAGGGGAAAAACTTTCTAACAAAATATGTGTCTTTCAGTACATTAATGTTTAGTCATTGAGTACATAAGGTGCTTGCATCTTGTATAAAAATCTCCATGGCAGCAACAGTTGCAAGTGCAGACTGAATCAAGTAATATACTAGGTAATTAGGAAGGCACAGGTGACACAGATTTTCTGAAATGGTAAAACAATCTGTGCTGTCGTGCTAAACAGAACACAGTATAACCACTCTTCCATTTAAATGGTAATGATATTACTTTAAAATCCAGAGCATGTTAAGAACTGGGAAAAAATACTCTGTGTTTATATGTCAAAGCCGACTTAGACTCTAGGTTCAGATTGTTATAAACATGCTTTACACATACATGAATGTCCATTTTGATATCATAAAAGTAGTGCAGGATGTGGGACAATCCATTTTCATACAGAACTGTCCTGAGGATTGTAGCATGTTTAACATCTGTGGCCTCCGATCATCAAATGCCAGCGGGGTCACTGTGACAACCAAAAATACCAACACAAATTTCCAAGATTCTCCTGGGAGGCAATGTCACTTTGGTCAAGAACCATCAATGTAGAGGATGACTTGTAGGTCGTAAACCATCAATGTTCTCATTCGTAAAGCCCTGGCTGACACATGGGCATCAAAGTGATTTGATGAGCAAAACAATTTGAACCAACTTGCTCAGGTCATGAAGGCTTCCCTACTACTTGTATTATACATCTGTTCCAAATTAGGCTCCTTGTCTCCTCTTCCTTGTCCAGTCTCATCCCCTCCTCCCATCTGGTCTCGTCTCCTTTTCCTCATCTAGTCTCCTCTCCTCTTCCAGTCTGGTCTCCTCCTCTTCCGGTCTGGTCGTCTCCTTCTTCTGATCTGGTCCCCTCTTCTGGTCTCGTCTGATCTTCCTGTTCCAGTCTGGTCACCTTTTCTGGTCTGGTCTCCTCTTCTAGTCTGGTCTCCTCCTCTTCCAGTCTGGTATCCTCTTCCTGTCTGGTCACCTCCCTCTTCCTGTCTCATCTCCTCTTCCTTTTCCAGTCTGGTCTCCTCCTCCACTTCCAGTCTGGTTGCCTCCCTCTTCCGGTCTTGTCTCATCTTCCTCTTCTACTCTGGTCTCCTCCTCTTCCAGTCTGGTCTCCTCTTTCTCTCTGGTCTCCTCCTCTTCTGGTCTGGTCTACTTTTCCTCTTCTGGTCTGGTCTACTCTTCCTCTTCTGATGTGGTTTCCACTTCCTCTTCTGATCTGGTCTCCTCTTCCGTACTGGTCTCCTCTTCCCCTTCTGGTCTGGTCTCCTCCTTCTCTTCCGGTCTGGTCTCATCTTCTGGTCTGCTCTGCTCCTCTTTCGGTCTGGTCTCCTCCTGTTCTGCTCTGGTCTCCTCTTCCAGTCTTATCTCCACTTCCTCTTCTTGGCTGGTCTCCACTTCCTCTTCTGGTCTGGTGTTCTCCTCTTCTTGTCTGGTCTCCTCCTCTTCTGGTCTCATCTTATCTTCTGGTCTGGTCTCCTCCTCCTCTTCCAGTCTGGTCACCTCCCTCTTCTGGTCTCCTCTCATCTTCCTCTTCTGGTGTGGTCTCATCTTCCTCTTCTGGTCTTCTCTCCTCTTCCAGTCTGGTCTCCTCCTCTTCCAGTTTGGTCTCCACTTCCTCTTCTGGTCTGGTTTCCTTCTCTTCTGGTCTGGTTTCCTCCTCTTCTGGTCTTGTCTCCTCCTTTTCCAGTCTCATCTTGTCTTCTGGCCTGGTCTCTTCCTCTTCTTCTGGTCTGGTCACCTTCCTCTTCTGATATGGTCTCATCTTCCTCTTCCAGTGTGGTCTAATCTTCCTCTTCTGGTGTGGTCTCCTCTTCTGGGCTGGTCACCTCCCTCTTCTGGTCTGGTCTCTGTCGTGGCCCGTTTGCAGGATGGGGGATGGACATATAACACAAAGAGACACACAAAGAAAGACACTGACACACATAAAGATGGTACAAGACTGCAGTGTTGAACACCCCAGTCATTTTATTCTTATACTCTAAAAATCAAAGTTACTTCCTTATACGTGACCACCCCGGCATTGCAACAATGGCCATAAATTACGGAACACATGACTCGGGGTCTTAATCCGGTTGCTTAAGGCGACGGCCATAAGCCAGAGTTTGAGATAAGCACAGATAAGCAATGCAGCCACAAAGGGAAACTTTCCATTCCCATCCCTTTTGGCCTGGCCCCCTGTGGCTGTGCCTGTCTTAGGTTGTTCCTCCTCGAGAGAAATCTTACCCGTCATTGGCTAAACAGCCATCCCATGAGCTCAGGCAGTACCCATAAGGGCAAGATGTTTATCAAGTGGCCTCCAGACCCCCAGGGCTGTGGGGCTGAGCAACATTTGCTTACGTGCAGAAGCTCAAACTCTTTGTTATGCCTTCAAGCAGCAACCCTGTTTGTTAGGTGAACCTAAGCCGGAACGTATGACTCTTATGCCGCTCTGGGCTGGGCACGTATTCCTTCTCCTAAGATTAATTTTTAAGCTGCACAATTATATCCAAGTCTCCAACAGGTCTCCACTTCCTCTTCTGGTCTGGTCTCCTCTTCCGGTCTGGTCTCCTTCTCTTCTGGTCTGGTCTCCTTCTCTTCTGGTCTGGTCTCCTCCTCTTCCAGTCTGGGGAACCAATGCATAGACCCAGTTCAAGCCTGAAGGCCTCCGAACCGGGAGAGCTGATGGTATAAATTCCAGTCCAAAATCATGCAGGCTTGAGATCCAAGAAGAGCTGATATTTCAGTTTGAGTTCAAAGACTGGAAAAAGACCAATGTCTCAGCTCAAGCAGTCAGGCAGGAGGTGCTCCCTCTTACTAATAGAAGGGTCAGCTTTTTTGTGCTTGTCGTGTCTTCAACTGATTGGATAAAGCCCATCTGCAATAGGAAGGGCAATCTGATATACTAAGTCTGCCAATTCAAAGATTAATCTTATCCAAAAATATTCTCACAGACACACTCAGGATAATGTTTGACCAAATGTCTGGGTAACCCATAGTCCAGTCAAGTTGACACAGAAAATTAACTATCACGCCTTCCTTCATTTTTAAAAATTTGAACTATTTCCTTCCAGACCTAAATTGTTAACTGTGATTACACCTGAGAGATGAGATTCTAGAAGGGAGTGCTCCTTTTTTTATTCTTTACTGCTCAAAAAAAGGGTTAAAAGTGTTGGAACTTTGAGTAAACTGTGCTTTCTTTTTTTGTGCATTTCTCTCTTTTACAAATTTTCTACATTAAAAAATAATGATCTAATTCCAACTACCAGTTTATAGAAAATACAGAGGAACATGTTTAATAAACCACGTGATGAAATAAGCAAAATCTGTGACTGATAGAAACTACTCAGGATAAAGAACCTGGTTTCTTCAACAGATTAATTCTAAGTGACCCAGCCTTAGCAAGAGTGAGACCCCCGTCTCTATTAAAAATAGCAAAAATTAGCCAGGTGTGGTGGTGAGTGCCTGTTGTCCCAGATACTCAGGAAGCTCAGGTAAGAGGACCACTTGGGCCAAGGAGTTTGAGGTTGCTGTGAGCTAGGGTGACACCACGGCACTCTAGCCCAGGTGAAAGAGTGAGACTCTGTCTCAAAACAGAAAAAACAATTCTAAATGTTATAAAACATAGTGAAAGGAGAACTTATGATTTAAAAAGATTTAAATGACATAGTAACCATTTGTAATGTGTGGGTATTATTTGGATCCCATTAAAAAAAAAACTTCCACAAACCAAAAAAAGAAAAAAATTATTGCATTTATGAGACAATTAGAAATTTGAACATTGACAGAACATTTTATAATATTAAGGAATTTTTTTATGTGTAATAGTTATACATGGCTATATTAAAAAAACTAATCTTTTACAGAAATATACTCAAGTATTCATGAATTAAATTATGTCATGTCTGAGATTTCTTTTAAAATAGTTTGGAAGGATGAGAGTGTGAATGGGGCAGGATTGTAGTGGGTTGTTGGTTTCCAGGGTTAGGTGATAGATATGGGGGGCCTCATTATACTATTTGGTCTACTTATGTGTAGGGTATAAGTTCTTCATAAGTGAAAAGGTTTAAAAAATTATGATATGGCCAGAACAATTTGATTGCAGGTGATCACTTCTATCCTAGCAACCGTGAAAGACTTATTAATATTTTAATATTTTAAAAACTTAATGGTTCACTTAAAGGACAGTTGAACATTTCAAATGCTAAGAAATCTTCATCCCGATTTCCCCCCTCCCACACAACAGAATTGACATCCTAGCCACAGAACTTGTGTGAAACTATGTACAACACACAGTAAATTGTCAGCCTACTTTGAATTTCTGGCTGCCACTCGGCCCTGATTTGGCTGTGTTCCTTCAGGTTCACAGCTGAAGCCCCAGTTGAGACATCTCCTGCTGAAGAAACGGGACAGACACCAGGGCCTATGCAAAAACTGGAGGGGTCACCAAGCGCCTTGGAGCGTCTGCTCTCAAGCACATGGATCCACCATTATGTCCAAATGGAGAACCGTCCACATTTCTCAAGGCATTATCCAGATTGGGGGATTCCAGACACACTGGAATGCCCTGGATGCTGTCCCCAGCTCCTTGGTCTTCTCTCATTATAATTTCTGCCTTGAGAATTCATCCTGCTTCACAGTTTCAAATTCATCTAAAAGCTAACGATTTCTGGGTTCAAACTGCCCTTCCTGGACTCTCCCCTGACTGCCAACTCACATATCCAACTGTCTCCACAACGTTCTCACCTAAATGACCAAGGGAAATCTCAAAGTTACCAAATGTGAAACAGGCCTTGGGATCATTCCCCCTCTGAGACCCATTGCCACTTTGGTCTGCCTATCCCAAAGCATCATCCTTGATTCTTTTCTTCACTCTTCACCTCCAATTGCTCACCAAGTCCTATTGACTCTTCCTTCAAACTCTACCCCCAATCTGACTATTTCTGACTACCTCCACTCCTACCACTTAGTCTGAACCACTGGTGTCCCTCATCTGGGCTATTGCAGTAATCTTCTAACTGGTCTTGCTGCTTCCTCCTTTGTCCCTTGTATCAGTTAAGATTAGGTCATAAGGTACACCCCTGCTCAATTCTCTCTGGTGGCTTCTTTACCCACTTACAATAAACTCCAAATTCATGTGACCTGGCCCTGCCCACCCACCCTTTCCACAACCACTGGCCATCACCATGGTCTTTGAATTTTGCCCCAGCCTCAGGATCTTTATATTTGCTCTTCCTATTCTAGTTTGTTTTTCCTTCACATGTCTTATGGCTTGTTTCCAGCTGTGATCAGGTGGATCCTTAGTTTCAGGTGTCTATTTAGGTCCTCAGGGATGTCTTCCCTCATTCTATGTCAAAGAGCCCTACTTTTCCCAGCCATTTGCCTTTTTTTTTGTAGCCCTTATCACCAGTTAAAATGATATATTTATGTGTCTATGTCTTTATTTTCTGTTTCCTTGTCCTCCTCCTCTTCTCAGGACTGTAGGCCTCATGAGGGCACACACTTTGTCTCCTTCACCTTTGTGTCTTTAGTGCTTAGCATCACAGTTAAATAAGTCTTTATTGGATGGATGAATGAATGACTCTTCTAAGACTAGTCTGATACAGACATATCTTCTTTAGAGAATGGAAAAGTGAGAATACCATTTACCAGTCACTTATCCTAGGTAGAGTCCCAGTGTAGGCTTAGATGATGGAGCTCATGTGAATTTCCACTTGGGCCACCAGCAATTTTTCTCTCAAAAGGTCCTGGTGCCTGGTGTACCGAGACTGTCAGCTGACTCCCAGGGACATCCAATTAGAGAACAATGACTTTACTTTAACCTTCCCTGTGGTGTTCTAGAAAAAAGGCAACTCACCCCAGCAAGGGCATTCATGCTTGGCTCCTGAGCACCATCTTAGTTGGTAAGAGAGATGGTTTGAATGTAGCCCTGAGGAGAGTCTCAAATGATCTTTAGGCCCGGTTGTTATGTATCTGTCTCCTGGGGAGAAGGGTTTTGTACTAAAATGAAAAAAATCAGTCAAGCTTAAGAGTGGTAGATAACAGCACAGGGTGGCTGTGTTTTACAGCCTCATATTGTTTAACCTGAGTTGGAAAAACATGTTTCACTTTAGCAGCAACCAAGGGGACTTTGACCTCAGAGATCTGGGAGATGTTACAGGGAGGACAGACAGGGCACTGGCCACAGCAGGGAGGGTGTACACCTGTAAAGCAAGAGTCTCGGTGCATGTCCAGTGAGGAATGATATGGGAGTGACACGGGAGCCACACGGTTAACACTGGGGATGTGCCAAAAAAGGGTGGGATTGGTCAGGTTTTACTGCAGTGGTTCTATGTCAGAAAACACACCAAATTTCCATGTCTTACAACAGCATCAACACCACATTTATGTTTCTCACCTAGACATGTTCAGGTCAGCTGTGGTGGTTCTGCTGCAAGCTGTGGGTCTGGTTCAAGTTCGCCCCACATGGCTTTCATGCTGGGACCAGCATGGCAGACGGCAGAGGTTCAAGAAGCCAACCCAAACTATGCAAGCGCATTGAAAACCTCTGCTCAGGTGACATCCATTAATACTCCATTGGCAAACAAATCACATAGTCAAGCCCAACATCAGTGGGTCATGAAAATGTACTGTGACTACTCTAGTGGGGAACCTGCAAAGTCCCACGGCAAAGGCAGCCGATGTTTAATTCTATTGTAGGGAGAAAGTGGAGAATTGAGAGCAGTAATCTCATCTCCCACAGGGCCCATCCTGGCTGTTTGGAGGCACAAGTGAGTTACCATGGAGACATCTTGAATGAGAAAGGAGAAAGTCAAGGGTAAGGGCAAGAAGCAGAAGATTGTTCCTTTGTTAGGGTTACTTTGATAGTATTCCTTGATTTTCACCCTCCAGGCTAAATTTGAGCTTCCTTGATTTTTACCTCCAGGCTAAATTTGAGCCTTTCGGAAGCTCAAATTACAAGACTGTGAACATATCTCTCTCTGGCAGGAAGCAACAAGGCTGAGAACTTGAACACAGAGAGCTTGTAACTTGTAACCTGAAGGGCCACACACCCTTGCAGGGAAATGCAGTACCCACCCCTGGCATAAGAAGAGAAGGCACCTGTCTTTTTCAGATTTGTTTGAAATTACAGGTAAGATTAGTTCTTTCTTGCTCTGTATTTATGAGCTTGGTTCTACAGTGACTTCTTTTCATGTCTAAGATTATGGCAACACTTAGTTTATCCAAAATTTGGGGGAAATTGTTTGTTAGGGAGTGTCCTAAAAAGAAAAGAAGAAAAAAAGGAAAAAAAAAAGGAAAAAAAAACCCCAAAACCCCCAAATTGTTGGGAATGGGAATTCCACATAACTGATATTTCCATGTAATGGAAACTTGCCCGTTCAAATGTCAAAACTGTTTATTTTTAACCACTTAAAAAAAATAAAATTGTTCTAAAATATATCATTCATTATCAGTCCTAAAAATCAAAGAATCCTCTTCTAGAATGAAATGGGCTTAATGAAAAAAATCAAAGGGTCCTAGACATAGTTTAATATTTTCTAAGACTCAGATTTTATCTATGTCTATTAGTTTCGAATACAGCACAGTTTCTCTTCTTCTGTTTATGTGTGTTCTTTGTTAACAGTCCTTAAAAAAAACGAGTCTTTAAGGAAGAGATTAGAAAAGGGAATTATCTTGTTATTACTAGATCAGGAAGATTACCTGGACTCAGGGCAATCTAATTAGATTTCAAAAAATACAGCCTCAACAGATTAAAGGGACTCCTCTAAAGGAGTGAAGTCCAAGAAACCATCAAGAAAATATAACATAATAGTGACGCCTCCTCCCATAGATATGGAAGGGAAATATTGAGAGCGGGGAATATGTAATAGAGGAAATGGCCTAAAAAAATGGCAACAATATTTTCTGTCTCTTTAAAACATCCTCTACTCCTTTTTGAGAACTAAACCCTGCATCCCTGCCTCAGGCCAGTGGTTGGGAGAGGCAGGATAAGTATTTTGTTATTTGTGCTGCAGAAGTTGGCTCAGCCTGACCCAGTAAAGGGAGGTCCTGGGCGCAGGTCAGGGGATTGTCTTCAGCGGAGATGGGACCATCAGAGTCATCAACTGTAGTTGAACAGTACTTGCTGGAAGCTGAGAACCCATCCTTTAAAAGCTCTGTATTTCTGCTTTTAGGATGATGGCATTTCAGACAGGAGTCTCCACCCTCCTCTTTTGCCGGCAAAGTAATAAAATGTCTCTTTCCTTCCTCTTCAAATCACTTGTCCTCGTTCTTCTGATTCGGCCTCAGTAACAAAAGGTCTTCTTTAATTTTTAGATAGAGGATCCACAATAAACAACTGGGGAATTAGATATGAAGACAGGGGTAGTTTTAGAAGATCAGGATGGAGTGTTATGAAGCCTTAAAAAAGGAATGAAATTCTGACACACGCTACAACATGAATGCACTTTGAAGACGTTATGCTCAGTGCAATAAGCTAGATGCAAAAGGACAAATACTGTATGATTCCTCTTATGTGAGGTGTCTGGAGTAGTCAAACTCATGGAGACAGCAGGGAGTGCGGTGGCTGACTGATTGACAGAAGCTGGGGGTGGGGGAGAGGAGATGGGAGTTATTGTTTGAAGTGTACAGAATTTCAGTCTGGGATGATTAAAAAGTGCTGGGTGTAAAATGTGAGTGATTAAATACAAAAGTGCAGGAGCTGGGTGGTGCTAATGGTTACACAACCATATGAATGGACTTCATGCCACTGAACTATGTGCTTAGAAATGGTTAAAACAGCAAACTGTATGTTACGTATATTTTACCGTCATTTAAAAAATCAGAAAAATAAGCCTCCACATAACCAGGACATTATTGAGTGAATGTCATTTGCTGTAGGTGGGAAATGGATATTATCTGGCCCTGAGGGAACATGCCTGAAATATATATAGAATTTGGACTCCAAGGGGAGGCCTCAGGACTATGAAACATTACAAAGGTGGGACAGACAGAACAATAATAAGTATAGGCTTTGTTAAATGTTTTGAAGAGAGAATACCTATCCACAGGATGAAATTATTTCAGGCAGGAAGATGATATTAGAATTTGTTGGTTGTTGTTTGTTTGAAAATGAACACTTTCGGAAAACCCAGAGCTCACTGCTTTTATATTTCTCTCTCTGGGACCCCACAAAATAAGTTGCAGAGAATGATGTGAAAAAAACAAACATCGGGGCCAGAAAGCAGAAGGCAGGTGGAGGTGAAAGCGCTCAGGCCCGGTGAGTTAGAGAAGAGAGTGAACTAACACAAGCAGCTGGCCAAACTGCTGAAAATCTTCCTGGGAGCTACAGGGGAATACGGAGCCGCAGAGGCACACTCCACGGCTGCAGAAAAAGGCACACCACAAGAAAGCAATTCAAGACCTGAAATTCAAATAGGATTTGAAAGATGTGAAAAGCTGAAGAAAGCCTAGGGTTTGAGGAAGAACAGATGGCAAAGGTACAGGCTCTCCCTGGACCTCTAGGGACATCGAGAGATGCTTCAGTTTGGAGTCTGCTTCAGTTGGGTGATTTCAGCTGAAACAAATGTGGGGACTGGGGGAAAGAGACAGATTTCAGAGGCCCAGGAGTGATTTCCAATGAATGCTGATGGTAAGAATGGCTTTCCTGGGGCTTCTCTGCTGAATCTCTGCTCTGCACGGGCTTGGGCAATTCTACGGCAAGAGGAACAGAGGCTAAAATGTCTGCTCAGGAGACAGTGTGCAGGCTATGTCACCAGACTGAGAATGAGTGGCCAGGGACACAGGGGAAATTGAAATTGAAAGGGCTGAAATCAGCTGGATGGCTAAGAAAGGAGCCTCAAATAAAACATGGGGACTTTGTAAAGAGGCAGGGACATCTCAAATGCCACCCTCCAAAGAAGAAGGCATTTCTTCTAGATATATCAAATGTAAGGTTCTCTAATTTACCTCTTGAGGGGAGTTCTTTCTGATGTAGTTTGTTTTTATGTTATGGTCTCCAGAGGGCTGACATGGAATGGCCAGCTTCCTTGTAGGTCTGGAAACAAAAGGGTTTCTCCACCTATTCTCCTTCTCCCAGATCCCACCATCTCCATCTTTGACAATCATAAGTTTCTAGACTAAGCTTTGAGTTTTTAGAAACATTGTGGGGTGAGGGGCCAAGATTTGGGATTGCTCGAGTTTCCAAATATGATAGGTATGGGATTGGTGCTGACAGTCTTGTGAGTCCTATTTACTCTTTGGAGTCTTAAAAGAGGAACATTAGAGCCTTATCATTGAACAGATTCAACATCTGAGGTCTTAAAAGAACGATACTCATTCCAGTGGACATCAATGAGAGGGCAATTTGCTGAAATAAACTTGACTGTACCAGGCACCAGTCTGAGAACCCTTAGGTAGAAACCAAACATAGTAAGAAATTGAAGAGGAAGAATTTTGGATTTTACCTAAATATTTTTTACCTTTATTCTCTTTAAATTTTAATTTATGAGAGTAAGGGAATTCAGTTTTTGAACTTTAATATTTCTCTGAGAGAGGCAAACTAGGAAGGAGAGTGCATTCAAATCTCTATGTTGGGCTGGGCATGATGGCTCACGCCTATAACCCTAGCACTTTTGGGAGGCTGAGGCAGGAGAATTACTTGAGGTCAGGAGTTTGAGACCAGCCTGAGTAAAAGCAGACCCCATCTCTACAAAACAGAAAAATTAGCTGGGCATGGTGGCACACGCCTGTAGTCCCAGCTACTTGGGAGGCTGAGGCGGCAGGATCACTGGAGCCCAGGAGTTTGCGGTAAACTATAATATGATGATGCCACTGCACTCTAGCTGGGGTGACAGAGTGAGACTCTGTCTCAATAAGTAAGTAAGTAAATAAATAAATAAAAATTTAAAAATCTCTATTGCAGAGAGATAGCATTTTAGATTTGTGGTAAGATATACATAAAATTTACCATTTTAAGAGTACAGTTTAGTGGCATTAAATACATTTACATTGCTGTGTGTGTTAGTCAGGATTCTCCAGAGAAACAGAACCAGAGGGACATGTATCATTATGATGATTAATTTTAGATGTCAACTTGACTGGATTAAGGAATACCTAGAAACCTGGTAAAGCATTATTTTTGGATGAATATGTGAGGGTGTTTCCAGAGGAGATTAGCATGTGAGTCTGAGTAGGCAAAGTGGGAAAGATTCCCCTCTATGTGGGCAGCCACCATCCAATCTGCTGGGGTCCCAGAAAGAGCAAAAACAGAGAGGAAGGCAAATATGTCAGGCTATCTGCTGGAGCCAGAACACACACTTCCTCGCCTGCCCTTGGACAACAACTCCAGGCTCCCTGGCCTTTGGACCCCAGGACTTACACCAGCAGCTCCCAAGGTTCTCAGGCCTTTGGCCTTGAGCTGAGAGTGACGCCATTCACTTCTGAGGCTTTGGACTCAGGCTGAGCCATGCTACCAGCGTCCTAGGATCCCCAGCTTGCAGATGGCCTCCACAATCGCATGAGCCAACCCCCCTAAAAAATCCCCTCAATATCTACTTATATGTCTATATCTATATTTATCTCCTTTTGATTCTGTCTTTGTAGAGAACCCCAATACAATCATAGATAGGCAGATAGATGGAGATTTATTATAGTGTTGACTAAAGAAAAAATGAAGCTTTTAAAGAATGAAAATTAGTTTTATACAGAAGTCTTACTGAGAACCACAGCTTGGGAACAGCCCTGTAGATAGGTGCTATCAGACTACTCCAGCACAGTATTTCGGCCCGCTGCTTAATTACAGGGGATGGGGGTTCAGTACATGGAAAATCACATCAAACTTGCTCAGAAGTTATAGAATCACATCCATATTTGGGTGTAAGAGTACATCTGTTTATAGATTACAGAGGCATTATCACTGACCCTGTCAGAAAATATCTTATGTGTAGGAAAAGGAAAGGATTAATGTCATTTATCTATTAAGGAATATAGTGACTTAAGTAAGAGACATGGGCAGGGGCATCTGCTCTACCCTGTTTCGTTTTCAGAGCATTCCTCTGGAGAGCTGCATGCCATCACAGGGTCAAGGGTTCAAGCAGAATTTAGCAAAGATGGTCTTTTACATTTGCTACTTTTTCTCACAATGGGAATTGGTTCAGGTAGTTATGGAGGACAAGAAGTCCCTTGATTTCTGTCTGCAAGCTACAGAACCAGGAAAGCCAATAGTGTGATTCAGTCCAAGTCCAATAAATTGAATGATGCCCATCTGCACTGGAGAGAGCCAACTACTTTATTCAGTTCACCAATTTAAATGCTGATCTCTTGCAGAAACACCCTCACAGACATACCCAGAAATAATGTTTTACCAGCTATCTGGGTATCCCTTAGCCCAGTCAAATTGACACATAAAATTAACCATCACACTGTGCAACCATCACCATCATCTTGAAAACTTTTTTCCTCTTCCCAAATTGAAGTTCCATAATCAATGAACAACAATTTCCCTTTCCCCCTCTCTCTAGCCCCTGGCAAACACCATTCTATTAATACTTTCTGTCTCTATGCTCCTCATATAATTTGAAACATACAGTTTTTTTTTTTATTTTTGTGACACTGTCTTCTTTCACTTAGCATTATGTCTTCAAGGCTAATCCATGTTGTAGCATATGTCAGAATTTCCTTTCTTTTTAGGGCCAAATAATATTCCGTTATATGTATAAACCTCATTTTGTGTATTAATTCATCTGTCAATGAACATTAGAGTTGTTTACATGTTTTGGCTATTGTGAATAATGCTACTATAGACATGGGTGTGTATATATCTGTTTGAGTACCTGCTTTCAATTCTTTTAGGTATATACCTAGAAGTAAAATTGCTGGAGCATATGGTAATTCCATTTTTAATTTTTTGAGGAACCAATACTCTTTTCCATAGTAGCTGCACCATTTTACATTCCCTCCAGCAGTGCACAAGGATTCTAATTTCTGCATGTACTTGTCAATATTTATTTTCTGTTTATTTTTTTATAATGGCCATCCTAATAGGAGTGACTTGGTATCTCATCATGATTTTGACTTGCATTTCCCCGATGATTAGTGATTTTGAGCATTTTTTTCATGTGCTTATTGGCATCTGTATATCTTCTTTGGAAAAATGTCTATTCAAATCCATTTGTCCATTTTTAATCAGGTTCTTTGTGCTTTTGTTTAGAGTTGTAGAAATTATTTATATATTCTGGGTATTAATCCCTTATCAGATATATGAGTTGCAAATATTTTCTCCCATCCATATGTTACCTTTTCACTCTGTTGATTGTGCCCTTTGCATAGAAGTTTTTAAGTGTAATATAGTACCATTTGTTTATTTTTGCATTTGTTACCTGTGTTTTTGGGGTCACATCCAAGAAATCATTGCCAAATTCAATGTAGTCAAGGTTTTCCCCTGTGTTTTCTACTAAGAGTTTCATAGTTTTAGCTCTCACATTTAGGTCTTTGATCCATTTTGAGTTAACTTTTGTATCTAGTGTTAGGTAAGTATCCAACTTCATTTTTTTGCATGTGGATGTCTAGTTTTTTTAGCACCATTTGTTGAGAAGATTGTCCCTTTCCCATTGAATGTTCCTGGTAACCCTATTGAAAATCATTTGATCATATGTTAGGGATTATGGTTTATTTCTGGGCTCTCTATTCCGTACCATTAGTCTACTCACTCAGCCCTATGAGAAGAGGACTGGTTTACCTGATTGGTGAGTTAGGTACAAGGGATTGGGCACTTTAGCTCAGTTCTTTCCCTGCCATCTTCCAAAGTGTCTGTCTGGAGGGCGTTCTGGCCTGTGCCCTGCTCTGTAGCAAGCCCTGAATCCTGCTTCACACACACAACGGATGTCCAGCGATGCATGCAACCCAATAGGTAAGCCTGTATTCATTCAGGGTTTAAACTATTGGGAAATCCTTCTAAATACACCCTTAAAACATATTTTTCAAATAGCTTGTTAACAACACTGGCATTTGGTTTCTGTCAGCTTTTGATTTATATCTGTCTGCTTCCATTGTCTTATTTTTCCATTGATTTTAGACTTAGGAAAGGAAGAAAGGAATATTATTTTGGCTTTCTAAATACTGTGGAGTAGTATGCAGCAGTTAAAAAAGAACTAAGTGGCTCCATAGGTATGTACAAGGAAAGGTTTATTGATTAAACAAGTCTCATTGTTAATTTAGAAAATCAAGCTACAAAAGAAAAAGGAGACTATAGGTACAATATGGCCCCATTTATGTGGGGAAAAAAGCTCCACAAACAACAAAACTCTATGTACATGTATGTATGTATGTATGTGAATACATATAGAAAATTCTGGAAGGACATGCTGCAAACTAATAACAATGGATTCTGTATGTTGTATTTGAATTTTTAAAAACAACAGAATGTGTCTGTGTAATTTATAGTTAAAAATTTAAAAAATACTATGTGCGAGAGTAGCGTTCTTGGTTAATGGCAAGACCCTTTTAAGGGTTCATAGGCCTTTTTCTATTACTTCTAGGTTAGGGGTTGTGAGATTTTCTCTAATTGGAGTTGTGGGGAGGGGTGGATGTGCTAGCCACAGGGACACCGGGGTTACAAAGTGAATGTAAGCTCTGCCTTGGGAGAAGATTCTGGGGTCCACAACAAGGGGTGAGTGTTGGGTTGGAAAAGCAGACCCTGAATGAGAGGGGAGAAACTGGTCAGGCAGGACTGGGATTGAAGTGTGGGTGCTTCGGAAGCTAGAGGATCCAGGCTGAACTTGGGGCTGAAGTGTTGGAGGCTTGATTTTTATTGACTGCTTTCTGTGCCATGCACTGGTGGGTTGGCCTGCTTTTGTGTATAGAAATTGGGCCAGACAAGAACTGTGTTTTTAAGGGTTGCTCAATGCCTACATTTGTGAAGTATCAAAGTACACAACAAATGTTTGATGTGTACAGGGTATGTGTGGGGATGCCACCAGAACTAAGACATTCTTACCTGTCAAGCAGCTCTGCTGCAGCTTTGAGGAGGACTCTGTACCTGCAGATCCCTGAAAAAGCTCTGTGTGGGTGTGAATGGAAGAGAGAGGTGAAATACAAGAATATAAAAATCAGCAATTTTCTATTGTTGTTTACCTCCACCACCAGGGGGCGCATGGATTTCGGTCAGAGACCTGGCTTGGGCCTGGGCCGGAGCCAGGCGGAGATGATTACTTCCAGGTGTGGGGGGCTCCCAGCCTCTTCCCAGAGGCCGCAGAAGTTATTAACCCTTCAATTGGCTAATACCCTACAGCTATTGGTGCTAAACCAGGTTTATAAAGATACTGCATTAAAGATCACATTTAACTCTTGATTATTCTAGTTTTCATTTGAGAACTGTTTGAGCCGGTTGCATATTCTTTCTTATTAGTTTACTTTTAGACCATGTCATCAGTTCTCTGCAAATATGGCAAAAACTGAGTGGGCGAGGAGAATACGATTTGTTCTCAATTTTGTCATCAAAGACTTCATCACAAAAGAAAACCCATTCCCTTGTATACAGAAAGAAAAGAGAAAACTGACACAAAAATTCCTAGAAGCTACATTGCATCTTTTGTTTGTTGGTTTTATTTATTTTGTTTTAAGGTTGTGAGCAGATGGCCCAGCTACATGAATAACAAAGGAAGTCAGAGCTTACTAGAAAAGAGTGAATGGGCCATTCCAGAGGGTGGGCTGTGCTAAGAGCTCACCTCATCTTCCTGTGACAGCTATTTCTCTAGGTGTAGTCTGCCTGCCACCTGGATCCCAATGGCCTGGGGCAGGAGGACTTGTGAAAGCTTCCCAGGCTGCAGCCCAACCTGAGGAATCAGAATCTGGACCTCTGAATCTGCATTTTGAATGAATTCTCTAGTTGATTGCTTATGGATAGACATTACCTATGAGATTAGGGATATTTCTGCAGCAGACTTCAAGGACTTTACCCCAAGACAAAGGTCATACGTCCCAGGAAGCTGCCCTGTGGAAAACAAAGTGGCCAGTAGCTGAGCCTGAGGATGGGCAGGAAAGGCTGTAAACCTAGAGGAGCTGGACTCAAGGCATCTGGAAGGAGCAATGGGGACTCTGGAAGGGAATCCGAGGATTCCCTGCTCTCTGCAGAAACCTAAAGAACATTGTCCAATAATATTGGTCTATCTGCAGAACACCTGTGAAAAATTCATCTTACCCCCAAATATCTTCCATATAGTAGGAAAACTCACTTAGTTGTACTTCCTGGGATTTCACCATGTATAATTTGATTTGTGGGATTTTTGCTGTGTTTTTAAATCTTTTTTTTTTTTTTTTTTTTTTTTGAGACAAGGTCTTGCTCTGTTGCCCAGGATTGACTGCGGTGGTGTGATCACATCTCACTGCAATCACAAACTCCCGGGCTCAGGCAATTCTCCTGCCTCAGCCTCCCAAGTAGCTGGGACTACAGGTGCACGTCACCTTGCCTGGCTAATATTTAAATTTTGTGTAGAGTCAGGATCTGGGGTCTCACTATGTTGCTCAGGCTGTTCTTGAACTCCTGGCCTAGTGATCCTCCCAACTTTGACTCCCAGAGTGCTGGGATTATAGGTATGAGCCACCCTCCCAGACCAATCTTTTAAAATGCAAATTCTCTTGGGAAAATGAAGCTTCTGTTCAGTTGTTGGAGAAATTTGCTTATTACCTCTTATTCCATAGTTGTGATCGCCACCCTAAGAACAGAATGAAACACTTTTATTACATTGAGAGGAAGAGGTAATTTTAGAGCCCAGGAAGCTTAAAGGGTAGAAAAGTGGGAATAGAATGTTAATCCAGGGACATACTAAGCAGGGCAAACTTTAAGAGCTACTTCTGGTCTTGGAGGGCTTTAAGCCCTGAGATAATCCTGGCCTGAAGAAATAAATGCTGAGTAATTATAGCAGAAATGAATCTTCAGTCTGCAAACTCCAGAATGGAAGACATTGACATTTCCTTATGTTTCTATGTCACACTAATTTTTATTTTATGTCACTGTACCCACCTATAGACTAGGTTTTGTTGCAATAACAAATAGCCCCCGAATCTCAGTGGCTTAACACAGCAGAGGCTTATCACTTGCTTATGCCGCCTGTCCACTGTAGGTCAGCAGTCACTAAAGGATTCACAATAGAGGCCTCATCTCCACACTTGCTTCCAAGGTTACTGTGGTGGGGGAGAAAGAAAATGTGAAAAATTGGTCTGTATTACACATAGGCTCTGTGTTAGGGTAATGCAGAGAAACAACCAATTATGTGTGTGTGTGTGTGTGTGTGTGTATAAATACTCTTGCTCTATATGAGAGAGAAAGATAAAGAGACAGAGAGAGAGATACAGAGATATATAGAGAGACACAAAAGGAGAGGGACAGAGGGACAGAAACCGAGAGAGATTTTATTGGCTCATGCCATTTGGGTGGGGTCTGGCAAGTCTGACATCTTCAGGGCAGGCTGGCACGCTGGAGACCCAGGGAAAAGCCGGTGTAGCTCGAGTCCAAAGGCAGTCTGCAGGCAGAATTTCTTGCTCAGAGGACCTCAGTCTTTTTCTCTTATGACCTTCAACTGACTGGATGAGGCCCACCCACATTATGGAGGGTCATCTGTTTCACCTCAAAGTCTAAAGATTTAAATGTTAAGCACATCTAACCTACCTTCGCAGCAACATCTGGAGAGGTGTTTGACCAAAAACTGAGTACCATGGCCTAGCTAAATTGACACATAAAATTAACTATCACAAGTTCTTAATCTTCAACCTGGACAAGACAGATTGCACCTCTGCTCATATGTCATTGGCCACATAGCCACACCTCACGTTAAGGGGCAGAGAAATGCAAATCCTACCATCTACCCAGGAGGAGAAGAGCCAGAATATCTGTGAACAGCCCTAATGGCCACCATAATTCTCATTTCACTAAGGGAGTAGAAATATGTTTTATGTCAATTTGCAGCCTCTCTCTTTCCCTAGCCTCCATCTACAATGGTGGTAGGGGAATGTATAAATGTCATGACAGTAGATGGCACCTGGAATTTATTCATCATCTATTCATCAGGTTGGCATCTCCTGAGACATCCATGTGGTTTGCAGTTGTCTGCCCCTCTTCCCATTCCAGTTTGCAGGATTCCATGATAGCCAGCAGATTTCATGACCATATCTGTGCCCCTCTGGGGAAAATGGGAATGATTCTGTTTTTCCTGGGCCATCCTAGGGCACAAGACACTATTTGAGACTTTTAGTTGCTGCTAATGTCTATCCTCTTCTTCTATAGAGATAGAACACCCAATCTTTAGTTGGGCACACATTGTCCAAAATAATGAATAGGTTTCCCAGACTTCTTTACAGCTTGGTAGAGTCATGAGACTAGAGTTGGCCATTGGGATGTAGACAGAGGAGAATACGTACAACTCTGTCACGGGGCCTTAAAGGGAAGGGGTGTGCTCTTCTTCCTTATTTCCTCCTCCCTGTTGTCTGGGACCTGAATGACATGACTGGACGTGAACAGTCATTTTGGAGAATGAGGAGACATTGGGAACGTAGGTCATGCGGAGAAGCAAAACTTGGAGTGCCACGCTGGAGATGGGGTTCTCTATCACCAATCTGCTATGTGAAAGACAAATGAACTTCCTACTTGTTCAAGCCATGCTCCTGATTCTCTGTCCCTTGCACAAAATAAAATAGTGATAACACAGCAAGAATTTCCTTACATGGTGGGAGATAGATCCCTGAGTATTGGTGAGGCTTCTCCTGCAACTTAATGATAAAAAAGGCAGTGAATTTGTAGCTCCAGGTCCCTCTAATCTGGTAAGTTCTCAACTCTAGGGCTCCTCCTCAGAGAGAAGATAGGGAGGCCTCCCCTCACCTATTTGAATCTTTATCTGGTGTATATCTTTGGCACTTACTGTCTGCTAGTTGAGAGGCCAACTGAAGAGAAAGTAGCCCTGAACTGTATACAACGTGTTGTTCATGTCACTCTTTGAACCTGCCATGGACTTTGATGAAGTGACTCGTTGTCTTTGTTTAGGTTCCTCCAGAAGTATCCAGAAATGATGATTTGAGTGCAGGTGGTTTATTCTGGAGGTAATTCTGAGAAACTCCCTCAGGGGAAAGGAGAAGTGGAATGAGGCGGTAGAGGAAGCCAATAAAGTGTGCAGGTACGTTAGCAAGCAGGCTTGCACCGTGGGCAACTGGAGCTCACTCCCAGAGAGAGCCCTGGGAATATGGCAGGGCATGCCTTAGCTGTATCCCAAATGTCCCCATTCCTGAGGGTGAAGGAAGCTGAGGTGCATATACACTATCTTCCTGTTGGCTGAAGGTGGCCTTGGAGGCATTCACTCTCTAGCACTTCAGGATGGCCCTGTCTGCAGGCCAAGCAGGCATCCGTGGCCAGAAAAGAGTCTTCAGGAGGAGTTGTGGGTGTCAGTGGTGAGCGGGCTTCAGAGTGCAGTGGCGTCAAGGGGCTCTGGGGGGCACTCATGTCCGTTCTGGCTCCCCTCTGACTTATTCCCCATTGTGAAGTCAGTATAGGGGAAAAAGAGCCTCTCCTTTAAGAAAAAAAATTAGCTTTACCTAAAGTGAAAACATGAAGTTACTTAGAACTTCTGTTTTCCAGGTTCCATAAAGTAGGTGCTTTTTTCAGGACTGGCTACATAATTTGTGGGGACTGATGAGAAATGAAAATATTTGGGCCCTTATTAAAAAATTATTAAGAATTTCAAGATGTTGACAGTAAAGCATTAACTAAGTCCAGGGCTCTCTCTGCACAGGGGCCTGGGGCAACTGTGCAGGTCACAAACCCAGGAAGCCGGCTGGGTTCCTGGTCTGGACAATTTACAATCGCTTGTAAGTTGTAGGGTTCCTTGGGAGATCTGTTAGTTCAAGCTCAAAGTTTCCATGTCGCATTTTATTTTTCTCCACTCTGCTTTCTTTTATGGATTTTATCCCCCCTCTGATTCCTGACACTGAAGATCCAATAAAATTAGAGCTCTCTCCAAAGTGCCCTAGAGTCCATCTTCCTGTTTTTGACATGAAACAGCTCCGTTCTTGGATTAACTTCATGCTGGATGAAGTCATGCACCATGGCTAGTGTCAAAGCCAGTTGTTTTTAAAAAAATTTCTTTGTTGTAATAAACTCCTAGGTTGCTCTGTAGGCCCCCAGCTCCCCTTTTCTGGTCTTGTCTCCTGGGTCTCATTGCCCCGTAAGTCTAGTGGTCGAGGAAGCTGCAATGGGCCTGCGGCAGTTCTGGCTGTGGGCTTCCTCGTAGTCCAAGTGAGAAGTAATGGCCACTGGGACCAGGAGGAAGCACTGGAGAGAGAAAAGGGCTGATTCAAGAGACAGTGAAAATATAAAATCAATAGGATTGGGTGATGAATAAGAGAAACAGGGGTCTCATGGATTTCCAGCTCGAATAAAACATTGATCCTTTTGTTCATGTGCCTGATCAATATTTAATGAATTTCTCCCATGTGTCAGGCACTGTGAGACCATTTCAGATACTTAACTCCTTCCCCCTCATTATTTATTTGGCAAAAGTCACGGTAAGTTATTCCTCCCTCTCATGAAGCAGGGCTCTCCCTGACTTCAAGGGACAACATCCAAACCCAACCAAACCACAAAAGAGAGAGACTTAAAAACTGCAGCATTCCTTATCTACTAAGCATACCAGATATAAGCACACAAATGTCAATGATAAAAACTCACAGAACAGTGCATTAAAAGGACAAATTTTACTGTATGTCGAGTACAACTTAATAACAACAATTTTTTTAACACTCTACAGTACCTCTCGATCTCAGAGGTGACATCTCAGGCCTGATAACCATTTGTCATGGGCCGTCCTGTCCATAGGATGGGAAGTAGCATCTCTGGCCTCTACCCACCAGGCACCAGTAGTACCCCCTCCTCCAGCTGTGACAACCAAAAATGTCTTCTAACATTCCCGAGTGCTCTCTGGGGGACAAAAATGTCTCTGGTTTGGAACCACGGCTTTATAATATTTTTTTACTTTTTAAAATATGTACTCACCACCTCTGGATTAGAATTCCAATGCACTGTCCATTGCGTGACAGAGCCGAACCATGGCTTTAAAGGAATACTAAGTTGTCATACAGACTCCTTGGTATCATTATGAATCTAAGTGTTAAAAAAATATGAAATCCTATTACATATGATGTACATCCAATTATACACATTTTTGTACTCTAAAGAAAATGCTTAAAAAAAAATAGTTATCAGCGACTAATGGGGCATCAGGCACCTGGGGCAGGAGTGAGAGTGGAGAAGAGCCTGCAGGAGTCAGATCAGAAGGGGCGGGAAGCCACCAGGGCACACTTCGACAACTTCTGTTTCTGGTGTGAGCTTCCTCCTTCCCCGAGGCCTAACGTGGTAGGGCAGGAGGGACTAGGACACTTAGACTGGCTACTGGCTCCGCTAGGGAGTCATCGTCGTTATACCAAAGTGTTAATCGATTGTCTTTTATATCTTGATCATATGTATTTTTTTATTGTGTGGAATAAATGTGTACCGTTATAAACATTAAATAATAAGAGCAGCAATAAATAACTATTTCATATTACAAGCATTTATTATCAGTCGTGAATAGTCACCCTTGGTAATACAGGGCAGGGCAATATTCATCTATTCACTCTGTGTTTCCTGTAATGTCTTTGCCACCCTCTTCCACAGTCAGTTCAGCTTTTGGGTTTTAATGGCCTAGCACTGAAGGCAACGGGAATGACTAAGACTAAGAAATTGTCTGATGCCAAAACAATGCCCCAGCACCCTGGCGCCCTGGACTTTATAAAGACGCCACGACTGGGGGAAGTGGAGCAGAGGCCCTGGGGGCGTGGAAGTTGATGGATGCCCAAGTAAGAGGACGCTGGGCTCTGCAAGCAGGGATGGGGTGGCTGGGTGGGGGGAAGACAAACACCCCGGGGGCAGAAGGAACTCTGTCTGTCTTCTCAGATGCAGCGTCAGGATAGGGCAAGGCCCAGAGAGGACAAAGTGCTATAAGTTGTGGCCAGGCAGATACAGTTGTATCTGAGACAGTTGTACTATTAATAGTGAAGAATTGGGCTATGAGTGGCCAGAATTATGAAAACAGTAGAAACATGTTAGAGTTCCTCTCACCTGACAGTTTCCCCTGCCTCTAGCTCTCATGGCTTCCTATACTTTTATTTTTACTTCATGGCACTTGTCACAGCAAACTTTAGTGTATTGTGAGTTAATCAGGCTTCTCTCCTAATGGGCTATAATCTCCTTGAAGGCAGCGTCCTAATCTGTCAAACTTACCCTTGGATCCCCAGTGCCTAGTGCATATAAAGCAGTCACAAAGTATATGCTGAATGAATGAATGAATGTGTGAACAAATGAATATACATGACAGGGAAATTCCTCATCTGGGTCTTGGGCATTTGGTTCAGCCAAATGTTAGATACACTGAACATCCTTAATTTTGGTGAGCATCCTTACTATCAGAATATCAGTGCTTGTGGGACTGGGAAGAAGGGGCTAGATTGATGATTCTCACCAGAAATAAAGGAAGAAGGAAAGATGCTTAAGAACCTTTTAATTCATGGAAACACACAGGAAGAGTGGGGAGACAGACATAACCCCATTTATAGTTCTTAAAATTGCTTAACATAATAACCAAAGTATTACAGGCACATGATTTTTTTTAAATCAAATTCTACAAAGGGGCACACCTATCCCTGTGCCCAGTCTGCTACCTGGAGGCAGCTGCTTGGTTTCAATTTTTAGGTAATTACCTCTGTGTGTCTAAATACCATGCTTATACTGCTATTTCCTGGTTTAGACATTATTGCTTGACTTCCTGTTGTGATAGATAAGGATTTTGCTCACTCACATTCCTCTCCCAGTAGAGGGACATCGTTATTTTTAGTTCTTCTATGTTATCGTTTTAACATTAAGTAACGGACTGAAATCTTTCTTTCTCATTCCAGTGATTTCAAGCAGTATCTTCTTGACTTCTCCTTTTAGTAAAAGAAAAAAAAAAAAGCTTGCCTTTCCCTTAAACTCATTTCTCCATGTTCTACTTGCCAATTTCTGACATCTGTAATTTTACTTTCACCTTGTCAAGGCAGGTAGGGTTTACATTTTGTTCTGTAACCACAATTGACTCCTCCAGGCTTGTCTCTCTAGCCTGGTCTAGGAGGTGAACATCTCCAGGGGAGGGGGGAATGTGGATGGAGGTTTCAGAGCTCCCCTGAGAGAGGGCCTGGCTTGAGGGGCCCACCTGGACAGGAATAGAGGACTTTTCATTAAAGGGCTTTATTCAAGGACAGGAAACTGAGTGGGAGCTGAGGCATTATCTGCAGACCAGTGGTCTCCACTGGTCATTACCTACCCCAGGGGTTCGGCAGGGTCTGCTTCCCACTGATACCCCTTGGGGACATCTCTTTAATAGTAGGCATCGCCTCTTTCCATATCAGTGCAATCTAGTGGCCCCTGTCTGACCCCAAACCTTTGCTTAGCTCCTGCAATGGCTTATCCTACACTTTATAACATCCTGTGACTTCAATAAGCCCCAGAAAAGAGGCTATATCCTTAAAATTCATGGGGTGAAATCTCCCTACATTGGTCCTGGAATTTGAGGGGGTGGAAAACTACAGCTAAAGACTCCCCACCTACCCTTGAGTGCTGGAGCCCTGGCTACTTGGACATGGCTCCTCCAACCCAGACCTTGTTTTAACCCCTCGTTTTCCACCTCACTTCACCTGCCTCTCTTGTACCTACAGTATGTTGGGAGGCCATTCTCTCTGGTGTTCCTACACATTTTATGACAACTTTTGACCAGACGGTCTTCTCAAGATTGTTTGCTTAGCAAATATCATTGGATGCTAGAGATATTGTCTCCCTCTATGACAGAGGACAGTTTTGTTTCCTGACCACTATAATAAAGATAATGTCTTCCTCTGGGGCAAAGGTGGGGCAGGTTTGCTGGCAGTTCCCTTATAAGATTGGGGGTTTCATAGGCTCAGTGTTCCTCAGTGGCAGCATTGACCTGGCTGACACTGTATTGCCCATGTCTCTCTGGGGTGGCCAAATCTATGGAAGCTTGACAAGGCAGCAGATCTGGCAGCTGCAGGAGTCCCTGCTGTTCAGGGACAGTTTGACCACTTGACACAGACCCTCTGCGGGGCTGTCTGCTTCCTCCTCTGGGTCAAACACTCCCTGTATTTTAGAGGCAGCGACTTCTTCCACTCTCAGGCCTCTGAAATCCCTTAGCTGTTGATACCTTCCTTCCATTCTCTTCCTTCACAGTCATTTTGATGAAGTATCAGGTGTTGGGAGGGGTAATTATTAATGTGCATGCTCAGGTTACCTAGGTGAACTGGAGCTCATTTGCATTTCAATATAGACTGAGGAAATAACACAGAGCACTTTTTGAGATTTCCAATAGCCTTACAAATATAATACAGCAGTCAACTAGTAAATTGCAAAGCATAGTACATCATAAAAAGGGATATTTTTGATGATTCCAGAATCTCTCTTACCTGCATGGCTCCTCAGATTTTCACTATAGATATCCACAGAACCTTTCATTTATTTTTTTTTATAGAGACAGGGACTCTCTCTGTCACCCATGCTGGAGTGCACTGGCATGATCATAGCTCACTGCAGCCTTCAGCTCCTGGGCTCAAAGTGATTCTCCTACCTCAGCCTCCAGAGTAGTTAGGACTATAGGTGCACACTACCACATCTGCCTAATTTTTCTTATTTTTTGTAGAGACAGGGTCTTAGGCTGGTCTCAGACTCTTGGCCTCAAGTGATCCTCCTAAAGTGGTAGGCATGAGCCACTGTGCCCTGGCCCAGCAGAACCATTTTAAAAGCAGAGTCTGAGTGGGTTTTTTCAGAGGCAGCAAAGAAAGGGGAACAAGGAGACGTGATGTGCTCCACTGCAAATCTCAGAGATTGCCCCTGTGGATTGGCTCACAGAACACCATTCCACAAATTCCTATGTACAGGGGCTGGGCAGTACCGGACTCCTCTGCAGCTAGGGTTCTTGTGAGACTGCCATTCCACCAGACTACCCACCCACCGGGTGAGACTTCAAGGTGGAAATGAGACCCTGGCTGAGGCCTCTGCCTCTTTTTGTAACTGCCTTTATGAACAAATTTCAATGACCCCCATATATTTTTTATAATCCTTTCCCTCTTATATTTTAGATTCTCAGGCCAATATGGCTTGATGACTAGAACCTATAACCTTTAACTAACTATTTGACCTTTTTGAATTTCTCAGAAATGGCAGAATTTCTGCAAGACAAAGGAGATTCTGACAACCCCTGGGCAGACTTACTGATGCCAGGACTCCCCATCCCTCACTAACCTGCTCCAATACACGTAGCCCCTTGTTAATTTCAACACAGCCTGCCCCAGTGCACTTAGCCCCACATTAAAAATGACTGAATTAAAATTTCCTTTCTTCCTTGGTAATCCCCATTATCTAAATCCTCCTTATCTAAATAATTGGCTATCTGCCTGGGGAGTAACCGGACCTAGGGTGGACCTCTTTTGAGTTTGGTAACATTCTGGAAAGCACCCCTGTGGAGGTTTTGGTTCTTCTGGAACAGCTGCGGTGAAGTTTCTATTGTTTCATATATGATGTCATGGTCATGGTCATTGCTAACCTGTATGGCATCTTTGTATTAATTAAAAAAAGATACCTAATTTTGCCTAAAGCACTTTAATTCCATGTGTAAAAAATTTGTCATTAGTATACCAGTATATTAGAATAAGACACCATCTGCTGAAAATTATAATGGACAAATCTAAGATGTCTACGATGTGACTAGCATGCCCTGGGATTATAAAGAGAATCCTGATCAGAGATGCTAAGTGGCCTGCGGTGGTAATAGTGGGGTTATAGTTAGAAGGTTCTACTGAGTAGTTCCTTAGTCCAAGGCTGGTTTCCTGGTCCTCTCAGAAATGCATTAGGCCAGCAGTTCCCTTTTTGGTACCAGGGACCGTTTTCATGGAGGACAATTTTTCTATGGACTGGGAAGGGGGCGATGGTTTCGGGATGATTTCAAGCGCCTTACATTTATTGTGCACTTTATTTCTATTATTATTACATTGTAATATATAATGAAATAATTATACAACTCACCATAGGTTGAGTCCACCTAATGCTCTTTAATTAATCACTTTGTGTTTTAACTAACTAGAGAGGGTTTTGTCTATCATTAACAATCCTGACCAATACGGACACAAAAGATAGAAAAGGTAGCAGCAGTGAGGAGAGGGGGAAGAAAAGCAAATGAGTTTTAGGGTCTGTAAGAGGAAGAGAAGGGTCCCATAGGAAGAAATCCAGAAATAGAGAAGTCACCTTTCACTTAACCTCTGGGAGGACGGAGTAAATTCCTTGAAAAGAACTCATAATATTCACAGGTAGGGGAGTGTTACAGGTTCAATAGAGAAGATGAAATATATTCACTTGAGGAACAAATTCAATAGAGAATTTTTAAATCAGCAAAATATCCCTTTTATGATGCATTATGCTTTGTGATTTACTAGTTGAATGCTTTTAAAATAAACAAATATGTAGTCCCTTTGGTTTACCCCTGTGTTGGAAAGGAAGTAACTATCTGATCCACTGCACAAATGGATTTGCTGATGAAGTGCAGACATCGAGTCTGGAAGAATGCCTTTTAGAGGGTCCACAGGGCAGCTGGAGATTTGGGGGTGTTCTCTCTGCCCTATTTTACCAGCTTGCCTTGTGGTTTTCCTCCCTGCTGTGGAAAACCTCAGTTTAGAACTGCTTGAGCCAGATTGTTTCTTCTTCCTTTGCTATCTGCCTTTTAGTCATTTTGTTAGTTCTTGAACTTCTGTTAAGAGCTAGGTTTGGGAGAAGGGACTAAGTTCTTGATTTAAAAAAAAATTTTTTTTATATAACTTTTTTTTAATTTCAGCATATTATGGGGGTACAAATGTTAAGGTTACGTATATTGCCCATACCCCCCTATAACCTTTAATTTTTAAAAGTTAATATGTGCAGTATATGAAACTGAAAAGCAGAAGCAAAGAAGAAAGTCATCCACAATCATGAGCAGTTTACAGTTGGACGTGTCTTTCTAGGTCCTGTGTGTGTAAATACACAACTTCCAATTTTATGGGGTTGAGATCCTACAGTATGTGTCATGCTTTTTCACACAACATGAACATTAACCAATTCAGAATCCCCAAAGCTATATGAGTATTTTGATAACCAAGGACACACTGTGTCAACTAAATCTGTTAGAAAAAAATGTAATCCTGCTTTACTTGGAACAACAAAAAAAATTGTTTTTGCTTTGGGGGTCTCCCCATGTTGTCCAGGCTGGTCTTGAACTCCTGGGCTCAAGCGATCCTCTTGCCTCAACCTCCCTAGTAGCTGGAACTATAGGTACGTACCACTGAGTCCAGCATTAAGTTCTCAATTGTATCATCATTTTAAAGACTCATCTCCACACGGAGCTTACATTGTCATCTACTTGCAGAAAATATGCAGGCCCCCTGAAAGACAGCAAAGGACATCTTCCCTTTCTTTTCTATCTCCCTTGGATTTACCTCCTCTATTTCTTTACCGTGTCTTTTTCTTCCCTTAACCCCTTTGCCCTCTTCCTCAGAATCCTCAGTCCTTATGCTTCATCCAGTTCTTTCCTGGATGGATCCAAGGCTTTGAGCCAGGAGAGTGCTGGAAAGTGAGGGCCTGCCCTCAGGGAGTGGCTGAGGGGAGGGATCCCAGTTTAACACATCTTTAGGTTTTAATGTCAAGAATCCCATCTGCCTCATTTTGTTATTCTAATCTATTTTGCATTCAACTCGGGAGGAAGAAGGGTAAGGGAGAAAAAAAAATCCTTCCTGCTGGGAATAAAATATCGCAGATGTTAGCTGATGATTACAAAAGACAGTAAAGCGGGCCAAGAAACCCTGGGAGGGAGGGGGTGGACGTTCGTTCTTGAGCTGAGTGTTCAGGCAGATGCTCCGGAGGATTAAATTACAGGGAGAGCGAGGCTGTTGGTGCCATCCACCAGCCCTGCTGTGTAGTGCTAGGAGCTATTTTCAGCCAGAAATAGCTGGGAAAGAGTCTGCGCTGTCTTTAGGAGGCACTCTATTTTCTTCCTTGTTTTGGTATCATTTTATACCTGGCTCTGCATGCACGTGGGTGCCTTTTTTATGAAGTGCTACTCAGGGACCCAAAATAAGAAACAGTGGTAGACTGGGCATCTGTGGATTTTGCCTCCTCAGCAGACATTCCTTCCTCTAGTAACAGCACTAGGATTAGTGGGGGGAGGGGGGGACACCTTTCCTCATACTCAGTCCGCATGGTTCAGGTGAGACTGACCCCACCCACCCTACTTAATGCTCCTACTCCAAGCTGGGCATTTACGCCAACCTAAGCAATTGATTGCACTGGAATGTCCACGTGACTTAAGTTAGGATGAGGAGAGTCAGGCCCAGAACTTCTGCTGACACTTTTGTGAAAGAGGGGCTTTCTGCTGAGGGTGTAAAGCATATGGGGTACAAGTCTGGAGTGCTTTGTGAAAACTTGCTGGAGAAGGAAGCCAAGTAGAAAAGATCTAGTTGAGCAATGAAGAGAGGACATTGAGTATCTGGATCCAGTTGCAGCTGCAACTGATACTACCCCAGGATACTTTAGGTGTATGTGCCTATGAGACTTCCCCCACCCCTTTATTTTCATCACTTTGGATTTGGGTCTCTGTTGCTGGCAACTCAAAGGGTTGCGACCTAATACAAGTGGCTTCAGAAAGTCCAAGAAGTTTGTCCAGGTCACTGTGCTGGGCAGAACAAAATAAGTGCTGCTAGCTGCCATTGCCTCAATGCTGCTTTTGCTGTGGATGAAGCCTGTAGGCTTATTTCCAGGTTGTGTCTGACTCTGAATACACAGCTGCCTCTGGGAAATATTGCCAGCCAGGAGTCGGCAGCCAGAACTCAGCTCAACAATCGTGTTCAGTTCTGTGCTTTTGTACAGCAGTGCTCTCTGAGGACACCCCTGAACAAAAATGAATGTGCTTAAAGGTCCAATGTGCATTAGGGAAACCAGAGTTTCTACTTGAACCCATATGCAAAGGAATAATTGTTCTCAGACCCCCTGGTAGAGACAGCTCTTGGCTCACTGATGTGAAAATGTTCCTTGAGTGGAAAGCAGCAGGAAGCAGCTGTTAAGGAGTTGGGCAATTAGAAAGGAGAGACCACTTTAATATTTATCTGTGTGTCCAGCAAACATTGATTGAGTGCCTACTATTGTGCTGGGGACAGAAACACTAATAAAAGACAAAGTTCATTCTCTCAAGAAGTGTGCAGTTGGGTCAGAGAGTCAGCAAGAAAATCAATGGGTAAATAATGTAGTTAGGACTAATTAAATGGAAATAATAGAAGAGTGTCATCTACCTGAGAGCATTACTCTCTTCTTCCTTAGTTTATAGAAACCCGATTTTATTCTAGGAGGCAAGATGCTCAGGTCCTTCCCCCAAGTTCTGGATGGACTATGATAGATCTAAGCCAGAGATTCCAAATGTTGGCTTGCATCAAATCATCTGGAGGCCCGGGCCCCACTCCCAGAGATTCTGATTCAACAGGTCTAGGTGAGGCCCAAGAAGGTACATTTCTAACAAGTTCCCAGGTGATCCTGATGCTGCTGGCCTGAGGACCACCGATCTCAACCGAGCATGATCATCTGGTTCACCTGTTTTAGTATTTGGTTTAGGGTTAGACACATGGCCGAGTTCTGGCTGATGAAATGAAAGGGACAGTCAATGAAGGAGTTCTGGGAAGACGTTTTGCTTCTTGGTAAAAAGTGAGATGGAAAGGAGGCCTGCCTTTCATCTCACCTGGAGTGGGGCTACGTGAGGAGCTACTGCTTAGAGCTGCTATTATCATGTGACCACGTGGACTTGGCCAAGAGACCTGCAGAAATCCTGACCCAGAGCCCTGAGGAGCTAAGCAAACCCTGGAACCACCCACCTTCAGACTCTTTGTTGTGTGGGATAATTAAACGTTGTTATTCCTGTTTTCCATTAGAGCTGGAAATATCCCAAATGATTCAGAGGGCTACCAATCTTAGACTGAGTGGGATGAAATATTAGGAAAGGATGCCAAGAGGAAGTAGACTCACACTTTTCCCCAGCTTTTCAGGGAGAACAATTCCCATTTGAGCTTTGGCAAAATGACAGATGATGACACCTTTTAGACTCACTTTGTAGAGTAGCTTTTCAAGTGGCTAAACTAGGGATTTTAAACTTATGAATACCAAGGGTTTATTCTATGTATAAATAACTATGTTGGGACAGAGAATGAGAAAACCACTAATGCTACCTATGGTGAAGTCCAGGAAAAATTTGTGAAGGAGGCCACTTGGGCCAGGCCACCAAGAGCTGATGGATGGGTTGGAGGAGTAATATAGTGCTAGATCCCAGCACAGTGCTTGGTACCCAAATGTTTTCAGGACATATCTAACCTTAAAGAGACATCATCCAGAGAAAATGGTATGACAATTTGGTGTCTCTGGGTTTGAGTACACAGTTTGGTATGGTGATCTTGAGGAGGTATGGGTTAGATTGAGCCACGATATGAAAAATGCTGGGAAGCATTGAATTAGATGAAATCAGAAAGTAAAATCAAGGAGATCAGTTAGGTCCACCAAAAAAACTGATATCTCACACCTCAAAGAATTCTGAAACTCTCAAACCTCTGAACCTTCCCTGACTCAAGAAGAAGGATCTCCTTTGCTTCAGGAGGTAGCTTCTCCCTTGGAGTAGGAGTTACTTCATGCCCTACTTCTTATTTTGCTATGCCTGTAACCAAAATCTAAACACAGCATGACCTGGGATGGAGCAGGATGGGACAGAGCAGGGTATTAAATGAGCAAGGAAATGGTAATAGAAAATGATCATTTATATAACATGCTGGATTAAACAGATGAGATTGCTTAGAGTTGGGAGTGGCCAGTTCAGGGGCTCCATTCACCCAGCACCCAACCACCACAACGATAGGGGAATACCATCTCTATATATCTGTAACCCATTTCTTATTTACAGTTTAAAAAGTCCCAATGATGTTTCAAAGAATGAATTTTCGTTACCAAAACTTTGGCACTTGTTCCTGAGGCTGCGTCAGAAGAACGAGGTAAAGTGGTTTGAGGAGAAGGAAAGGGAGGTTTATTAATTTGTCAGCAAGTAAGGAAAAAGACAGACTTGCATCTTAAAGTACCAATTTCCCCACTATAAGCAGAAATACAGAGCTTTTAAAGGGAGGGTTTTTTAGTTTTAGGGTATTGTTGTTTAACTACAGTTGATGGTTATGATCGATCCCATCTCCAGCGAAGACAATCTCGTGACTTCTGCCTATCTGTTGAGTCATCTCTTGTGGTATAAAAAACAAAGGACATTCTCCTGCTCCTGCCAAACACTGGCAAGTGGCAGGGATGCAGATTTTAATTCCCCCTAAAAGTAGGGGAGGTTTTAAAGAGGCAGCTTGTAAAACATTTTTACCCTCTTTCAGGCCATTTCCTCTGTTACATTTTGAGGGTATTTAAACAAGACTCATGGAATATAATTTTAGTTTGGGCTGGAGTTAGTGATGTGGGTGTAGTTATGCTCTAGGGTAGACAGGAAGACCATTTCTTTTTGTGAAAATAGCTTTCAGAATAATTTAAAACAATGTTCATTAAAACAATTGAGAAAAGTATAAGAAAGAAAATTAAAATCACTTAACATCACTACATTGATAATAGTTGAATAACAGTTCTAAGAGTTTGCTGAGGGTGGCTGATGTAGCCCTGGATCCACTGCTGGTCCCCTTGGATAATATGTAAAGGCCAGAAGTCACTTGGCATGACAGAGAGCAGTGGATCTCAAAGGCTGCACATTGAAATCGCCTGGGGGAATTTAAAAAGTACTGGTGCCTGAGCAACTCAATCAGAATCTCTGGAAATATGGGGCCTAGGCATCAGTGTTTTTTAAGCTTCTAGATGATTCTAATATGCAGCCTGAGTTGTGAACAACTGATGTAAAGAGAAGAATTCAAAAGACATTAGGAGATGGGAGTGCTGGATTGACTCTTCTAAGTCTGTTGTATTAGTCAGGAGTCCAGTTAAAAAACCTAAACCACGCTAGATATTTCAGGCAGAAAGAGTTGAATGCAGGGAATTAGTTACAAAGGTGTTGGGAGGGCTGGAGGAGCAAAATGGAGACATGGATTTATCTACAGTTTGGGGAGCTGCCACCACTTGGGACTGAAGCCCATGAGCTCATACTCAGTGCTGAGCTGCTCTAGATGACAAGTGGCCTGAGTAGGAGCTTCCACTGCCACCACAACTGGAACTGGCATTCTGCTGCAGCCCATTTATTGTCTGCAATTGGCTGCTTCTGCCACAGCCAGGAGCAGGCTGGGGCTCTTCTTCTTCCTACCTTATATCTCTCTTCAGTGGCAGAGCCTATGTATCCAGTACCCAGCTAGCAAGGTAGTTTGGGAAATATAATATTCCAACAACTCCCCCAAAATATGTAGAAGGTTGTGGAAAGGGGGATGTAGATGCTGAATATCAACCAACAATATTGACATGCATGTTTTGCCCACTTACCTGCTAACTACATCTCCTTCACAAGGCTCAGAAGACTCTCACTTCACTGGGCTTTGGGATCAAAGGGCCAGAAACTTATCTGAAGTCTGTAGCTAGGATTGCTGGTAGGAAATGCTGAAGTTGAAGCTTGTTTCCTATTATCAGCAGGTATCCTGGAGTGAACTGTGGCAGAGTACAAGTGATGCCAATTAATCACAGGAAGCAAAGTGGGCATGGTTGCCACAATAAGCTCCAAGGTGGGCCTGGTAAATACCCAACAAGGGTGTGATCCTCAGAGACCTCTGGCTATGGCATCCCTGGGAATTAGATCAACAGGTGACTGGTGCAGGTTTTCTGTGATGTGAATAACTAAACCAAACCCAAAACAAAGCTTCAGATTTGGTGAACAGAGGCCTGATTTGAGCCACCATGGTAGTCATAGCTCATTTTCTAATTCATAGACCTGAGATTGGTAACAAACCCAAATGCCCAGAATGAAATGGACACCAAATAACTGCAGGGAGGATCTATGTAACACTTCCATTGCATTCTTAAAACCTCCTTCTAGCCTTTCTCAAAGGGACCAGGAACCATTTACCCTGGTAATTGTGTACTGGGGCAAGATAAAGACTCTGAACTAACACGAGATTCTTAGAGATCTATAAATCTACTGTAGCCCCTGATTGGAGTGGGTCTCATGGGGATCAGGTGGTAAGTGAAGTTTTAACCTGAATCTATGTCATAAGAAGCCCAGTTCCCAAGTATAGCACAGAGTTGGACTGGCAGATCCCCACAGTGGCTCTCTGACTGGTATGGTGGGAAAGGCCACATAGAAACCATTGAAGTTTCTTCTCCCTCCCAGAATAATGAATCAAAACAAATACCATACCACTAGGGGAACCACAGATATTAGTACCACTGTTAAAGACTTTCAAGCTACAGCTTAGTTTCCCAGTATGGCCAGTACCAGATGGATAAATTCTGGAAACAATAATGGATTAAGTAAGCCTAATTAGTTGGTAACTCCTATGGCAGTGACTAGTAAAGATATAGTTTCCTTTCTGGAGCATATTACCATAGTCCCTGGCACCAGCAACTAATCTAGCAAGTGCATTTTTTCTTATTCTGATAAAGGATATTCCAGAGATAGATAGTTTTCACCCAATAGAAATATGTACATTTACCATACTGCCTCAGTGGTATGTCAAGTCCAATAGGCACCTTGGCCATCTCACTATCCTGCAGGACATAAGGCTGGTCTTCATTGAATGTCCACTACACATAGAAGGCCTGGGGAGGAGGAAGAAACCAGTAGCATGGATATTGATCTAGATATCTTAGACCAAGATATGCTAGTGACTGAAAAATAAATCCTATGAAAATACAAGGACTTACTTCCTCAGTTGATCTTCTAAGGGATGACCTATTGGACTGAAATATGTATAGATAGCTTCTCTGTTTTGGAGGTAACAGAGAACACATTTGGTGGCCCTGCTTCAACCCATTTACCTGGTGAACCCAGATCTGCCAGCCTTCAGTACAGAACAAGAAAAGCCTCTCCTGCTCATCCAGACCACAGAAGAGGAGGTGCCAATTGGCCTTTATGACTCAGCAGATACAATGATGGGACAGCCAAGTGTCTGAAGGAGATAAGTTTTCAATTGAGGAACTCACTTCATAAGGAGATTAGAAAGGCAATGAGATACTGTGCTAACCAGTTAACTAGTTTTGTCATGTACTTAGTAACTTGAAGCATCTGATGCCTGGAAGGAAATACAGGTAGCGAATTTGAGGGTGGTGCCTTTCAAGTTATATCTAATTTCTCAATTATAAATTGTTTGCTTCCCATTTATACAACTCTGAGTCTTGCTGGCTTTACTCTCCAAAGGAGAAATACTTCCCTTAGGGGACACAATAATGTTTTTCTGTCCCAGGTACCTAGCCATGGATAGGTAAAAAAAGGGTTATGGTGTCACCCTAGATTGACACTACTCAAAGGGAAATGGGAGCGGGGGTGTACACAAAGAGCCCAGAAAATTCCTCAGGGATCTCTCCTTCTATCATATATTTCTATGCCCAGCAGTTATGGGCGGTGGAAGATTATTTCAACCTTTCTTTGGCAGGGCCACCAAAGGCTGAGATCATTTAGTAATGCAACCTTGGGTGAAAAAACTGCCATCTAGCTGAGGTGCTGGCTAGAGTTCAGGGGAAGGAGGGCTTGAGAATGGAGGAAAGAACTCTTTTTTTTTTTTTTTAATTTTTTGTTTCAGCATATTATAGGGGTACAAATATTACGGTTATGTATATTGCCCATGCCCCCCTCCCCCCTCGAAGCAGAGCCTCAAGCATGACCATCCCTCATACGTTGCACATCTCACTCATTATGTTTGTATATGCCCATCCCCTCCTCCCCCCTCCCACCCGCCCAACACCCGACAAATGTTATTCCTATATGTCCACTTAGGTGTTGATCCGTTAATACCAATTTGCTGGTGAGTACATGTGGTGCTTGTTTTGAGGAAAGAACTCTTAAATACCAACCAGTGACCAGTTATAGTGTTTCTTTCTAAGTGTCTACCTCTTTCAATAAGTTGATGTATAAACATATACACACACACATACACACACTCACACACATGCATGTATAGTCCAGAATAATGAAATCAATAAAGTGGTGTTTGTTTTTCTCTCCTCTGATCACCCTGTTCAGACTGTGGAATATGGGTTCACCATGGATCTCAAGAGAGAGTGAGTCAGATATGGGCAAGCAAAGCAGCCAAATTCTCAACTTCTAATTCTAGAGCTGAGAGTTTAAAATCTAAAATAGAAAATTTGAAAGGATTTGCAAATGGCAAGAACCCTTTTTCTTTGGGCCCCTTCCTCCCCAACAAGGAAAAAAATCTTTCCAGTTGAGAAGAATAAAGGAGTTGAGAGGGAGTTAGAAAGAGTATAAGGGCCGTATGCTCTGTCCCCACCCCTACTTGCAATGGGCCTGGGGGCCAGGAACCTCTCTTTCTGTCCAGAGATCTAAGAGCAACATGGGCTTATGCTCTGCTTCTCATCTAGCAAGTTAAGACTGGCAGAGGTGGCCCACTACCACATGAGGAGAACGGAAGAGATGGTGGCATCAGGAGACTAGTGGAAGGCAGCCAGGAAATATCTTTTAAGTTCCTGTGGCTCCAAATGGTGGAGGGAAGCTCACAGTTCCTGTGAGTAAGGCAAGGGGGAAGGAGCACAGCTGAGAAAAATTGGTTATGGCACATGAATTTATACCAGGACAATTGTTGTGCTTAGGTTGTTTCTTAATGTGTGGATAACCAATGTAAAGAAAGTCCTTGCTATACATAGTTTCCATTATTTTTAGTTTTTAGGAAACAATGTATTTTTCAGAGTCGGTTTTGAAGAGAATTTTCTTATAGGTAACTCCACTGATAAAATAAGGCCAATCTATCAGTTAATGAATAAATATTCTAATCATTTATATAATTTTCATTATTTTAGTGTCCTCTTTCATTCAAAAGTGTTCTGGTTTGAATGATAAATTATTTAGTCACTTTAACTAGACAGGGCTTATAAAGGGAGCAGGTAAAAATTACTTTTGTTATTCTTGTCCCCTCATGTGTTTCAAGGTCAAGATTGAGTTGAAGATCAAAAAGACTGGAAATTGGAGAGGGACAATTTCTTTGGAGAGGGTGGTTTATGTGCCATATTTTCAAGAGAACCACCTAAAAATCTTGACAAGTGTCCCCTGTCCTAGGCTAGTACAGTTTGAAAAATCTACAGGGGAAAGATCACAGTTAGTGATGCCTTTCAGCTGGCTTTAAAAAGGGTGTGAGAATCTGGAATATGTATATAAAGAATTCTAACAACTCAACAATCAAAGCACAAATAATCCCATTTAGAAAATGGGTAAAGGATTTGAATAGACTTTCTCTAAAGAAGATATACAAGTGACTAATAAATACGTGAAAAGTTGTTCAACTTCATTAGTCATTAGGGAAATATATATCAAGGCCTCAATGAAATATAACTCTATGCCCCCTGGGATGAGAAAAATAACAAAGACAGACAATAGCAAGCATTGGACAGGATGTGAAGAAATTAGAACCCTCATACATTGCTGATGGAATTGTAAAATGGTGCAGCCACTTTGTTTTCCACTTTGGAAAACTGTTTGGCAGTTCCTCAAAAAGTTAAACATAGAGTCACCATATGACCAGGCAATTCTACTACTATGTGTACACCCAAGAGAAACGAAAACATATGTCCATACAAAAACTTGCACATGAACGTTCATAACAGCATTATTCATAATAGCCAACAAATGGAAACAACCCACATGTCCCTCAACTGATGAGTGGATAAACAAAATGTGATATATCCAAACAATGGAATATTTTCAGCCATAAAAAGGAATGAAGTTCTGATTCATGCTACAACATGGATGGACTTTAAAAACGTAATGCTAAGTTAAAGAAGTCAGACACAAAAGAGCACATATTGAATGATTCCATTTATATGGAATGTCCAGAATAAAAAAATTAATAGAAACAGAAAGTAGATCATAATTGTGTGTGACTATATCCTTTTCTTCATCGTGCCTACTGATAAAGAAAAACAACCCCATAATAGAGTTTCACACTACTCAAATGGTGAGTTAGAGACAAAGTTAAAATCTTAGCAAAATCTCAGCTCTTTAAGTTTTTTGCTGGACACTGTGTTCCATTTGATATGTGTGCTATTAACATCTTTTATGGAAGCCAGCCTTTTGTACTTGCTCACTTATAATCATGCTTCCCTTCCTCTGTGGAATAATGTGAAATCCTTTCCCCTCACCTCAGTTTTACAAACCTTCTCATTTTTTAGCCTGAATATCAGAAAATCCTGCCTCCCCTGAGTATCACAAGACAATTATCAGCCAGGGTCTTAAGTAGTATCTGTGTTGAAAGAAGCCTGTCACAGAAAAAAAAAATGTCAAAGGATGACTGTCATATCAACTCTGTTGTTTTTTTTCCCCCAAATTCATAACCTCGGTCTAATCACGAGAAAACATTAGACAAATCAAGTTGAGAAACATTCTATAAACTATCTGGCACTCTTCAAGAGTGTCAAGGTCAAAAAAAAAAACAATGAGAGACTGAGAAACTGTCACAGATTGGAGGAGACTAAGGAGACATGACAAATGATGTGATACGGTGTCCTAGATTGGATCCTGGAACAGAAAAAATAATAGAGTAGAAAAATTGGAATAAACTGAGGTTAGTTGTATAATTATTAATAATAGCATTGTACCAATGTCAATATTGTTATTTTTGAGAAATGTACTGTACCATGGTATGTGAGATGTCAACATTAAGAAAGCTAATAATTTGATGAATTAAAATAACTAAGGTGTGGAGGTCACCAGCTTCTAGCTGGTGAACAGTCCCCTTCTTCCTTAGTTCTCAGTAAATGACAAGCTTCGACATTAAAATTCTAACTTCCACACTACCTCTTTGACCTTACCTCATGCCATCTTTCCTTTGATCAATTCCACCCTAGGCATGCTTGCCTTCTTGTAGTTCCTAGGACATGCTGCACCTGGGCCCCCTGCAGGTCCTTGTGCTCATTGCTTTCCTTTTCTGGTAACCTTCCCCCAACCCTCACACCTCTTTGTAGGGCTGGCTTCTGTCTTTCAAATCTCAGCTTAGTGTCACCTTCTCAGAGAGGCCTTGTTTGATTGCTTCCTCGATTAATCTCTGTCACCACACTTTGTGTATTTTTCTTCATTGCCCTAATCAAATCTATAATTTAGTGATTTATTTGCAAATCCCTCTCCCACCCAATAGAACATTTGTTTCATGAGGGCAAAGACCTTGTCTGTCTTGTTCTCTATAGTATACCCTGTGCCTAGCACAATGCCTTGCCTATTGCCATAGACTGAATGTATATTTTCCCCCGAATCCATATATTGAAGTCCTAACCCCTAATGTGATGGTATTAGGAGGTGGGACCGTTGGCAGTTGATGAGGTCATAAGAATAGAGCACTCATGAGTAGGATTAGGGCCCTTATAAAAGAAGCCCCAGAGAACTCTTTTGCCTGTTTTGTCTTGTGAGGCCCTCTGTGAACAGGTAAGCAGGCTTTCAACCAGATACCAAATCTGCTAGTGTTGTGATCTTGAACTTCCCAGCCTCCGGAACCATTAGAAATGAATTTATGTTGTTTATAAACCACCCAGTCTGGTATTTTGTTATAGCATCCTAAATAGACTAAGACAGGTATAATAGTTGCTCAATAAATATTTGTTCAATGAATGCCAAGTGATAATTTTCCATGAGTTAAAAACATGCTGTCATCAAATATATAGTAAGCATGTGTTGCATATTTATTTAGCTCATTTAATGAAGGAACCAGCAAGATAATAAAGCTTGTCCAAGGAGAATTCAAGGAATGGAGGTTTATGCAGAGTTAGAGAAGGCATGCTGAAATAAATTAGCAAAATTAAAGGCAAATCTGGTTAATGTCTTACAGGCCAATACACTTTAATCTTTGGGATTGTCTTTCTTACTGAATAGGAATAATTTGCATCTCTAACAGACAAAAATCTACAAATTAACAGATAACTTCATAGAATCTGGACTCTAATAATAATAATTAATAAGTCAAACTAAGGTACATTCTCCAGAGGAATCACACTTGAGTGGGCCTATTAGACAATGCTCCAGCATGGCAGTGAAAGGACATGCAATTTTCTTTTTACCTTAATTCTTTTAGACATGTTAAAAAATAGAATGCATGAACAGGTACTCCAATTGAAGTTTGGGGTGGGGATGCTCAGTCGTTTGGGGAGCAAGGCACTGAGCATCTGCTTCGTCACATCTTCCCCGAAAGCCATCATCATTTGATCCAGCATCTGTTCTTTGAGAATCAGCTAATGTTTCACCTTCTCTGTGAAGTCTGTCTAGATATTTCTCTCACTCCCTATCAGGTAAACTGAGGGGCACCATCCTTGTTATCAAGATGTTGATTGTTATTGAGGCCCTAGATTTTTTTCTATGACTTGTGTACCCCTGGTTTAAGCCAAGACACCCTATTATTCTCATCTCCCTTTGTTTCCCAGGCCATATTTTTGTTCGGTGGATATACATGAGACCCCATCTGGGGATTCCCAGACACAATTGAGATAGGGTGGGAAGGAGAATTTGAAGGTGGGAGCCCAGTTCTTGCAATCAGCAGGTGAGCGCTAGGGGTCAGGGTGATGCAAGCAGAAATGGAAAGATGATCTCATTTGTATTCCAGCTAGTGAGATCAGCTGCACGCTGCTTAGACAATTACTAGAGCTGCCAGCTCTCTCAATCCCATGAGATGCTACTCTGTAAAACAGGTCCAGAGGCCAGCCTCATGTGTATGTCTTCCTTTAGTTTTAGAACCTACTTTCTTCAGGAGGATAGCTATCTTGGGGACCACAGCTGTGAGCACTGAACTGGGGACTATCCTGAGAGGAAAGCATTTCCAAAGCAAATAATGACTTAACCCAAGCTGAAAACAGTCCCCTTATATACTAGAAGGGACCTTTTGGCAAGTGGCATTTTGCCAGAAAATTAACTCAGAACAAATTCCTAACAGCGCAGAGAGGCTGGAGGGGAGTTTTAGAATCAGCTGGCATGGGAGGACTGTGCAACCACTTACAGGAATTGCCTCACTCAAATTTTCATCTTGGTTCTCTGCAGAATCTCTGCTGCTTCAAAACAGCATGTGGGATTCAGAGACAGTTACATCAGTGAGAGACCTTGGATATATTCTACTCCATCTCTTTCCTTGTACAGGTAAGGAATCTAAAGCACAAAGAATTAAAGGATTTGCCCAAAGCCACACCGTGGAGAACTGTGAGTAGAACCTATATCTCTTGTTTCCCAGTTCAGGTGTTTCTAAGCCCCATACCTTATAAATGAGCTAAGGAAAAGGTGTGGCACCCACTGGATTCACTTTCTGGCTGACATGTCTCTATTCCTGGTGCAGAGCTCAGGCATCAATCAGCAAACAGGAGGAAGAGATAGATGGGGCCCTGGTGTATGGGAGCAGCATGTGACAGTGTGACCAGATGTGTTAGTACAGGCACAATTTAAAGCAATGCCATGGCAACTAGCATTCACTCTGGCCCCAGATAGCACCGTGAACTACAGGGTGTAATTGAAAATGGCTTCTCATCTAGCAAGTGGAGTGTTCCAGCTTCTGTTGCCCCTGCGGTGATTCGAAAATATACCAAGCACTGAATGCACCAACAGGACTGATTCAGCTTCTTTTTTTCATTTATTTTTATTTATTTATTTATTTATTTATTTATTTTTCAGCATATTATGGGGATACAAATGTTAAGGTTACGTATATTGCCCTTGCCCTCACTCCCCCCTTGAATCAGCTTCAAGCGTGTCCATCCCCCAGTTGGTGCACATTGCACTCATTATGTATGTATATACCCATCCCCTCCCCCCCCACCTGCCCGACACCCGATAAATGTTATTCCTATATGTCCACATAGGTGTTGATTAGTTAATACCAATTTGCTGGTGAGTACATGTGGTGCTTATTTTTCCATTTTTGGGATACTTCACTTAATAGAATGGGTTCCAGCTCTATCCAGGAAGGGGTGGTGTGTGTGGGGGTGTGTTTCAGCATAACTCACAGGAGATATAAACTCAGCAGCCTTGGGAATCCCTAAGAGTTACTCTATCTGCAAAGCATGGTTTCGCTTCCTCTTAGAGTAATGCGTTGTTTCGAAGTGTCTTCTCTGAGCACTAATGTTCCAAAGAGGTGTCCTCGGTGTGGGACAGTAAGGGGGAAGGGTACTACCATTTGTTTTTCTTATATATTGTAGGTTCTGCTGCTGCCAAAAAGAAAAAAAAACTTAAACCATGGTCGTAGACCAGGCAAAGGTCTGGAATGAGTTAAGCTTCGTCAGTAGGATTGAATATTAGGTCATTGTATTGAAATGCTGAAGCCTCCTTGATTTTAACTTTAATGCTCATGTAATCTTTCCTGAAACAGAGACCATTTGTTCTCCCCCAATATGTGCTCTCTTTCTCTCTCTCTCTATACATTTTTTTTTTTTTTGAGTTTCTAACTCCTGACCTCAAGTGATCCTCCCGCCTTGGCCTCCTGGAGTGCTAAGATTACAGGTGTGAGCCACCTTGCCAGCCTTTTTGAGTTTCTAATTGTGCACGTTGGACTAAAGACTTCCAGCTTCCCAGATAAGTAGGTGTGGCCAGATGCCCAGGTCCTTCTTTTTTTGAGACAGAACCTCACTTTGTTGTCCTGGTTAGAGTGCTGTGGTGTCAGCCTAGCTCACGGCAACCTCAAACTCCTGGGCTCAAGCGATCCTCCTGCCTCAGCCTGCTGAGTAGCTGAGACTACAGGTGTATGCCACCACGCTCGGCTAATTTTTCTAATTTTAGCAGTGACGGCGTCTCACTATTGCTCAGGCCAGCCTCGCTCTTGCTCAGGCCAGTCTCGAGCTCCTGAACTCAGGTGATCCTCCCGCCTCGGCCTCCCAGAGTGCTAGGATTACAGGTGTAAGCCACCTCACATGGCCAGATCCCCAAGTTCTGACCATTACACTATGAATAGAAGTGTAGCTTTCTGGGGTGTGCCTTGTCCTTGAGCCTTCTGCTCTTCCCTTGGGCTGGCTTGCAATTGTCATGGTGGCAGGTTATCTCAGGCCATGAGGATGAGAACAACACCCCAGGAATGGCAGAACAATAAGACATTACTTTTATGATAATTTAAAAATATTGTTACTTATTTTATCACTACTAAAAAAAAAAAGAAAGTGGGAGGTATCCAATATGTTAAAAAAAGAAGCCTAGTTCTAAGCAAAGCTCTTGAAGCAGAGTTGCACTACCAGTTCTCTTTTTTTAAAAAAAATTTCTTTCTGTGTTAGCAGCTGAACTTATATCCTAATAGCTCCACCAAAACTGCCATAAATCATGCTAAAAGTATTATTTAGCATGCTTTGGGTTGCAAGTAACAAACAACAAGCCTTGCTGAAAGTAGCCTAAAAGCATAGGAGTTTAAAAAATGTCATTTTACAAGAAATCCAGAGGTGTTCCCAGAGATGGTTCGTTGTTAGGTTGTTGTGTTAATTTCCTGTTGCTGCTATGACAAATTACCACGAACTTGGCTTAAAACAACACAACTTCATTCTCTTACAGTTCTGGAGGCCAGAAGTCCAAAATCAATTTCATCAGACCTAAGGCAATTGGCAAGGCTGTTTTTTTTTCCGGAAGTTCTCAGGAAGAATCTGTTGTCTTGCCTTTTGTAGCTTCTGGAGGCCGTCTGCATTCCTTGGCTCGTGACTCCTTCCTCAAATCACTCCAACCTCTTGCTTCCTTCATCACCTCTCCTGCTTCTGTAGTCATATCTCGCTCGGCATCCCTCTTATAAAGACACTTCTGGTTACAGTTATGGTCCACCCAGATAATTCAGGATAATCTCATCTCAAGATCCTTAACTTTATCACATCTGTAAGGTAAGATTTATAGGTTCCAGGGCTTAGGACATGGATATCAGCCTACTGAAGTGGTTAAGAAATTTTCATTTCTTAACCAGCTCTGCCATGCTCAATGTTTTGGTGCCATCTCCCTTCATGGCTTTAAAATCACTTTGGAGCTCTAAGCAGCACATCCTCACCAGGCCATGTCCAGAGCAGGAAGGGAGGGTGTTCCTACCCTGTGTTTTCAAGTTATTAAGGAGGATGTGCTTTCCAAAGGTTCCAAGCCGAAGCCACATCAGATCCCATTAGCCAAGACTGGGTTACCTTCCTGTGCTCTGGCTACAAACTAGACTGAGAATTTGTGTGTCTGGCATTTCTAAGCTCTGGAGCAGGATGTTGGTGCTGCTGCCAAGAGGTTAAATGACTGCTAGGGAGGCAGCAGCTCACACGTGAAGGTCCTATAGGGGATTCCACAGGCATAGGTACCACCAAAGCACCCTTGTCTCTAGCAGCCATAAAAAAGCACATGCAATGAGGAGATTTGGGGGCAAGGGTGGTGATGGTGTGCTAATGGGTGATTTAAAAAAATCCTTTTGACTGGAGATCTAGAATTTAACTAGGCCGTGAACACACCCTCATCTCATAGTACTTCCAGAGAACTGTGTTATGGGTTGAATTATGTTTGCCCTCAAAATTCATATGTTGAATTCCTAATCCCCAATACCTCAGAAAGTAACCTTATTTAGAGATAGGATCTTTGCAGAGGTAATCAGATTAAAAAGTGGTCAATAGGGTTGGCCTTCATCCAATAGGATTGGTGTCCTTATGAGAAGGGGCAATTCAGAGACGGGCGTGTACACAGGGAGAATGCCATGTGACCATGAAGATGACTGTCTACAAGCCAAGGTGAGAGATCAGAAGGAACTAATTCACCTGACACCTTGATTTTGCACTTTTAGCCTCTGGAACTGTGAAACAATAAGTTTCTGTTGTTTAGGCCACCCAGTTTACAGTACTTTAGTACAGTGGCCCTAGCAACATAAACACCCTGACTTTCTCACTTCCCTTGCTCCCTCCAAAGGTGTATACCAGCTGCATGCCCCTCCCCAGTGGGCACTCAGAGCTCCCTGAGCTGGGCCATCCCTACCTTTAACCTTTGTGTTTCCTGATCTTCAGGTGGTCCCCTTCCTAGTGTTTCAGAAACTCTTTAGATGGTACCTCTTCCTTCAAAACACATTGCTTCTACAAAGCCTCCTTGATTCCACAGAGAAAATGTGCTCACCCCTGTTCTGTCTGGGCAAGAAACACCCACAAATACTGAATTCACTCCCTACAACATTACATGTGATTTTAAAAGTCATTCATGTACATACAGTGTTTTTATTCGGCTGCCATATGTTCTATATAAATAGTCATGTTTATTTACAAAGGAGATAGCAGGAAAGATGTTTAATATTTGTGGGGTATGTGTGTATTTGTCTTTGTGTGTGTGTAAAGCACCAAACATGATGCCCAACAATTTTCGTTATGAAACACATGCTCTTTTAGGATAATGTGTGACAATCAAGTTGTCCTTTTATTTGTTAAACTGACATTTGAATCACTTTCTTTGTGTCAGACGACTCCGCCAAGGCCTGGAATTACAAATATGAATAAAAAAAGGTCCCTGGTGTCCTGGCTCATTGTGAGAGAGACAGACAACAGAAGTGAAGAAATAGCGTAGCTGTGACAGAGACGTGAGACAGTTGCTGACTGTCGGTGCAGCTGGGCCATCAAACTTCAGGAAGTAGGGAAGCAGGAAATGATCTACCAGGATCCGGAACTGGCTGATCCTCTCTCATTTGCCCATTTCAGTTTCTTCCCTCTGTGCCTTGTCTCTCTTTTAAAGGAGAAACATGACCAAAGGTGGCCACCGCAGAATCAATGGACTCCCCTAGAGTCGGCTGTGCCTCTGGAGTGGGGTGGGATCGTACTGTCACATAGATGCCACAGCCAAGGTTAGGAGGCTGTACATGCAGGAGGCACCCGCAGGGAGCTCTCAGAGATGATGAAAGGGAAAAGGAAGTGGGGGGCAGGCAGAGGCGGAGGTTGTCATTTGAGTCACTTATGTTAACTGTCTGTGCCCACTTCCAGGAAGCTTGCTCCACTTCTTTGACTGGAAAAGTGAGCAAAACCCGAGCTGGGTTCGGAGGAGAGAGAGCCTCCTGCTGCCGTCCCCCAGGGAGCACTGGGGCAGGCCGCTAGAGAGGCTCCGCGCAGCTGTGGACACGTGGGGCTGGCGCAAGACCAGATCCTGCTGTTTTTTGGATCCAGGAGGAAAAGTTTCTGCACAGAAATAACAGAGACTGGAGATGTGTGTGGGATTTTCTCCTATCCTGAGCACGTCTCTGCCTTAGTCCTGGTGCTCACTTCGGCAAGAAGGAGGTTAGGGTTCCATTGCCTCTTGCTGACAACTGTTACTCCTGGAAACTCACTTAAAGGTTCATTTCCATAACCAATTACAGGGCGAATGCTTTTCATAGGAATTCGTCTTTCTGGGGCTGACTTTTCAGGTGGCAAATCTCTGAAGCTTTTGGAAAGCTGAGCTCGGGAAGGCTAGAGATGTGGAAATCAAGATACTACCTTAGCTGTTATTAGCTGGCATTTCTCCCAAAAGCTAACATATATTTCACTTTGACTTCAAATGAAAAACTATGTTGGTAAGAATATTTGGGTACCAGATGAGAGAGTTCATCTTGTTTTAATATGGAAACACTGCTCTTTTCTCTGCCGATTCAAGAGCACTTCAGGCCACCCTAGGCACGAGCCCGGCCTCTCCAGGAAGGATTCACATGGGTCACTCTCTCCAGGGAGGGGAGGGGAAGCCATGTGTTTTGAAAAGTTGGGTTCTCCCTGGCCCGGGAGAAAGTGGATCAAAAGGAGAATTGCTGTTTCCTTTGCCCTTTTTTGGATTTTCTAGTTTTAAAGGGTGATGGAGGTGTTTCCTGCTGGACCATTAAAGGCAGTATTGAGGAGAGTAAAGAAAGTACAGAAAGAAAGAATAAAGAAAATAGGATTTCTGGAGAGAAAAGCTGGAGATTTGAGGAGAAAAATTGGAGTTAGTGGCAAGAGGGGCCGCTGTGCAAGAGGGGCCACATGAGGGCCCCACGGGAGGACTATTTGGAAGAATTTCCTTGAGTTCCAGTCCTGCCAACCTTCTCTTGTATCTGGTGCAATTTTCACTCTACATTCTAGCAATCTTTATTTTCGATAACAACTTAATTCTGAGTCCCTAACCCACTGGGCTTCACACTCAATACCCTGTCCCTTCTACGGGCATTTATCTGAGTTTCGTTCTGCACCTGGAGGGCTTGAGAACACCAAGGCACGATGGTGGTGGTGGTGGTGGCCAAGGCCCATTTGATCTCTAGTCATGTCAACATAGGTGCCTGCCAAGATGGTCTCCCAACATGCAAGTCACAGAGCTGCTTCTCCAAGTCACATTGCCTTTCCTGGGCGATTCCACACCATTCTTGAGGGTATAGGAATATCTATAAGGCGGCTACTTCTTCTCTGCAGCAATCACGGCACAAAGTCCCAGTCTCAAGGCCTCAGTGACATCTGTCCTTTTGCCTGTCCCTCTTTTCTCCACCATGAAGCACTTTTTTTTCTGATGTGGGAAAGTCTTTCTGTTCCCCAATCCTACTTCTAAACACTGGGCTATGTCTCCTTACTCTAGTACCACTAAGGGCTTTAGGGTTTTGAGAGTCACTGTCAAGAAGAAGTCTGTCTATCTGTCTCTGTTCTTTAGCTTTCCCTCCTCTTACATCCCTTCCAAATGGCAGTGGCCACCAAATGGCCTTTCTGCTAGAAATGGGCAATAGGCAAAAGAGAAAAATACACAGAAAAAATTACTTAAGAATTTAAAATATTATTCGGTACACACATAAGTGGGAACCTCATGTCATCTGTCCAGAACTAAACCAGTTGGAACCTCTGGAATCAGAATCATCTGTGTGCTTGCTAAAAACACAGGTTCCTGCACCCTACCCGAAGCCTACTGCATCAGAATCTTTCCAAGCCATCCTTACGATTAAGAGTGGCTCAGTCTCAGCCTCAGCTGAACTGTCTACTGTGATTACTACTGAGTTGTGCTTGTTCTCAAGCTGGTTCAGAGCACTTTAAATATGCATTCACATCATGCAGAGGTCTTGTTAAGTGGGGTGGTGGGACCTGAGATTCTGCATGTCTAATGAACGCTCAGGTGATGTTGCTGTTGCTGGTTGGAGGACCACACCTTGGGAGGCAAATGCTAGAGAGTCTGTTTTGATTTCTTGTGGCTATGGGTGGGGCCATCTTGAGACTTCTCCAGTCCCTGGTGCCAGTGGTTTGCTTGCACTGGGATTGGAGATTGCTGCACCCTCGTGGCTACTGTGCTGTGTTGACTGAGCTCTACCTAGTGGTCCTCCAGACTCACCCTGCCTTCCTGCCTCCCCCTTCCCTCCCTTCACTCTGCTACCCCTACTCTGCCTCAGGGGCAGCTCTAGTGCCACGGCCTGCTCTTCCTTATGCCGTGGGCCTACTCTGACTGTAGATAAATAATTGAATATCTCTAGAGAATCTTTAAATTTGCTAGTATGATAAAGTCCTTCTTGCTCCTAGGGGAAAAGGGGAAGTGAGATTTGAAATGAGAAAATAAAAGTGAGTCAGTTCTTTTTTCTCTTTAGGTTCCCCCATCAGTGGGTGGAGCCAGGATAATAGAATGGAATGGAAGACATTATAACTTCTTACACTATCCTTGACTTTGAAAGCAGAACCAAGCCTATGGGAACTGAACTTGTGGGAACACCTTTCGATAAGTGGAGGGTAACGGGGAACCCCATACTTAGTTGAATGGCATGTGTTTATCCCTCAGGTCCTTGGGGAGATGTGGGTGGGGGAAGAGTTATTGAATATAAGAAGTGTTAAGATTATTTTCTCCAGCCACAGAGAACTTCTGATGTTCAAGCTAGCATGGATTTAATCCCTGTTAGTTAATAATAAGAAAGCAGGTATGAAGCAGAGGTCTGGGGAAAGACTGACCTCTGGTGCTCTTCAGATGTACAGAATTATTTGTCACATTGAAAGGTCTGATGGTTGGAGTGAAGCCAACAGTGGTTAGTGGACTGTAGTGACAACGGATCCAGCAAAAGACCCCTGATTGTACAGTTGCTGATGTGACTCTGGGCCAGAGTAAGATCTCCTAGGCCTGGGAAGGTAACCACAGATGTCACTGGCAATGAAGCCAGACAAACAAAGCCAGCACCTTTCAGAGCAGTGGCACCCAAAGTAGCACCTGCAGAAAGCTCCATCAGCATCACCTGTGGAGATTCGATAACAATGATTCCAGTACCCACCCTAGAGGTCTGATTCAGCAGGGCCCAACGAACTACGTTTTTAAAGGTACTTTATGGGCAATTAAAAAATATGCAATGGGAAATTTTTGACTTTGTCAGGTTTGGGAAGCAATGCCTTATCATAATGATTTGCCAAATTTTTAGTAGAAAAATTCATTCACTAGGTAAATACTCATTGAACAATTACTGTACACCATGTATTAGTCTAAGCCCTGGGCAAACAGTGGTGAATAAGGCTGACAAGGTCTTCATAGAACTATAAAACACATAAAAATGAAGCGTGACTTTTTCAAGAATGTTAAAGGTTCATTGCTTGGCAGAAAATGTTATTTTTTGCTGAATCCCTGAAGCACTACCATCAGTTTCTGTGGTGTACAGTTTGAGAAGCACGTTCTTGGAGGCCTGGGAAGCAGCTTGAAGCAATAAAACTAGCACAGGCTTTTCTGTTTCCTCATTGATAAGATGGGGACAATGGCATCTATCTCATCATATTGTAAGTAACAAAAAACTAAACACATCAATCATGCAGTACAGTGCTTGGTGTGCAGCTGGCCCTTGCTGCATTTTTGTTCTCTTTCCTTTCTTTTTGCTTGGGAGCAGGTTACTCCTCTTTGACATGAGGCAAGTTGGAAGAGAAAATGAGAACATATCTAGAAGTGTGTTGCAGGAGGGACTTGAGGCTCAGGTGGCAAACGAAGGGCACAAAATGCAGAAGGCAAGGAAAGGCCCTAACACTGCCATAGTAATAGGCAACCACAGATATAAAAGGGTGCAGCTGGTCTGGAAGCTCCTCAAAAAGTCTAACATAGAGTCACCATAAGACTCAGCAGTTGTACTACGTATATACCCAAGAGGACTGAAAACACATGTTGACACAAAAACCTATAGACATAAGCTCACAGCAACATTATTCATAACGTCCAAAAAGGGGAAACAACATAAATCTCTACCAAATGATGACTGGATAAACAAAATATGATATATCTGTACAGTGGAATATTATTCAGTCATAAAAAAGGAATGAAGTCCTGGCACATGCAACAGCATGGATGAACCTTCAAAACATTATGCTAAGAAACAAGCCAGACACACAAAAGACCACGTATTGTGTGATTCCATTTATACAGTGTAGTGGCCCGTTTGCAGGATGGGTGATGGACACATAATACAAAGAAACACACAAAGAAAGACACTGACACACATAAAGACGGCACAAGACTGCAGCACCGAACGCACTAGTCCTTTTATTTTTATAGTCTAAAAATCAAAGTTACTTCCTTATACGTGACCACCCAGGCATTGCAACAATGGCCATAAATTACAGAACATGCAGCCTAAGGACACAGATGTCCCATGACTCGGGGTCTTAATGCGGTTGCTTAAGGCGACGGCCATAAGCCAGAGTTTGAGATAAGCACAGATAAGCAATGCAGGCACAAAGGGGAACTTTCTGTTCCCATCCCTTTTGGCCTGGGCCCCTGCAGCTGTGCCTGTCTTAGGTTGTCCCTCCCTGAGAGATCTTACCCATCACTGGCTAATCAGCCATCCCATGAGCTCAGGCAGTACCCATAAGGGCAAGATGTTTATCAAGTGGCCTCCAGACCCCCAGGGCTGTGGGGCTGGGCAACATTTGCTTATGTGCAGAGGCTCAAACTCTTTGTTATGCCTTCAAGCAGCAACCCTTTTGTTAGGTGAACCTAAGCTGGAACGTATGACTCTTACGCTGCTCTGGGCTGGGCACGTATTCCTTCTCCTAAGATTAATTCTTAAGCTGCACAATTATATGGCAAGTCTGCTACAATACAGAATTTGATTTGTCCAGAATAAGAAAATCTAGAGACATAGAAGTTAGACATAGAAATAGGTGTCCAGGGGCTGGGGGAAGGAGGAAATGGAAATGACTGCTAATGGGCAGGAAAATTCTTTTTGAGGTGATGAAAATATTCTGAAATTAAATAGTGGTGATAGCTGTACAACCTTGGTAAAATATACTAAAAGCCACTAAATCATACACTTTAAAAGGGTGAATTTAATGGCATGCAGATTATATCTTAATGTTAAAAAAGAAAGTAAAGAAGCAATCACAGGGAATGAAGCCAGCTCATGTTCTATGGATCAGAACTAAGGACACGCTCAGAGCCTGTCACACCTCGGTTGGAACCCACGGGAGATGGCAGGAAGGACATCCAATATAGTAGGGTTCAGATGACAAACATGGTTGGGCCCAAGACTCTGCCTTTCTTTGCTGGGGCTTGCAGAATTTGCCAATGCCTTGGTAAAGATGGACAGGCAATGAATAAAACTATGCCTGTTATGCTTATAATCATTATCATATCCAGGCCTATACAAATTGTTTGCATATGATTATATTTCAACCATAGTGATGGTTTGGTAAATTTCAAATACTTCATTTCTTTTGTTGTTTTTCCAAGACTCAGTTCTAGAAGCTCCATTTCAGTTGTTAGAAATACAGCTCCAGGTCCTTGTGCAGCGTGGGTTGGTGGGCTTGCGAACTAGACATGCTCCAGACGTTACCCTGGACAGCAAGCACAAAGGCAGAGCTTTTGTTTGGGCAGAGCTCTGTGAATAAGTTTTCTAGGCTCCTGTTGGGTGGGTGAGAAAAGTATTTTCAGGAGAAGCAACTTGAAATATATATGCTGTGTGAAAATGTGTTATGGGGACAGAAGGTGTTTTTAAGCATGAAAAGTTTGGATCATTGATGAAAATAAAGACCTGCCAGTGGATTGCAGTTCCACTTTCAGCCTCATCACTGCCTTCAGGTTTTCTCCTGCGAATGGTTCTGACAATGTGCCATTTTATAGAATGTGTCAGTGTTGCTTCTTAGCTGTCAACATATGCTCTGCTGCACATTTGGGATTACTGCATCAGCTTTTTAAAACTGATTGAAAAAAAATCTTTTGAAGTTTGCCTTTAGCGTTTTGCAAGGAGGTTGCTCACCAGCTGTTTGTTTATACACTCTCATGATTGTTTTTGCACATTATCGATGAGTAGCATGCAATTACATCATTATAATGGCAAGTAGTAAACTGAATTCCCTATAGGGTGTTTCTTGGGGAATAGATGTACTGCCTCTAGTCCTAGTGCCTTGAAGAAACTGCCTAGTTATAATCTGGTGGTTCCAGAGAGATGTGGGTGCTGTGGTCAATTGTCAATGCCTAGCCCTAGGGCTTCTAGCAGCTCTTGGCAGGCTATTAGCCAGCAAATTCCAAAGGTTCCTGGGACTCTGAGACTAAGGTTTGCTAAGAGTACCTATTTGAACCTCTTGATACCTGTATTTATGACCTAAATCACTCATGACAACCTCCCTTCTGCTGGAATTGACACTGAATTAAAACAATCCCAACAATCTAGATATACTTAGAACCTCATTTGTCCACTCATTTTTTAAATGACAGCTTTATTTATGAGATATAATTATATATATTTATTTATAAGATATATTATATTATGAGATATAATTGACATATGATAAAGTCACTCTTTTAAAGTACAGACGTACCTCATTTCATTGTACTTTAAAGATATTGTGATTTTTACAAATTGAAGGTTTGTGGTAACAAACCTTGAAGCAAGTCTATTGGCTCCATTTTTCCAACATGTGCTCACTTCATGTCTCTTTGTTACAGTTTGGTAATTCTTGTAATATTTCAAATTTTTTCATTATTTTTATATCTGTTATAGTGATCTGTGATCAGTGATCCTTGATGTTACTATTTTCATTGTTTTGAGGTGTGACAAACCATGCCCATACAAGAAAGCAAACTTAATAAATGTGTGTGTTCTCATTGCTCCACTGACTGGCCATTCCCCATCTCTCCCTCTCTCCTTACATCTCCCTATTCTCTGAGACACAACAATATTGAAATTAGGCCAATTCATAACCCTACAATGTCCTCTAATTATTCAATGAAAGGAAGAGTCACATGTCTCTCACTTTAATTCAAAATCTAGAAATGATTAAGTTTAGTGAGGAAGGTATGTCAAAAACCAAGAAAATAGGAGGCTGAGGCAGGAGGATCACTTGAGTCCAGGAGTTTGAGGTTGCAGTGAGCTATGATCAGATCACTGCACTGTAGCCAGCCTGGGTGAGAGAGTGAGACTCTGTCTTTAAAAAAAAAAGAAAAGAAAAAAGCTAGGTCTCTTATGCCAAATAGCCAAATTGTGAAAGCAAAGAAAAAAATTCTTGAAGGACATTAAAATTAAAAGTGCTACTCTAGTGAACCCATGAATGATAAGAAAGAGAAACAACCTTATTGCTGATATAGTTAAAGTTTGAGTGGTCTGGATGGAAGATCAAACCAACCACAACATTCCCTTAAGCCTAAGCCTAACCCAGAGCAAGGCCCTAACTCTCTTTAATGCTATGAGAGGTGAGAAAGGTGAGGAAGCTGCAGAAGAAAAGTTGGGAGCTAGCAGAGGTTGTTGGTTCATGAGGTTTGAGGAAAGAAGCCATCTCCATAAAACAAAAGTGCAAGGTGAAGCAGCAAGTGCTAATGTAGAAGCTGCAACAAATAATCCAGAATATCTAGCTAAGGTAATTGATGAAGGTGGCTACACTAAAGAATAAATTTTCAATGTAGATGAAACAGCATTCTGTTGGGAGAAGATGCCATCTAGGACTTAAATACCTAGAGAAGAGAAGTCACTGCCTGGATTCAAAGCTTCAAAGATCAGACTAGCTTTTTTGTTTGGGGCTAATGCAGCTGGTGACTGTAAGTTGAAGCCAATGCTTACTTACTATTCCAAAAATCCTGGTGCCCTTTAAGAATTATGCTAAATCTACTCTGCCTGTGCTCTATAAATGGAACAAAGCGTGGATAACAGAACAGCTGTTTACAGCGTGGTTACCAAATATTTTAGTCCTACTTTTGAGACCTACTGCTCAGACAAAAATATTTCTTTCAACATATTACCGCTCATTGACAATGCACCTGGTCACCCCAGAGCTCTGATGGAGATGTACAAGGAGATTAGTGATTTTCCATGCCTGCTAACAACAACATCCATTCTGCAGCCCAAGGATCAAGGAGTAATTTTGACTTTCAAGTTTTATTATTTAAGAAATACATTTTGTAAGGCTATAGCTGCCATAGATAGTGATTCCTCTGATGGATCTGGGCAAAGTAAATTGAAAATATTCTGAAAAGGATTCACCATTCTAGATGCCATTAAGAACATTTGTGACTCATGGGAGGTCAAAATATCAATATTTATGGGAGTTTGGAAGAAGTTGATTCCAGTCCTCTCGGATAATAGCCATGCTAATGTGTGTGAGATAACATTCATTCATTCATTCTTAATTGAAATCTGACACATTGTGCTAGGTGGGTAGGGAGGTGGGCTGTCAGTAAAGACACAAGTGAATAAGATATTAGACATTGTCCTTGCTTCAATCTTATAATCCATTTAGAAAAGTAAGACCATGATTTGAACTCCAACATTTATTAAGCAATTACCATGCACCAAGCACTGTGCTAAGTGCTTAATGTGTTTTCTCTCTTTTGGTCCTTTCAACAGTTCTTTGAGGTAGATATGATTGTAGTACCATCTTCCTTCCAGAGGAAAAAACTAGAACATCTCAGTGATTTTCCAAAAGTCTCTAGGCCAGAGTTGAAAGCCTAGCTGAGTATCTCAACCTATGTTCTCTCTTTCAACAAAGGAAGAGATTAATCTGATCTTGTTAGCCTGACTTGCAGGGCTGAAGGAGCTGGTCTGGGTTTCACAGGACAGGGGTTGCCAGGGCCTACATCTGAGATAGTAGTCATCTCTTGTAATACACTTTTACCCCACAG
>VBSM01003039.1:7667816-7713533 GCA_008086735.1 Cheirogaleus medius | reverse complement strand
AAAAAAAAAAAGAAAAAAAAAATGCAACCAAAAACTGGGACCAAATTTGTTTTTAAGTAGGAAGGATGGAGAATTCATTGGACTCACTCCATCTTCTCCATTGCTACTTTTACGGAGGAGGGAAAAGGTCTCCAGGCCTCCAGTTTGTGCCTTATCCAATGTCATATAGATACAAAGAGAGGCGGGAGACCAGGAGTGGAATGCTGGCCTGTTGACTTGTTCATTCTAGGATTGTACTGTTTAATGCTTATACTGACTATATATTGTTAAATAAAAATAAAAACAGAGGCCAGGACTGACCTTTGCCTCTGAGCCAATGGCCCACACATCTAGCTCAGCAAAACTCATTAAGACTCATTTCCTGAAATACCCACTTAAACTATAAAAGGAGCTGAGCTTTATTTTGTAGTCAGAAGGACTCAGCACACTGCAGCCAATCAGCTATGGCCTAAGTAACCTCCTCGCTCTGAAAGGAAAAGATACTATAAAATAACCAATGAGAATTAAGCTCTATGAGCTTCCTCTTTTACTCTTTGTAAACTTTACTCTAAACTTTATGAGAGGGGAGCTCTTACTTTTCAATTTTGAAGTTTTTATTAATATCAGTCGAAGGAAACCAGAATATATCCCCTCAAAATATGTCTCTTTAACATAGAAATTATTTTTGAGCTAAAGGTAATTGAGAACAAGCAAGCAGAGGAAAAGCTCTATCTCCCCCCTTTTCTGCCTAAAGATAATATATAGATTTTCCTTTACTGGAGACAGTTCTAACTCTTATCAGCCCAGGGAGAGCACCGGAGGAACCTTTCCTCCCACGTTTACCCTCCCAGTTTCCCGTGGTTGGAAGCCAAGAAATGCTTTCTTTTGTCCTATCACTTCCCCACAAATGTATTATTCTTTATTAAAGCTGCTATATAAGCCAGAGTTCTAAGCCACTGCTTTATGTTCCACATGATGTGTTTTGCATGCATTAATACACTTGTTTATTTTTCTCTTGTTAATCCATCTTTTGTTATAGATGTCCCAGCTAAGAACTATGAGGGGTTGAGGAAAAAATTATTTTTTCTCCCTAATAAAATAAATCTCTCTGAATTTTCTTTTGACTATATGCATAGAAAATAAATACAGTACATATATGTATATATATTATCCCTGTGAATATATGAATGTCTGAATTTTCTTTTGACTGTATCTAGAAAAGAAATATATATAAATATATATTCTGCCTGTGAACATATGAATATCTGAATTTTCTTCTGAATATATATGTTTTTTCCTGTGAGCCATTTTCTTCCCTCCTGGCCAGCTTTCACAGAGGCACCCAGAGATAAATCATAATGGGAATCCCATTTCCCTTCATCAGGATCAGCCTAGGGTTGGGAGTGTGACCCAAATGCAGATGATAAGATGAAAGAGGATGTCTGTTGTGCACCTGAAAAAAACTTTCTTCCTGAATAAAAAAATTAGAGCCTGTCAGGCAAAAAGCTTTTTTTCTTTATGTCTTCTACTTTCCTTCCTGAGGCACTAATGTGACGATGTAGAGCTTGGAGTTGTGACAGCCGTCTTGTGGTCACCAGGTGACAAGCCCAAGGACAAGACATTGAAAAGCTATTGGAGAGGGGCTGTGTGCTTGGTGATATCACTGAGCCTTTGAACCAGTCCCAGAACTGCCAACCTCCAGGCCTTTAATTTAGAGCAGTGTTCAAAATTGGGAGGAAGGTGCAGAGATTTCCCTTGCACTTCCTGCTCCCAAACATGCATGGTCTCCACATTATCAACATCCCCAACCAGAGTGATTCATTTGTTACAATTGGTGAACCTACATTCACACATCACAATCACTCAAAGTCCACTGTTGACCTCAGGGATCACTCTTGGTGTTGTACAGTTTATGAGTTTGGACAAATGTATAATGACATGCATCCACCACTACAGTGTCATACAGAGTAGTTTCACTGCTTTAAAAATTTTCTGTGCTCTGCCTATTCATCCCTTTCTCCCCTGTAACCCTTGGCAACCACCAATCCTTTTACTTTCTTCATATTTTCTCCTTTTCTAGAATGTCCACACTTTTTTATTGCAGATAAATAAAGGTCTACCATGCTTAAACCACTGTCGGTCAGGAATTAATTCTATTACTTGCAGCCAAATACATCCTAACTGAATTACTTCCCAACTGGATTTTAAGTTCCTTGAGGCAGGAATACTATATTTAAATATTTTTTTTACATTTCTCATAATGTCATGGGAGATTTTCTTGCATAAGGTAGGTACAAATTTCTTGAACTAATAAGTGACTGGATAGCAGAATAAATAATAGCAATCCAAAATACTGTGTCTCCTAAAATATGGATCAGCTCGGCTGTGGATTGGGTGGGGTATCCTGTAGTCAGAGCCCACATTACAATGGAATCAAAGAGTCTTAGAGCTAGAATGGACCATACATCTCTGGATCCCTGGGCCAACCCTCTCATTTTACAAATGAGGAAATAGAGACACAGTGCTTAATCAGTGCTTGTTAGTGACAAATACAATGCTAGGTTGCCCTGGTCCCATTCTAGTAATTTTTCCATTATATTAATATTGTGCTTACTTATCTTGGCTCTTGGGCTCAACCCAGGCTCTTCCATCCCAGAATAGCTCCAGGCTCCCCATATTAGTGCCAGTGATTTGTTTTCTTGGCCCACTTGAGGATCTAGCCAATGTTCCGGACTTTGAACTAGTGGCAAATGCCAGCAAACGTCCTGTGCAGGAGGGGATTGTACAAGTATTATGATCATCTGGGCAGGAAACTGGGGCTCCAGCAGGAGTTGTACTTTTAGAGCGGGCTTGAACAAGACGGCAGTGAGAGGCACGTGGAAGACAGACCCTCCCATTTATCTGTGGGTCCTCCAAGTTCAGGCCACCTCAGAGAGGCCCCCTATGGACAGTGCCTGTATTGCAGCTGGATTCAGATCCCCCCCCTATTCTACTACCGTGTTTCCCCGAAAATAAGACCTACCCATAAAATAAGCCCTAGCAGGATTTCTAAGCATTTGCGCAATATAAGCCCTACCCGGGAAATAAGACCTAGTGATGGGCGTGGCTACGCAGCGGATATGCACAACCCATGCATTTTGTCCGCGGAGCGGTAAAGAAGACGAGCAGCCCTTCACATCTGCCCCATGAGAGCTCTATTGTTAGACATGAGAGATAGGGGCCAATGGTTCTAAAGGAAATAGAGTTGCAAGAAATTCAGGATGGAATTCGGGGTTTGGAGAGTTACAATGATGTTCCAGAAGAAGACGACTTAACTATATTTGAATAAATGTAGATTGTCGTACTGTACTTAAAAAAAATAACACACCCTCTGAAAATAAGCCCTAGGGTGTCTTCTTGAGGAAAAATGAATATAAGATCCTGTCTTATTTTCGGGGAAACACGGTAGGTAGGTTTTTAGGACTACTGTGAAGGTCAGTTTTCTGTGTCAATTTGGTCAAACACCAGTCTAGATGTTGCTGTGAAAGTATTTTTTAGGTGTGATTAACATTTAAATCAGTAGACTCTGAGTGAAGCAGATTATCCTCCATAATGTGGGTGGGCCTCATCCACTCAGTTGAAAGCCTTAAGAGAAAAGACAGATTCTTCAAGGAAAAGAGAATTCTGCTGCAGACAGCCTTGGGCTTGAGCTGCAGCATCAACTCTTCCTGGGGTCTCCAGTCTGCAGGCCTGCCCTGCAAATTTTGGATCTGTCAGCACCCACAATTATGTGAGCCAATTTCTTAAAATCTCTCTCTTCCCCCCTCCACACACACACACACACACACACACATCCTATATTGTATTGGTTCTGTTTTGTTAGAGAACCCTGATTAATACAACTACCCTGAAGTCGAAAGATGTACAGCCATCGTAATCCTTATCGGTTGATGTGAAGATAGAAATTTACAGTTGGTAGAGGTGGTTTAGCTCTCAGGCCCAGTCCCATTGAGAACAAGGCTGTAGGAAAAACCAACAGCAGGCGTGGAAGGAAACACAATGCACATCAACAGCCCTGTTTGAACAGTACGGAATCTTTACCGCAGCCTGCCTTTAAAGAGCCTTTTAAAAATGGTGTTCTCTTTCCCCATTACAGCTTTGCTGTCTATTCATCCTCTGCTGCTGTTTGCTTTTCTCACTCTCGTGAGGAGTTTGCAAAACAGCAGCCTCCCCTGACCGCCCCCAGACTAGTTCACAGGGAGAGAGTCAAGGAAATGATGACATGCTTTGAGAATTAATGGTCCTTCTCTGTTCTATCCCAGAGATAATCACTGAGCCAGCTGTACAGGAGGCAGCAGGGGAGGTGCTTTAAGGATGCACAGAGGCCTGGCTTAAAGCTATGAAAAATTGATGTTACTGGGAGGAGAGAACTGCAGAGCGGCAGCTGCAGGCAGAACTAGTAGGGGAGGGGATGGGGCTGAAGGAAGGGGAGAAGGTAGGGATGACAGGCCTGGGTCCCCTTTTAAGCAACTCAATTACCTCGAAAACCATGAGAGAAGACAAAGGAACTATAGAGAGTGATGTTCCTCATAGGCAGTTTCTCTCCAGGAACTATGTACCATGCACTTCCTCTTTGATGACAGGGGTAGGTAAGGACCTATTATCTATATGACTATCATGGAGACCAGATGCATAAAAATGACACCGATCACCTTCCCACCTTGTTGTGAGCATCTATGGAGGTGATGTGTTGAAGCACTTAAAGCTACACCAACATCCATTTTATTATTACTTTTAGTACCTAGAAAATATAACTCTGATAGTTGGGTTGCTGTATGAACTTTTTTATATGTATGTAAAGTTCAGCACTTTAAAAAATTACCACCTATCTGTGATTACCCTTGAATTTCCCTGAATTATAAATTTTAGAAAATTACTAGTGGTACCTGTTGGAATGACTTTCAAATAAGAAGGGCAGGAAGAGGGAGCATCTGCAGGTGGGTTTTTGTGGAGGGAGAGGTGTGTGGTGTTTCTGGGTCTCTGTGAGAAGCACAGCAGCCCCCTTGTTCCTCACTCCTCCACTAAGTCAGAGCTTCCATATAATACATAAAAATTGGGCTGTAGTATATTTTTAGATATTATTCTAGGGTAACTGGAATGATGAATAACTGTTCTGTGACATGTCATTTTGAAGAATACTATTGCCTTTCTTCTCATTTAGAGTTCACAGGAATTCTATGATGGGAAAATTACTTTTATTAACTCAGCTAATTCACTGACAAGCCCAGAAGCTGTGCTTCTCAGTCAGGGACTCTTTTGTCCCCAGGGAACATTTGGTAATATTTGGAGACATCTTTTAGTTGTCACAACTGGGGCAGGGGTGTCACTGACACCCACTGGGTATAGGCTAAGGATGTTGCTAGACATCCCACAATGCACAGCAGAGTCCCCAACAGCAAAGAATTTCTCACCCCAAATGCAATAGCATCCCAGTTGAGGAATCCTGCCCAAGAGCAAATCATCAATCCTCCAAACTGGCCTCTCTTCCCAATCCTTGTGGGGAACATGAGTTTAAAGTATAATATCAAATAGACATCCCTGGATTCTTTCTTTCTGCTGTATTTTTGGACCTTTTTCCCTTTTCTCTGAGACAGCCTCATTAGAAGAAGCTACATGCCCTTTCAACATAATAAGAAAAAACATTCTTGTATAGATTTTGATACTGTCTTTGTCCACTTAGTGTCTCTGTAACAGAATACCTGAGGCTGAGTAATTTGTAAAGAAAAAAAATGTTTATTTGGCTTATGATTGTGATGGCTGGGAAGTTCAAGATTGGGCATCTGCATCTGGCGAGGGCCTCAGGCTGCTTCCATTCACAGAGGTGGAGGGGAACCAGTGTGTGCAGAGATCACATGGCAAGAGAGGAAGCAAGAGATGGGGGGAAAGTATTGGGCTCTCTTTAACAACCAGCTCTAGCAGGAACTAATAAAGGACACACTCAGCCCCAAGGAGGGCATTAATCTATCATGATGGATCCCACTCCCATGACCCAAACACCTCCCACTAGGCACAACACCACCATAGTGGGGATCCAATTTCAACACGAGTTTTGGTGGGCACAAATAAACCATCTCCAAACCATAGCTGATACTTTTAATCCTTATTTCTTTTTCACCTTTTGCTTTGTTTTACCACCAAATTAGCAAATGAGCCATGCACAGGTGGTCCACAGGATCAAGATCACACCAGGTGTGAGCAGTCAGGCCTCCTAGCTCCCTCCCTTTGTCCTCACCGAGACCTGCGTCAGGACCCTGCAGGCCTGTTACAAGGAGAAATCCACTGGGTTGGGACCTCCTTTTATATCTTTTTAAGGCACTTGGACTTTGATGACTTGAAAATTAACCTAAAGCAAATGGCAGGAGACATTCAGCCTTTGTTTGAGGGCTCCCCTGGGTGAGGGAATGCCTTGCTTCATCTAAATTGTCTAGACTTGGAAATTAAGGTGCCTGTAAGAGGTCATAACTGGAGGAAGGTTGGTAAATGATATAGCTTAAAATGTCTTTCTTTACATTGTTCAGGGCTTGGTATACTCCTCAAGGCCTTGCTTATCTATACGTTCTCCATTTTCCATTACTAACAGCATTCTAATTTTGTACAGGGTAATAAATGTGACCATTTTAAAAACAATTGTATTTCACAGTCTCCCTTGAAGCCACAAGCAGTCACTACATAGTTCTTGCCAAATGGTCATTCATGGGAGAGACTTCAGAGGAAGCTCTGCAAAAGGGGGTTGATTTGACTGGCAGGTACCTTTGTCCTTTGACTTATCCTTTCTTCACAGAATGCCATACACCAGGGGTGGTGGGGTGGAAAGGAAGACATACCTTGGGTACCTAATGAAATCATGAAAATAGCCTTCCAGCCCTGCACTGCATGCCTCCAGGTTTCTTGCTTTGTGAGAAGAATAAGCCCCTTATTTGGTCAAGCCATTGTTTTTTCTGTGTTCTCTGTTACATTAACCCTATAATTCATTATTTGTTCTACTTTTGTGGAACTTACACATTTCTATTTTTGATTCTAGTATTCTAGTACATTGCACATGTATCTATCAACAGCAGATTCTTAACTCCTTGAAGGAGACAAATTTCCAGCGGGTAAGAACAGACTCTGGAGTCCAGTAGATATGTTATATTAGTTAGCGTAAGTGGTGCTAGGTGCTACAAGAGATAAAACTCAAATTCTTTGTGGCCTCACACATAGAAGCTTATTTCTCACTCATAATGAAGTCCTTTCTAGTATATATTGTCATTTATGGCCCCAGGCTCCTATTTTTTCATGGTTCTTTGCTGCCTAATCTGACTGATAAACTCAGAGAAATGTAGCTACTTATTAGATTGACCTATAAGAAATTGATGACATTTGAACACAGAAACTGTCTACAAAATGGCAGTTTCACAAGGTTTACCCTAATTTTACATGTGTGATTTTGAGCCAGGGACTCTCTAAATCCATTTCCTCAGCTGTAAATTGGGATACTAATACTCCCTTCCTCTGAAGAGGTTATAAAGATCATATATGAGGATGTATGCAAATGACTTAAAACAGAGCCTGACACATAGTAAGTGAATCAAAAGGCCAGCTATGCTTTTATCCAGAGCCTAGTGCAGAATCTCTGGCACATACTAGCTATTCTTTAATTATCTTTTTTTTTTTTAAAGAAAATTGAGATATAATTCATCTTTTTAAAGTGTACAATTCTGTGGTTTTTAGTATATTCACAAAGTTACATAGCCATCATCACTGATTCCAGAACATTTTCGTCATCACATTGAGAAACCTCATACCCATTAGCAGTCACTTTACTTTTTGAATGAATCATCTTTGTTTCGAAATGACTGGGACAGTACCTTGCTCATAGTACTCACTCAGTATTTATTGATTTTATTGGCATTTCCTGTAAGGTTAAAGAAACATTTCTTGTTGATTCAACAACAATTGATAGCCTCATTTAATATGTATGTATGTACACACACACACATCCTGCAGACATCGCGCATTTAAGCTCAGGGAATCAGATTTTCCTACATCAAAATAATGAACAGGCAAAAATAACAACAATAATATTGTTGATAACAATCTTGGTTGTGCATTTAAAGTGACACAAGGAAGCTATTGTGATGCTGTGAGGCTGTGGGGATCACCGCCTCTGAGGCAGAATTCCTGAGGGAGATTGGAAGGAAGAGTTCCGGTCTCCACGTTCTTCTCACGTGCAAGCACGTTCTGCCCTCCCTGTCGGCAGTCACGCAGCTCCTGTAGCTGAAAGAGAAGAAACTGAACCAGTTTAGGAGGGTGCCTCGAAAGCTCCTCGGTTGCATCTTTTCATTTCAGACCTCAGTTGCACTCTTTTGGACACGCCCAAAGAGGGGCAAGTCAAAATGAAAGTAGCCCAGTTCTTCTTCGTAGCTAAGAATGCCTACTTTCTGCACCTGTCAGGTTGAACAAGATGTGTCACTGGGGGACTTTGCTTGGTTCTGTTCAGAGTCGCAGCTGTAAAAGCGGATGCATTTTTGCTTATTTTACATTCCTAAAGAAAGATCATCCTGGAAGACAATCCAATTTAGTATTTACGTTACTCTGCACAGTTGATGGTTTCGAAAGATTAATATTTATTTTGGGAACGGTTCATTGCTCTTATTTTCGAAACAGCCCAGTTCTCTTTTGCACCTGCTGGGCTACAAGAGCGCTATTTCGGCTTGAGTCCTTCATTAAAGTGTGAGCTGCCATCAATTTAGAAAGAGCAAGAAATACTACTGTGCACTGCATTGAAATATTTCCATTATTTGAACTCCCAATGCCTGAGAATGAACAGATACAAGCAACATTTAAATATGGATGGGACCAATGCAATGGCAAAACATTTTAAAAATAAATAATCAAAATAAAACTTACTGACCAAACAAAGAAACAAAAGTGGAAATAAAAATGGTCCCAAGTGGGTTTAGCCAACTGGTTACACAGTTGTCTGGGAACTCAGGGAATATTTAGCCTGACCTCTGATGCGAACAGGAAATTGAGACCCACAGAGGTAAAATGCCTTGCCCTAGCACTCTTTTGGTCAATATCACTGTTTGTCTCTGGACTCAATTCTTTAGCATCCTTTCTATCTCACTATACAGCTTCCATGTATCCATTCTCCAAGAGACTGCATAATGCAGTGTGGGCATCTGTAACTCTTAGCTTGGATTCTGCCAGTTTACTACTTCTGCTTGGCTCATGGAGTCTAGAGCAGCCTTGAATAGGAATCATGTAGCAACAAAACTCCTCCTTGAAAGCATGGTATATGAATTATGCTTGGTATTTGGGGAGCAAACAACTGGAATCAAACTCCAGCCCTGCTACTTATCAGCTATGTGATGCTAGCGTTTTAGTGTCCCAGGACTGCTGTAACAAATTACCACAAACTGTGGCTTAAAACAAACAATAGAAATGTATTCTTTTACAGTTCTGGAGGCTAGAAATCCAAAATCAAGATGTTGGAAGGTTCATGCTCCCTCTGAAGGCTTTAGGGAAGAATCCTTCCTTGCCTTTTCCTAGCTTCTGGTGGCTGCCAGCAATGTTAGTGTTCCTTGGCTTGTAGATACATCATTCCAATCTCTACCTCTGTCCTCACATGGCCTTATTCTCCTGCCTCTGTATCCAAGTCTCTTTTTCTTTTCTCTTATAAAGATACCAACATGTCTACCAGTTGGCTAGAACCACTCAGGAGCCCAACCTAATTTAGATTGAGTTCATCATTATATGATTACCTCTGCAAAGGTCCTGTTTCCAAATGTGGTCACATTCACAGGTACTGGGGGTTAGGACTTGAGCATATCTTTTTGGGGGATTCAATTCAACCCATTAACTTAGGTAACTCCCTTCACTAATCTGTCTACAGTTTCTTCCTTTGTGTTAAATTTTTGAAGCTGGAAAGTAATAAGGATAAAATACCTCTCTCCCAGGTTGATGTGAACACTCAATGAGATAATAATGTGTATAACGTGCCTGGCAGATAGTAGGTGCTCTATAGACGATGCCAGCTCCTCACTCAGACTTCTTTGTTCCTGGAGTCAAGCTCAGTGACTTGCACATGGTAGGTATTCAGTAAGTTTGTCAGTGGATTGGTTTTCCAGATCAGAGGGATTAATGTCCAGTGGACATGGCCCCAGAGGGCCCAGAGAAGACCTGGCTATGCATTCTCTAAGAGTCTCTTCATAAGCGAGACTCTACTGGTCCCTCTTGGAGGATCACTGTTGAGATGTACTTACTGGTTCCATTAGCTTTCTCCTTAAACCACAATGGATGGCTTCCTTTCTGCACATCTGGGGTTCTGCTTGGATTTAGCAGCAACTCTCTGATATTAGTTATGGGAAAGAAACCTCCACTTTCTATGTGGAATTAACACAAAGACATTTACGCTATTGAATTAGGGTTCCTAATTCGGCTTTATAAGAGGCCCTGATCAGAATACTGAAAAATTAATAAAAATGGCCTAAAGAAATGTGAATTTGTATAAATTGTTTAAATGGGCAAGTTTTATTAGAAAACTATCCTGGAGAAGAACTGTTCAAATTCGTAGAAGAAATATCTCATATTAAAAAAAGATCTGAGTCTTCGGAGCAAAGACATCAGTAATCTGATAATATATTTTAGTAGAATCTAATGTGGTAAGGTGTCTCTAGAAATTCCTTTAAAGGCAAATTTTGAGCAAGAGCTAAAAACAAGGAAGAACAGAAAACTAAGCCAGCAGAGTATAAGAAAGGAGGATTGTTGAGGGATTTGCTTAACAATTATAACCGTTGAAGTTGTTTTAGAGAATTAATAAAAAAATTTTGGAGAGAAATTATTTACCAAATGAGCCTTTTAAATAGGATGAGGAAAATGATTCATTCATATTTTTCACAAAAAATAATTAAAACAGGGATGATGTTGCTGATCTTTTCACCTTGCTATGTCCCTCTGTGTGTAGGTCCACGTGGTCTGTGTTTGGTGCTATGTCCCAGACTGGCTTAGTCAGATGTACTTCTGCATGAGTTTCCACATTCAGCACTGTCACTTTCAGGGATATACAGTCTACTATAGCCTAGGTACTTCCATGAAAGAACAAACTATTGACATCTAGGTCTTGTCAATCCAGCAGAAGTCACTGAGGCACAAGGATGTTCACGTAAGATATTACTAAAAAGTAGACCTTTTAAAAAACAGAGACACCAGAATCTATATATCTGTCTTAGTTTGTTAATCACAGTTAAATTTTTGAAACTGGAAAGTAATAAGCTGACCTGTTGGTCAATAAATGCATTAACTGAAGACAGAATGATGTGAAAAGACCAATGGTGTGAAAAGTTCAGAATGTGATAAATGTGTAATCTTGACCCTGGGCTGTTGGTTTCCCTGATGGTTCAGAGTTGAATATCCTACATATCTATCCTGAATTCCACTATTCTGGAGGTGTCACCAAATTAAATTATTTTGGTTTCTTAATGTAGGCATCACTCAGCTCTGTGGTCTCTGGCCAAGTGGCTCTGCAGGGCTGTTGGCAGATTGAGTTCTTGTTCCAGAAGAGACCATAGCAGTATTTAATCATCTGTTTGGTGACTATACCTAGCCCATTGGCTGATAGAGCCAATGCTGTGCTTCTTGCTATGGGTGTGATGGTCAACAAGCCAGGCTAGCACTGGGCCCCAGCTAAGAGGAGAATACTGGGGTTGGATTTTTCATATTGATTTCATTGACCATCACAAGCATAGCAACATAGTATGCATGTTACGTATTGGGCACTCAAAAAAAGTTTACCTAAATAATGTGACATAGAAATGGATTGTCCTTTGTAGTAATCTCCTTGGGACATTACGTATTTGTTCAAACAGTGATCTCATGTTTATGCTCAACATTTTTTTTGGAATTGTTACCAGGGACAATTAGTAATTCATACAAGGATATAATTTTCTTTTATTATTTTTGTATTTTCCTTAATTTTTATAATATATTTATAATTTATTTTGATTCACTTTTTTCATTATACTTTATATCACAGTAATGTATATTCTCTGTCTTTCTTGGTTTTGTTTGGTTCTTATTTGTTTGTAACCATCTCTACTTCCTTATACTTTTCAATGATGTGATGATGATGATAATATACTGATGGTAAACATGAATACTGTATTAAGTGGTTAATCTGCATTTTTTAATTCCTCTTTTTAAAAAGATATTTGAAATGCAACTTTATTCTGATTCTAAACAAAAAGGAATGGGAATGACAGTAACAAACATTTCACCACTGAATATTATAAAGTGACTATAGCAGTCTCACACAGTATTTGAAACTCATGAAGTTTTGCATTCCAAAACAGCTTGTGAAACGTCACTTGACTGGTGAATTTGAGACGGACGTAGCCACCTTGGGTGTTGAGGTCCATCTCCTTGTGTTCCACAACCACAAAGGGCCTATGAAGTTCAGCGTGTGGGACATGGCTGGCCACGAAAAATTTGGTGAGCTGAGAAATGGCTATTATATCCAAGCCTAGTGTGCCATTATAATGTTTAATGTATAAATAACATTGAGAGTTACAGAATGTGCCTAAATGACATAGAGATCTGGTATGAGTATATGAAAACATCCTTATCATGTTATGTGGCAACAAAGTGGATATTAGGATAGAAAAAAGAAGGCAAAATATATTGTCTTCCACGAAAAGAAGAATCTTCAGTACTAGGATGTTTTGCCAAAAGTAATTACAACTTTGAAAAGCCCTTCCTCTGGCCTGCTAGAAAACTCACTGGAGACCCTAACTTGGAGTCGGTAGCCATACCTGCTCTTGCCCCACCAGAGGTTGTCCTGGACCTAGCTTTGGCAGCCCAATATGAACATGATTTAGAATTTGCTGTCCCCAATAAAGATGATTGCCTGTGAGAAAATGAAGCTGGAGCCCAGCGTCAGAAGTCCAGTTGTATAGGTAATTGTCCTATGATGTTAGTGGTGCAGTGTGTTTGCCACTCTGTTATACAGCTAACCAGAATATGCGCTTCATCTTTGGGATGCTGACAGAGATGCATGGGCCTTGGAGTGAATGTGGCAGTTAAGGAGATCATTTTATAAATGTCTTAATTATTCATATATTCATATAACTGATCATGGAGCTTGGAAGTTTTTTTGCTCTTTACAAATAGGAATTGACCTCAAAAGCAAAAGATTTCTTGTCACTAGGAACATATAAAAGACAATGCTGGAGACAGATCTGAGTCTGATTCTTGTCTCCTTGTTTCGGCTGCCTGACAATAAATCTTTCTGTCTGCAAAAACCTGGTGTTTGGCTTTCCCTTGTGCACGGGCAAACAAACCCAGTTTGGTTTAGTTACAAAATGGCACCCTAGATGGGAGTAAATTAAAGTCCCTTCTGAACTTTTTTTGCTCGTGTCTCACTGGCCCCATGTGAGGAATTGGCTCTGAGAGTGGGTCTGAGCAGCTGCCCGGATGTTTGACTGACTCGGCAATTCGATCCTGGCTCCTGCATCCCTGGCCCAGAGCTGCTGACCTCAGGTGATTTTACTTCCATTTTTGCAGCAGAGAAAAGTTTGGATTTTGGAAGACATCTTTTACTCTTTTTTTGGTGAGTAACGTTGGTACTAGTGACTGACCCTCTCAAGTCCTTTCTTGTTGACTTCCAGGAGGTGGTGGCAGGGGGCGAGGGCGGGGTGGGTTGTTGGGGGATTTCCCCTTTGGTTGAAAGGGGGTGCCCTCACAGAGGTACTCTTGACTAGGAACTTGGAACTTGGATGTGTGTGCATATATATTAAGTGTCGCTGGTTCTGTTTGCGTGTTTGCGTTCTGATGTGGGTAGTAATATTTGGTATAAGCAGAGGTTAAAACTCTGATGGTCACAGCAACAGCCTAATCATTTAAGTGAGTGTTCTCAGACTACAGTGCTCCCTCTGGCCCTTTTAGGGTGCTTCTAGGTGACTAGGGTATCTCCAGCCATCAGTGATTCTCTGGGAAGGAATAAGCACCACATCGCAGACCCAAAACTCCTCCCTAGTGCAGGGCCTTGCTTTGGCCACCTCAGATAAACTTTCATGCAAAATGGGGAATGTTAATTGTAATAGGACTCCAGCTGCTCAAGTCATATAGGTAAACTACAAACAGTATTAATAGAAGCGGGATTGGGGATGCTGATGTCTCCATTGGTGGAGATTGCCTTTATGGTATTTAACAGCCACGACCAAGTCCACTGGAAAAGAAAAGCCTCAAGCTCCGACAGCCATTCTCAAAGAACAGTTCTAAAAGTTAACTTTGTCCAATGTCAGAGTCATTGCAATGATTATATAGCCTCCAAGAAGATGACTTTTGGAGGAGAAAGCACTCATTGGGATGTAAGCTGTAGCATACTTAGTAGAAATGACACTATTTTATAGTACATTAAATAAGTCAGGTTTAGCTAGTAAGAGGAGTTATGCCATTCACCTGCTAAAAACGGTGTATATATATTTGCCATTATAAAATGCATTCTTCTATAAAAGGTGACACAGCATTTCTAATGAAGTTGGATCTAAGAATAGCTCTAGTACCAAGTTCAGAAGAGTCACCCTGGGGGAGAAATGCTCAGCAGTTTGTATTTAAATAGCTTCCTTCAATATATTCCTGTTACTCGTTGCATATGACCTTACATGGAGTTCATGTTTATTTATGATTACTTGAGTGAGAAGGAGTATTTAACTTTTGGAATTACAAATTATTAACTTTTTTATGTTGTACTGTGAAAGTTAATTTCTGAGAGTAGATAAAATGCAAGGGCCTGTAGCAGTTTGTTCGGTGGAAGAAAATTTCAGTGAGTGGGTTCTAGTGCTGCACATTGGGGGGCAAATTCACTCCTCCCTTTTCTCCCTCTCACCCATATCAAATTGTCCACTTTGGTCTCCAGAGGGCCAACATTGCCAACACAGCTGCTGACAGAGGAATTTTGCTCTCTTTGCTTTTGATTGCTGTTGGCTTTCTGATCCTGTGTTATATCCCACTGAAGCCAGGCCTATATAACCAGGAGGACATACTTACTGGTTTCTTCCTTTCTGTTTCTAGGCCTAACTCTTCAGGGCTTAGCAGGGTAGGAAAGGGAGAAATGAAATTCTTTTTCCCATCTTCTTCAAAGCCTGTGAAGCATAGCTTTTATTCCCTTAACTTTTTCTCACTTCAGTGCATCTGAGGGATATAACTCATGCTCTGTAAATATAGATGCTTCCTGTATCTCCCCTTGGGGAGAGGGTTTACCACCCCTGTTGTAGTCTGCTATACAGAAGTACCATAGACTGGGTAGATTAAACAACAGACATTTATTTTGTATAATTCTGGAGGCTGGGAAGTCCAAGAGCAAGATGACTGCATATCTGGGGAGGGCCTGCTTCCTGGTTTGCAGATGGCTGTCTTGCTGTACCCTCATGTGGCAGAGAGCACAGAGAGAGGAAGCAATCTCTCTTATGTCTCTTCGTATGAGGGCACTGATCCATTCACAAGAGCTACATTGTCATGACTATTATCTCCTAAAGGCCCATCTCATTATACCATCCCACTGGGATCAGGGGTTCAATATATGAATCTGTGGGGGTAACACAAGCATTTAGTCCATAACCCACCCCTTACATTGTACCATCTCCCTCCCAACTCTTCAGATTCACTGAATTGGAGGATGCCCAGGGTTTCATTTTACTTATTTTCCCTTTTGCATGTTTGATCCAGATGGCCCTATTCTAGGTGTTCCTAAGACCTCTAGACATCCAAAGCTACCATATCCTTTAATATCCAAATGGAAAGGTTGGTGCTAGCATTTCATGTGCCATGGGATCTACAGCATTCTCCTTATATTTTCCCAGAATATTCTGGAAGGAGTTATGTTCTCCTAGTCATTCATGCTGTGATCTGCTTCCTTGTTTTAGCCTGGATGCTAAACCAGAGGCTGTTGACCCCCTCTGTGCCCATCCTGTCCTTGGTACATCACACTATTCTTTCCCCTTTATTTCTCGTTTCCTCCTCTTTGTATGTTACTGCTAAGACTTTTGTGCTACAAACTCAGGCTCTTGAGCAATGTGACTTTCTTGATTTCTCTATGATTGTGTTTAATAATCACCATTTCCTCTAGTGGCAGAAGCTTAATCTTAGCCAATTTCAGGGCAAACTCATAATTTATCCCCTTCCCTTTTTCTCTTCTTCTAAATTCTGGGCAGGGGCAGAACATCAAGGGTGGTGGAAGATTCTAGCCTGTTGTCCTCATTTGTCTGTGCTGGCCTTGGCTTAAGTGTTCAGCTTGTCTAGTTCTTGTCCTTCTCACTTTTTCACACTGGCATTTGTTGAGATGTCCTTTGCTCTGCCCACTCTATGCAAGTCATGGCTGGTAAGATCTCCTAGTCCTGACTGCAAGGTTTCCCCAGATCTGCTGGCTGTCAGTGACACATCTGTGTCACTCTTGGCCAAAGAGAAAGACATTCTACTGAGTCCTGCAGCACTCTGGGGCATCTTGAGACTCTGTGAGGCTGCCTGAGGCCTGCCTTCCTGACACAACACACAGACACTCTACCCTCTGTGGGGTTGTGGGGGAGAGAGGAGAGCTTGCCCATCTGGAAAGCAAAGCACCAGTTTCCTTTGCTCTCAGATTCCCAAACCCTCTGGAGATTTGATGGTTCCTTCCTTCCTCTGGGCTAATCTGGGGACAAGGAGCAGAGCAACTCCTCAAAGACACTAAAGATGCTGGGCACGGTGGCTCGCCCTTATAATCCTAGCACTTTAGGAGACGGAGGCAGCAGAATCCCTTTAGGTCACTGTAAGGTTTTCCTGCAGTGAAAGAAACAGAGAGAGAGAAGGGCCAAACCATGTGGCTTTATTGAGTGCTCCCAGGCGAGGTTCACAGGTCCTGAGAGAGGGGCCAGAGAAGTCGCGCCCATTTGAAACAGGTGAAGGTTTTTATACTGTCTGAGGCGGGCTAGGGACTTTTGGCAGGAAGAGCTGGGGAATCTTCACTGTGACCTTCGGCGGTTATTGAGAAATGGGAGGGGCTGGCAGTATTTGCGGAATCCAGGAACTGAAACTTGGGTATGGACTCCGGGGACCGAAACCTTCTTATCCAGGTGGGTATCTGTGAGTGGTTATTCCTTAACTTAGCTGGGCCTAACAGTTATTTTTGTGGGTCTTGTGGGCTTCTCCTTTTTTTCTTTAAGGAGGGGAGTGGGTTACAACCACCAGCCTTACAGTCAGGAGTTTGAGACCAGCCTGAACAACATAGTGAGACCCCCAACTCTGCAAAAAATACGAAAATTAGCTGGGCATAGTGGCGTGAGCCTGTAGTTCCAGCTGTAGGAGGCTGACACAGGAGGATCCCTTGAGCCCAGGAGCTTGAGGTTGCAGTAAGCTATGATGATGCCATTGCACTCCAGCCTGCCCTGTTTAAAAACAAAAAAAGACAAGAAGAGGAGTCTTATCTCCTTTTCCCTCTGACTCTTCCCTTTCACAGTCTTAAGAATATCTGGGGCAGGGTGGGCAGGGGTGGGTAGAAAGAACTGTTTTTGACTAATCACATGTTATTTTAAATCTATAATTTATGACTGGAATCCTACTATTTTAAAAGTCAAAAGTCAAACACCCGACCCCTGTGCTCTGCTATACCATCTTTCTCCTTGTGGAAGGCTGTAGCTGAGAAAATGGAGGGGGTGCTGGGTGTGGTCAGAAAGCAGGAAGAACTGGGAACAAGAGCTGCATTGGGTAACGTTTCAAAATAATATCCCGCTACGTGAATAAGTCTTTTTCTGAAGCTTTTGAAGTGAGTACTGGAGGGTGTCACCAGCACAGTGGCTTGCAGGGATCCATGGACAGTCCCCAGGTACGCTCCAGACCACCAGGATGCTCCCTGGCTGTCTCTTCCTCCAGCTCTGCCCTTTCATAGTTAGCGAGTTACTGCTCCCAAGCCCACCTTCCTTTCTGGGACACCTACAGATTCTCCAAATTTAGTACATTTATTTAGCTTTTTTTAATTATCCATTTCTTCCAGACCAAGACCTAGAGAAGGGAATGTGGGGTCCTTTCCCATTTAAAGATGCCCTCTAGGAATTTTCCTATAAAAGGAGCTATTGCTCACCCCACATTGTACAAATGCACGTGAATTATACCTCCTTCTCATTATTTGAAAGCAAGTGTGGTCTTATTTTGTTTAAAATAAAAATTTTACTTTCTTTTGCCCAAGTGTAAAGAGTTATTTTTGTTTATTTTTCTTGAATTATTACTTTTTAAAAAATGGACAGCACTTAGGATCAAGGATTTTCTACTACCAGTAGTTTTACAAAGTATCACACCCAAGGAAATGGAGCCAACTAAATTTGCATGCAAAGCATCAGGTCCTCCTGCTTCTAAAAATGCATACCTCTTTAATAGCTCTCCACCTCCGGAAGCTTAGAGAATGGAAACCCAAACCTACAGCAGGCACACTGCCCAGTTCCCTCAGTGACACAGAATCTGAATGAAAACTTTTGTTAAAGAGGGAAGGGATGGAGATGCAGGAGATGCCATATTAATTTAAGTGCACTTGGTTGACCTTGAACATTAAGCATGATTTCTTTAGATAGGTGTGGAGGTGTGCAGGGTCCTGAGACAGTGCATAGTGTCAGTGTTTATTTTCATGACTGCTTTTATTTCATTATGATTAAGAGTTTTACAATGAAATATTTTAAGGAATCAATTTGTATTTAAGTAGTGCTAGAAGGGGGAAGGGTCTGGGGAGGGATGCTTTCCCATGTAGTGTTCAGACTTTGACTCAATTTCCTGTATTCTTTGCCCCTTGCCCCATTCACACATTCCACCCCGGCTCCAATTTTTCCAGAGAGTATATAATTCTCTTCTCCTGTGGGGGTAGGGTAGGTGGGAACTACTGGTCTAATTGCTCCATATGTAGACTCAAACGCTCCCCCTTTTTTGTAACCCATTGCCCTTCCTCAGCCTTCTGTGGCATCTCTGGTCTGCATTCTGAGCTTCTACAGGATTCTGCCTTCTACTTTGCCAAATCCCTTATCATTCTAAAACGTGCTGTTCCTATTCATATTTTGGGATTCTGCACCACATATGATCTTCTACTGCAGGGAATGGGATTGCCCGAGGGCCTGGTGGTCACACATGAGCATTGTTCTTACCAAGTGTTTTCTGCTAGGGACTATGGCTAGCCTCTTCTGCCACCTGGACACCAGGTGTCCTCTCTTGCTGCTCATTAAGGAATTTATTCTCGGTGGCCACCATGAGCCTGAACAATTCCACAGTTGTGCCAAGAAGGAAGATTGACTCTCTCCCCTCTGCATTCAATGCAGGCAAGTTGATCTCAAAGCAGAGTTGCTTGGACTCCACTGGGCTTGAGTTTAGAAAAAAACTTTACTTTCTTTACTCCTAATGCTTCCTCTGTTGGACCCAGACATGTGCACAGAGAGCTCAGCAGGGCTTATATTCACTCATATTGAATGAGTAAATGAACTGAGAAAGGACCTTTGGGCAGTTCCCAGATGCCCAACTCCCTTTGGAGTTAGAGAGGGAGGGAAAGTTGTGACCACTGCTCTGAAAGCTAACCAGCACCTAGTTTTCTGGAGAGAATCACATCTATGGCTCCCAGGGCCAGGGCAGCCTGGTAATCCTCTAGTTACCCCAGTATGTGAGGCCAGTCCAACCAGACATCCTGCACACTGGGCTCCCCTACAATGCTCAAGGCCACCGATGTCCTCAAGGAAATTTTGGTCATCTGGCCATAGTGTTCATGTGGGAACTTCCCTAACTGCCTTTGGGTGTGGGAACTCCAGGCTACCAAGCTGAAATAGTGGTTATTGAGTGCATTCCATGGTTTTACAATTTAATTTTAGTATTTTATTTTTTATTTTATATTTTAAATTTCTTATTGAATAATATTTCATACACTGTAAAGCATATAAATCAGGTGACATATACACCTCTATATACAGCTGTGTAACCACCACCCAGGCCAAGATTATTTTCAGCACCTCAGTAGTTTCCTCCATACTTGTCTCCATGTGATATCCTCCAGGATAACCTGATCTCTATCCCTATAGATGAATTTTGCCTGTGTTTGGAAATTCATATAAAAGAAATTATGCAGCAAGTGTTTCATTTTTTGAAAGTAGTTATCTAGCCTGACATTCCTACTAAGTAGGAATGAGTTAAAGTTTTTCCATTCTCCCTTAGTGGGTAGCAGTGTGAGTCGGAAGGATTTGAATCATACTCTATAACCTCGAGCAACTTATTTAACCTTGGTTTCCTCATCTATAAAATGGGGAGAATAATCATTCTTACTTTGGAAGGTGCTTGTTGGGATGAGTAATATATGTGAAGTGCCTCATGCAGTGTCTGGCACATAGTGGGTGCTTTTTAAACCTTTGTTTAATAAACAACCTTATATTTATTCTTGGCTGTAATAGGCATTCATCAAATATATATTCAAATACTCTATTAGCTATATTTCTGGATTTCTCTTGCCTTCTGTGAACAAGCTTACATCACCAGGACTTCAATTTAGGAATAAGGGTTGTGTGGCCAAGTACTTCCGCAAAGATTTCTTGCCCTTTCTAGAATTAAACGCTGCGACTCTGGCTTCCTTCCTTTGGATTTCAGCGGCCAGGAGGAAGATCATTTCTGAGAAAATGGGCCAGAGTGTTGATCTTTCGCTTCATAGAACAAAATTTATTGAACAAGTGCAAGATCGGTGCTTGTCATTCGTTTTTTAGTAGCGCCTTCACTCACTCACAGGCCAGATGCCATCTTGGGGCATCTCACTTTCCTGGCATCCCTTCGGGGCGAGGGGCGGTCCCTTTAAGGCCCTGGAAAGGGTTTCGACTAGGTGTTGGTTTCGGCGAGGAGGCCACGCCCCGTCACGTGCCCGCGGCCTCAGCGGGGCGGGGCCGGCGTCTCTTGGCATCCGTCACTTCCGGTTCTCTGTCAGTAGCGAGCGAGCGAGCAGAAGGGTGTACGACTGCACGAGCGAAGCGTGAGTGTGCGGGACCCCAGCCCCTATTCCTCGGCGCCACCCCCCCCGCCAACCCCCACCCTCCCAGCCCGGCCGAGAGCCGCCCACGGCCATCCGCTCCTCTTGCCGACAACGGCTGCGGGAAATGGCGGCTCTGCCTGACCTCCCCTTTCCCAGTCTCGGCGTCCCTGGGCCCCCTCCTCAGTTCCCGACCCCGCTCCCGTAGCGCTGTGGGCCCCGCCGCGTCAGATGCCCGCCCCAGGAACGGAGCCGAGGCGGCGGGCGTGGAAGCCCTGGGCGGGGGGTCGCGGCTGGCCGGGGGCGAGGAGCCGCGGGGAGGGGGTCGTGGCGCCCCCAGGACAATGCGGTGGCGGCCAGCCGGAGCGCGGCGCGTGCGGGACCCGCTCCTCTTCCTGGCCTTGCTCGGGCGCCCACTCCTGCGCTGGAGGCTGGGGGCGCTCTGGGGAGGGGAGAGCGCATACGGTCGGGAGGGGGCGGCGGGGAGAATGGCTGGTTTGCGGGGGGAGGGAATGCTTCGAGGGAAGAAAATGGCGCTTGGTGCAAGTCCCGCCTCTTCCCAGACGGTCTTCTCCGTACTCCGCCGCCTCCCACGCCCCCTCCGACCAACCTGTCCTCCCTCGCCCAAGCCGTTGCCAGCCCCGGGCTCCTGGCAGCTTTCCTGGCGCCGCGGGACCCCTTCCCTCGTCTTGGTGTTAATCACCCTCATGCTGTACCATTCTGTGTTCCTCAGTCCTAGTTTATTTTCACCTAGTTTTTTTCCTAATCCTCCCCCACGCAATTAGCAAAGGCCTAAGAGTCTGGGTTTTTTTTTTTTTTTAGTTGCGTTTTGTGTGTATTCTACACTAATGCTTTCAGTATCGTTTGCCTGAAACAGAAGTCTGCCCCCCCCATTGGGATCAGTAAAGTCTCGTTAAATAAAAGTATATTTTGTTAGAAGTTTAAAGAGGCTGGGTTTAGTTACCATTATCTTTTCTTCTTGAATACAGTTCTTATTTGGGTGAATACGAGGTGGTTTTTTTGAAATGATCTTAGAGGCCCCCAGGCAGTTTTTAATAATAGATGGTAGTTATGTTTGATTGTTTAACTACCTTTCAAACAACTTTTTGGCAGTTCTATAAAAATTGTCTTAAAAACTGAACTACATTGATTATTTTGGAGATAAGGTTGTAAAATGGGGCAGTAACATGAAAAACGTATGAAACACGGTTATGGACGTTTCTCTTCCCCTCTAAATTTACTTTTCTTCTTTTCAACAAATTACCAGTTAAAATCAGCATGTCTGGGTCAAGCATGGTTTGAGCTTTTTGAATTTAATGGCCAGGATTGGGATGGCCCACTTCTTTTACCTTGACCTCCTATTGTGGAAAACATTCACTGCCAGTGCTATTGCAGGTTTAGTCTAGAGAGCTAGATTATTTATGGTTTTTTTTTTGGGGGGGGCGGGGAATTGAAATCTTTTTTCTTTTATTGAACAGATATTTACAGGGTCTTTATTAGGCCCTTTAGGGCATACAAAAATTAATAGGACCTAGTCTTCTGAGGTGGAGAGAGCAAAAGATAATTTGATAATTAGTGTTTTACCACCTGGTAATATAAGTGCTTTGAAAAGAGGTACCCACATGTCTTGGAATTCCTTGAAATTTGTAGTTTAGGCTTACTGATAGTTTGCTCTCCAATTTGTGCTCAGGCATTCAGTGAACATCCACTTGTAAGCAAGGCATTAAACTATGTAACTCTGGGGGGACCTGGGGAGCTACAGGCATGGTATGAATTTAAGGCAAGGTTTTGCCGCTCTCATAAACACATTCTTCAGATTTTAATTGTATTCCAGAGTAGAAAATCAGTGTAAAATGTAATGAATTATTGTGAATTATGTGTAACTTTGTGAACTGTGTATTAGTACCTATATTGTTCTTGTGGTGATATGTCCAAAAAGTAAAAATTGACATATACAAAACATGAAAAAATTATTATGGTGGTAAAATTAATTAGATACTGCATTTGCATATTACAGCTGTTTTCCTCTTCTGTGAAAGCTCTGGTCAGTTCCCAACAGTGAATAATTTTACATTAGGTTTGATCTCATTAGGGAGAAGTGTAAAGCAGTAATGAGTAGAATTATTCACATTTCTTCTGGTTTTAACAGTAATTGTTATCAGCTGCCTTCTGCAATCTACGCTACTTATAAACATCTAACCCCGACTGTCTAAAATGAAGTATAGAAAGAGACCTGTTGGCTTTGAGAAAGAGGTGAAGGAGTGTACGACATTTAGTTCTTTCTCCTTACAGAGTTCAGCACATTATTTGCAATTTAGAAGAGCATAGATTAAAATTTATACTCAGTGTAACAACTCTAGTATCACAAAATGGTAGAAAGAACCATGAAATTTGTCCTTGGTTTTTTGATTGAGGGAGAATTATGTTGAAGGTAGTAGAGTAACTTGTAAACTAGTTATGTGATGTATTTTTCTTTCAGAATGCCTAAGTCAAAGGAACTTGTTTCTTCAAGCTCTTCTGGCAGCGATTCTGACAGTGAAGTTGACAAAAAGGTGACTATTACTGCACCAAGTCATTTTTGTGATACTTAATTGTCCATATCCCATTCTGAAGGATAAAAGAATGCGTATTAGGATCTTAAAGTATCTCAAGAATGGAAAAACAAGCACCAAATGTACTCACCAGCAAAGTGGTATTAACGGATCAATACCTAAGTGGGCATATAGGAATAACATTTATCGGGTGTCGGGCGGGTGGGAGGGGGGAGGAGGGGATGGGTATATACAAACATAATGAGTGAGATATGCAACGTTTGGGAGATGGGAGATGGTCAACCGCTTGAAACTCTGCCTTGAGGGGGGAGGGGGAGCATGGGCAATATATGTAACCCCGTAATATTTGTACCCCCATAATATGCTGAAATAAAAAAAAAAAAGAATTTTAAAGTGTGAATCTGGATGGCCTCTGGATCACTTGACAAGAAGGTTGCTTGTTGCACATTGACATGCATAGGACCTAAATCAGATAATTCTTTTATAGAGGACCTTTAGGAACCCTAAAGTTGGAGAACCACTGCCTTAGGACCCAGGGGAGTAGAATTCTAATTAGGCCAAAGCCTCTATTTGCCATTATTTAGAAATCTACCTAATAGGGAGGTATTGTTTATAGTAGTTGGGCCAGATTACTTGAAGGTGTTAATGCAATGTTAATTTTGACAGCCTTCTTAGCCATTGATGTTTATTCTGCCCACAAGGATTTCTGAATTTTAGGCTTGGTACATTTTAAGTTTGAATGTTATATGCTCTGGTGCCTTCCTTTTAGCTAAATTAGCACCCAGTGAAGCTAACATGGAGGGACCTATTTTGACAGAATAGGCCTTTTCTGTATTAGATGATAGCTGCACTATAAGTGGTGTATTTTGCTTAATTGAGCATCTCAGTGGAGCATAACTGAGCATTTCACCCTGCGGTCACAGCTTCCTTCCGTGCAGAACTGTCTTTTATCTCATAAATGTTTACATATATGAATACATCTTTATATCCTAGAAATGAAATAAGTTGGTTGTATTTTTTTCTAGTTGTATATCTCCTTTGTAAAAAAAAGAAAAGTAATTGACTAGTTTTAGTAGACTTGTGGTTTCCAAAAGATTATTCAAAAGCAGCAGGCCCTCCATCTTTTTTTTCCCTCCAAACTTAGCAGTGTTGGCTGCAAGAAAAGGGGAGAGCTTATGGGAGAATCTTGGAGAAGTTGGAACCTTTAAGTGTAAATACAAAATGTTGTAATATCTGGAAGGTTGAAATAAGGTTTCAAAGAGCATATGTACTTGAGGACATTTCTTAATTTTGAAATTTGCACTCAATACAGTATTTGAATGTATTCATGTAACAAATGTGTGTTGAGTTTTTATATGCCAGACTTACATTAATCCACAGGGAATACTTAGGACCGTGATATAAAGAATAATTGCTTTCTGTTTATTGAGCTGAGTTAATTTTTTGCATTTGTCCCAGATAGTAATATAGATCCTGTAAATACTTACATTAGATACATCCATGTTTTCTGTTTCATGTTTTACATATGTGTATAATATTTTTCCTAGCTTCATCTAATTTAGTATATTCAATTAATTTAGTAACATTAAAATATTTATACTTTTACACCAAGAAGGAACATGACTGCCCTCTACGGTTTGGGTTGGGAATTCTAGATGTTTTTATGGGCTGTTAAGTTCATTTTGAGAATGAGACCATATAAAAAGCTTTTACAGTAATGCTGCTTTTAAAATATTGTGATTTTTGTTTGCTAGTTCAACACATACTGTGTTTCCCCAAAAATAAGACAGGGTCTTATATTTATTTTTCCTCAAGAAGACACCCTAGGGCTTATTTTCCGGGGATGTGTTATTTTCCCCCTCAAAGCCTCAGCTTGCAGCACGCACAGGATGGCAGGGACCTGACAGGGGGAGCCGACCTTGTTGGTGAGGCTGCCCGCACCTTTCCGGTCACCTCTGGGATAGTAGCTGTTATGATGGGGCAGATGAGAAGGGCTGCTCGTCTTCTTTACTGCTCCGTGAGGAAATGCATGGGTCGTGGAAATGCATGGGTTGTGCAGATATGCTGTGTAGCCACGCCCATCACTAGGTCTTATTTTCGGGGTAGGGCTTATATTGTGCAAATGCTTAGAAATCCTGCTAGGGCTTATTTTATGGGTAGGTCTTATTTTCGGGGAAACACGGTAGCTGTCTTGAGTAATTTTTTTGTGTGTGTGATGAGGAAGTTCTTGAGTTGTTGACTTCCAGTGTCGAGTACAAAATAGATCTCTTTGGCTTTGCATAATTTTAAATTCCTTCAGCCAATTTAAATTCCTTTTGGAATAGGCAGGGCATAAATAAACATTTATATCCTAGAAATGGAATAAGTTGGATGTATTCTTATTTAGTGTGTCTGCTTTGTTTAAAAAAAATGGACTAGCTTTAGTAGACCTGTGGTTTCCAAATTTATTCAGAAGTAGTAGGCCCCTTCATCTTGTTTTTCCTCCCAAAGAAATCTTAGGTGGGATCTCAAACCACAAAATGACTGTTGCTCTGGTTAATACCCCTCTAGTGCTTGAGGTATCTTTTGGGATCCTGAGAACACAATTCAAAAACACTGTTAGGTGTAAGTGTAGGTTGAAGTCATGGTTCTATTGTTACATGAAACTTGCATATGTATATATTTATGATTGTTTCTTAATGAGTAAATGTAGTCTTTTGGTTGTTTAAGTCTTAAAAAGTAATGAAATCTTTTGAACCTGACAAGTGTTTTATTTATTATATGTGCAGATTTTAACCATATTCTTGCTTTCTTTCAAGTTAAAGAGGAAAAAGCAAGTTGCTCCGGAAAAACCTGTGAAGAAGCAAAAGACTGGTGAAACTTCAAGAGCTCTGTCATCTTCCAAACAGAGCAGCAGCAGCAGAGATGATAACATGTTTCAGGTAAAGTTGGTTATTTCCTTAGATCCAGAGGAATTATTATATGGCTTTATCTGAAGAATGCTAAAATTACCTTGATCTGATATTACATAATGTTTTATGTGTGTTATTATCTTCTTAACCAAGGGTATTTATTAAAATATAAGAATAAATTAGTAAAAGTAATTTGTATAATGCAGGATTATTGCTGAAGTCTCTAGAGGTCTAGTTTTGCTGTATTTAAAACAATGCAAATTTACATGTTACAGAAATCCAAAAGAGATTGAGAACTGTACATTTAGAAAGCAACTTGGACAAGGCAGGTCATATATTGAGCTGTGAAGTATGAATAAGTTATCGGAGAGGAAGTGGCAGTATGAACTTGCCAAAATGGTTGAATAGGTAAAGTGAAGTAAGTTCATTAGAGGGAGTTGATGAACTCTTCCTGGAGGGGACTAGTCTAGCTTCTTTTCTTCGATTCCTTATCTTGTTTTAGGGAGACTTGATATTGGTATCACTGTACAAGAAGGATTTGTGAGGGGAGATTTGTGTGGGGATAAATGGATGCAGGTGAGATTGCTTAGGTAATTTGTAGGTTTTAATCTGTATGTGAGATACGGGCTTAGATGGTTTTCCCCAAAGAATACATATGAGGATTATGAAATACTGATAAGGAAGAATGGATCAGAAGAATTTAGCTATTAATGAAGACATGGACCTGATTATAAATGTGATAAAATAAGTAGGTCTCTCCTGTGGCACCTGGAGGGTTTAGTTGGGAAATGTTCATGTGGGATCATCAGCATGGTTGACTGAAGCCATGCAACGAAGTAAGTATAAACCAGAGGAAGTGGATGAGGGTGTGTCTTCGGTTATATTTAAATAGAGGATGGAAGGAAAAAGAGGATGTAGGTCAAGAGGTGGTGAAGGAAAATTAGAAGAGTACAGTAATGGGAGCAAGAAAAGGATGAGTGTTTCCATGAGGCATAAGTTTTAATTGAAGCCAGAAGTTGGACAGTGAGACTGCAAACACTTATTTGACTAGAAAGTGAGGTTAGCATTTGTGTATTTTTGGCCTTTCGATAGCCTTGAAAGGTGGAGTGCCAGGAGTAAAGTGAGCATGGGAAAATGGAAGTGTTTTTTTTTTTTTTTTAAATTCATTTTTGCCTTATACTTCCGGATAAAGAAAATAGGCAAAGTACAGATGATCTATTTAGTTATGGGTTTAAGTCTCCTGACTGTTGTGTAACTTAGAGAAACTAGGGGCAGACTAGATTAATTTGGTAGGGAACATAAGTAACATAAGTAAGGAAGAATTATGAAAAGGCCCTCATTGCTTCGAGTGGATGATAAATTGAATGCTTACTGTGTTGCGTATTTCATTCAGGCCTTGCCAGGTTCTAGATTGCCGTGATGAACCTAGTAGATGTAGTCTGTGGCTTCTTGGAATTTATGGGGACAATAATTATACAGATAAACATGTCTATAATTAAAATTATGATAAGGACTGAGAAATAGAAGGGTAGATTATTATGAGAGAGCAGATGTTCTAGAAATCTTTTCCAAAGGAAGTGGCATTTAAAGCTTAAGACATTAAGGAGGATCCAGCCATGTGAAGTGTATGGGCAAGGGAAACACTTTTGGGTAGAAGGAATTGTGTTACTACCCTGAAGTGGGAAAGAGCTTGGATTGTGCAGGAATTATTAATATAAAGGCTTTGTGGCTGGAACCTGGAAAGTCTGGCCCAGAGTATAGCTAGGAGATCCAGTTGGAGAGGAGGGTGAAGGGCCAGATCTTACAGAGCTTTCCTATTGGGAGGCCGTGCTTAAGAGTTTAGGTTTTATTTTGAGTGTGGTGGGAAGCTATTTTAAGGGACAGAATGAAATGTAAAATCTGCAAGAGATTCTCTTTTCCTTTCTTAAGACTTTCCTCACATGTAGAATCAAGGACTGCTTTGGAATATTTTAACTTACTGTGTGTATTTGCTGGGCAACTGTTTTGGGGGTTTTCTCTGATCAGTTCTGTTCACTTTATGCCTACTTTTACTGTATAATTATAGAGTATCTATGGCCTTTAATGGATTTTATCTTGTCCATCCCATCTCCTAATTTTATAGATAAACCGGGACATACATTATTTAGAGATTCTGTTCTGTTAGTTTTGGGAAAACTAGATCTATTTTTAGGGGGTAGTTTTCTTACCAAAAATAGGAGCTTCAATTCTTAACCACTCATTTGGAAAGATTCCTAAGCCTCCTAAGGGTGGCACTTCACCTTTTGAAAGTCCACATAGGCCTTGTTTTCAAAGTGGCTTTCACAGACCTAGTAATGTAGGCATTCTAATAGACATGATACTTAATTTTGTTGGCATTATAGCTTTTTACTTAAATGGTAGTTTGGCCATAGAAAAATATTTTAGTGGTTGTACTGAGTTTTAATTGGTTTAAGACCACATACATAATATTAAACGAGACCTTCATTTTTATTAGCAATAATGGCTTGATAATTGTCTTAGAAAGATGAAAGATGGGGTTTTTGGAAGGAAAAACAGTACCCCCATTATGTTTTATGAGTTTTTTTTCCTTTAAATCTATGTTTTTCATTTACCAAGAAAGTGCTTTGAAGATGGCTCCTAAGGTGTGGAATGTTTTTAGGTATTGCTAGATCATCAAGTATTAGAATCTTTCAGGACCTTTGGTAGCAGATATATTTTGCCAAAAACAAATAGATCTAAAATCCAAATTAAAATTGTTTGGGTATTGGCTAGTAGCTTTAAGACAGTATTTTTTTTTTTTCACCCATCTCTTGAGAATAGAACTAAAAGAAATAATCTTAAGTTTCTGGTAAGATGATGTACATCAAACATCAGCAGCTCTCTCTGAATGTAATATTTGAAGAGAGTTGTACCAAAGGCAAATCACTACACTAGTTTTTGAACTCTGGAATTATTTGGGCAAAATCCTGACTAGAGAGGAAATACTAGATGCTGGCATTCTGGTTCCTTTAGCTCTGAATTTTAAGAACTTGGCCCCATAGGTAAATAACCTACCCAAGATGACATCTGTGATATTAAACATAGACTAGAGAATTATCATGTAATTACATTAGTACCTATGTCTTAAAAGATCAGAATGGTTGAGGTGTAGGGGTCTTCGATCCATATTTTTATTCAGTTAGGCACAAATGGTCAGTAATACTGCCTTAGTCGATACTTTAAAATTACCCTTTAATTTAAAATGATCATTATTTAATCAAGTGTTTTTAATAGGTCCCACAAATGGACTTTAGGGAGTCCATGAAATTATGTATTTTTTAATTTATGTTTTTTTTTATTTGAAGGGATTATTCATAACCTTTATCAAATCTTCAAAGGTGACAAAGAATCAAATTTAAGAATCACAGTCCTGTATGATGTACATGCTTTTTTTCCCTCCTGCTAATCTCTCAATTATATGCATGTAAAATATATTTTCTGTCATCTGATTCTGTTTTTTTCCTATGAAATGTTATTGCAGTTATTTTTATTCTTTCTACCTTTAATTATTCCATCCCTACACTACTACCTCTTCACTTTTCATTTTTAATTTTTGGTAAGAATTTGTCAGTTTTATCCATTTCTCCTCAAGGGAGAGGTGACTGTTGGGCACGTTCATTCCTTTTTATTTTTTTTTAAAATAAACTTTATTGAGGTATAATTTATGTACAATAAAATGCACAAATTTAAAAGCCTACTTTGATGAGCTGTGATAAATGTATGCACCCTTGTGGCCGGACCATTTTCATTATTTCAGAAAGTTCTCTTTTGGCTTTACAGTCATCTCTCTGCCCCCGATAACCACTGATCTTTCTATCAGTATAGATTTATATTGCCTGTTCTAGAACTTCATGTAAATGGAAGCATTCCAGTCTATTTTTGTGTGTGGGTTATTTTGTTCAACATAATGTCTTGAGATTAATCCTGTTGCTTGTATCAGTAACTTGTTTCTTTTTATTGCTGAGTAGTATATTGTATGATTGTACAATTTGTTTATCCATTCACCTTGGATGGACATTTGGATTGTTTTGAGTCTTGGGCTATTAGGAATAAAGCTGCTGTGAATATTCTTGTGCAAGTCTTTTTGTGGACATTTTTCCCTTTTGAGTAAATACTAGATAAATTTGTTAGGTCATAGTATAATCATAAGTTTAACTGTATAAGAAACTGTTAAATTGTTTTCCAAAGTAGCTGTACCACTTTATATACACGTCAACAATGTACGAGATTCCAGTTGTCACACATCCTTACTAGGTAAGGTCAGTCTTTTTAAATGTATCCATTTTATTTAATGGATATGTAGTAGTAGCGAATTGTGGTTTTACTTTGCATTTCCTTAATGTCTTAATTCATTGAACATCATTGGTGTGTTTATTGGCTATTTTTATATCTTTTGTGAAGAGTGTCTTTTGGACTTTTTTTTAAAAAAATGGTCGTTTTATTGAGTTATAAGACTATATTTTGGAGATAAGTTCTTTGTCAGAGGTAAATATAGTACATATTTTTTTTTTTAGTTTAGGGAAACTTTTTTTAAACAGTCTAGTTTTAAAAATGAGCTGAGGTTAAGAGAGAGGAATGAACATGAAACTTAAGAGACAGACAGACAGGAGGAGGGAGGGCCAGCTATTGGTCAGTGGCCTCCATGTCAGATCTTCTCCATCTTGGAGATGAGATCATCACAGATTCTGGTTGGTCCATTGTTGTCTCTGTGCTGCACAGTTGTCTTCAGCACCTGGTCCTTCCTCAGGCTCTCGTGGAAGGCCAAGGCCTCAGCAGCTGTAACTTGAATAAATATTTTCTTTAGGTCTGTGGTTTGCCTATTTATTTTCTGAAGCATCTTTTAAAAGAGGCTTTAATTTTGATTAAGTCCATTTTATCAATTTTTCCCTTTTTAGGTTAATGCTTTTGTTTCTTATCCAAGATGTACTTTGTTTACTTTGTGCTTAAAAATTTTTGCCAGTGTTTTTTCTTAGAAGGCTTTTTATAGTTTTAGCTTTCATGTTTGGGTCTGTGATCCAAATGAATTTCTTTATGCATGGTCTGAGATAGGGATTGAGATTCTTCCCCACATCCCATGCAGTTATCCAATTGTTTCAGCACCATTTGTTGCAAAGACTATTCCTGTTTCCTTTGAATTACTTTGGATTTTTATAAAGAAAATCAGAGAATTTATAAAATATACCTTTATTTCTGAGCTCCATTTTATCCCATATATGTCTGTCTTTACTCCAGTACCAGGTTGTCGTCTGTAGTATATTTTTATAGTGAGTCTTGGAAAGTGTGCTAACAGACACTTTTTTGAGGAAAGCCTGTTCCATCTGCTGGAATTTGTAGTTTGTATTAAGCAACAGTATAATGTTTTTGAAAAATAGTCTTCTGAGTGAAGTGCATTAAAGATGTTATTTGAAATGAAAGTCAAAAAGAAAAACTTTGTCATGTTTACTGCTGACTGGAACTCTAGATTCCTGTATTCAGAATGGTTACAGGAATTAGTAAGGTTGCTAGCTACATCTGTGGTTTCCTGTTGGTTGTAGTTTGTTCTGCAGGATTTTGCTTCCTAATGATTTTATTGTGGTAAAAAACAAATGTATATTCACATTGTTGTGAATCATTTCCTTAACTTTCTCAATCTGCAAAACTGAAACTCTATGCCCATTAAACAACAACTTCCCTTTCCCCTTTTCTCCAGCCCTGGGAAACCATCATTTTACTTTTTGTTTCTATGAACTTGACTGGTTTAGTTACATCATGTAAATGGAATTATAGAGTATTTAGCTATCTGTAACCGGCTTATTTCACTTAGCATAATGTACTCAGAATTCATCCATGTTATAGCATGTCACAGGATTTTTCTTTTTAAAGCCTGAGTAATATTCCATGGTGTATAATATATATTCACACACAATTTGTTTATCCATTCATCTGTGGGTGGACATCTGGCTTGCTTCTACTTTTGGCTATTGTGAATACTGCTACGAACGTGGGTGTGCCTTCAGTTCTTTGGATATGTACTCAGAAGTGGGATTGTTGGATCATATGGTAGTTTTATTTTTAAATTTTTGAGGAACTTTCATACTGTTTTCCATAGCAGTTGCACTATTTTACTAATAGTGTTTATAAATGTAGAAATGATTGGAAATGTTAAGTGTACTTTAATTCTGTCTTTTTAGAGAGAACTTTTTTAAAACAGTGATTTTCTTTGGCTGCAGTTTTGATATTGAGAATAGTACAGTTAATCCTTGAACAATGCAGGGGCTAGAGGTACTGACCCCTGCACAATCAAATCTGAGTATAACTTTTGACTCCTTAAAAACTTAAATGGCCTACTGTTGATCGGAAGCCTTACCGATAACATAAACAGTCAATTAACACATATTTTGTATGTTATATGTATTATATACTGTATTCTTATAATACAATAAGGTAGAGAAAAGAAAATATTAAGAAAATCATAAGGAAGAAAAAATAACATTTAAAATACTGTCCTTCATTCATCGATACCATAGTTTATGTCTTTTGTTTACAAGATGAATCATCTGTCTAAAATGGTGGGCAATCACAGCTGCAGATCTCAATCTATGGTACATATCAAGCAATTCAAATTTTTCTTGTAATGTCATGACTTCTTCTTGGAAGCACTTCCACATCACCAATGGCACTTTGTATAGGTCTCATGGTGTTACTGAATGTTTATAGTATTGTACAAACATAGTGAAAAATATGCAAAGACCATAATTTTTTTTTTTTTTTTTGAGACAGAGTCTTACTCTGTTGCCTGGACTAGAGCGATGTGGCGTCAGCCTAGCTCACAGCAACCTCAAACTCCCTTCTGCCTCATCCTCCTGAGTAGCTGGGACTACAGGCATGCGCCACCCTGCCCGGCTAATTTTTTCTATATATTTTTAGCTGGCCAATTAATTTCTTTCTATTTTTAGTAGGGATGGGGTCTGGCTCTTGCTCAGGCTGGTTTTGAACTCCTGACCTTGAGCGATCCTCCCACCTTGGCCTCCAGAGTGCTAGGATTACAGACGTGAGCCACCGTGCCTGGCCCAATTTTAACTTTTTATAATACTTTTGTGTATGTTTTATGATAGTATATGATAAAATAGATGAGTATCTACCTATATTTTATGCATCCATGACATACCTTTTTCTTAATACTTTTGATATTTCTAGACTATGAGGCTCATCTTTGAGTTTTTTCAAATTGTTGCATATCTCCAAAAAATTTTCCAACATACTAATTGAAAAAACATCTACCGATGAGTGCATCTGCACAGTTCAAACCTGTGTTGTTCAAGGGTCAACTGTAGTCATTTTCATGATCAAAAGCAGAGTGAATGTGCAAATTGTGAATATGAATATGATCGGAACAGACACTACTGTCAAAAGAACAACTCTTTTTCTGTTTTTCTTTCTTTTGCAGATTGGGAAAATGAGGTATGTTAGTGTTCGGGACTTTAAAGGGAAAGTTCTAATTGATATTAGAGAATATTGGATGGATCCAGAAGGTGAAATGAAACCAGGAAGAAAAGGTGAGATTTATTTAATTTTTTCAACTTGGTTCTAATGTTGGGACTAAATTAAAACTTTTTAAAGTAACCTACTTGAAATTAAATTGTTGGCAGGGCACACAGGGCAAGAAAGAGCACTCTTTAGTTGATTCTCTGTTTTCTGTAGTTGTTTTGGACATAACTTTTTTTTAAGGAGCTATCTTAAATACAGCAGTTGGGAATAAAACCCAGAAAAATAACATCCCTAATATCACTTTAATCAGCTACTAACTTACTTGAATAATTAAAAAATTACAGTAGTTCTGAAGATTAGGCACTATCTGGGAAGTTGTAAAATCAGGAATGGAAAAATCCTGGTTTATAGGAATTCCTTTTGATTTGCAGCTCCTAGTGGCTATTCTTTAGGGTAGTAATCAAGTGAATCTCTGTCTACTTTCCATTTTGTGCTTCATCCAATCCCAAGCTTGTTAGCATTGTAGAAATATGGTTTATTCATTCACCAAATAGCTAGAGAGCATTTGTGAACCAGTATAAATTTGTATATTTAGATTGCCACTGTCGATTGATCCTTAGCTAATGAAAAATGTGTCATTATTTAGTTCTACTTTGCATGTCTCTTAGTTTGAAATTTGAAAAGTACCACTTGTTTGCGATTTTTTGGTTTATTAAACTCACTCTCTATTTGTTTTTGTATTCTTATATGTTTTTTTCTTGCTTCAAATCACTTCAAGTCATTTCACTTTGTTCCAGAGTGGCTGGCTGATGCCAGATTTTGTGTTGTGCAAACATTTAGTGAAATAGTTTGATTAGCTTTTTAAGCCCTTTTAGGTGTTGCCCCAGTTTATTCTTCTTTACAATTTCACAGCCCCCAGCATTCTCTTGAGAAATGCATTAATTTTTCCAATTCTAGTTTATTTCTCTGTTTATATGTGTCAGACAATAGAAGGCTGAAAGTTTAAAATACAGAAAAGATAACAATTTCTGTTCATACTTCTACATCTTAATTAGGAAAGACAGATGTCATCTAATATTTTTTAGGTGCTTATGTGTGGTGGGTGATATGCTAGTCCTTTATGCAAATTACCTAATTACTTACAACAGCTCTTCACAACTCTTTGGGATGTAAGGTGCTGTTTTACTGGTGAGGAAATTGAGGCTCAGAAGGTAATGGAATTTATTTTAAAGTTCATACAGTTAGCGATAGGCTAGGATTTGAACCCTGATAGGTTGAATCCAGAATGCACACTTACCTAGTGTATACATTCTAAGAAGTCCTGTATGAATCACATCTCAGGGATTTTTTCAAAGTGAAATGAATGTTTCTGGAAGAACTCAGCACAGTCACTTTGAATTCCTGTGGAAATTTTGGGTAAATGTTGGAACTAACTGGATGTAGTAAAGGGGTGTTACATGCCAAATATGGGCCTGACGACTTGCCTGCTTGTTTGCAGGTGTCAAGATATGTATCTTCAAATCATCATTTGTTCTCATTGGTTATAATAGGTATTTTGCAGTGTGAATTGTGGGAAATAAGATTGGATGTAAGATCTGCTCAGGAAATTATGATGAATCTTTAACAAATGTAAGAGATTTGACTCTCAATATTGTAGCATTGTGCCATTGTAAATGGCAGTTTTGATAAAACAGTATTGAAGTTAGAAGTATGAAAATCCTCAAGAAAGCTTAATAGATTTTCACCTTTGAATTCTTAAACATTGTTTTAGGTATTTCTTTAAATCCGGAGCAATGGAGCCAGCTGAAGGAACAGATTTCTGACATTGATGATGCAGTAAGAAAACTGTAAAATCCGAGCCATATAAAACCTGTACTGTTCTAGTTGTTTTAATCTGTCTTTTTACATTGGCTTTTGTTTTCTAAATGTTGTTTTCCAAGCTCTTGTATGTTTGGATTGAAGAATAATTTGTAAGATGAATACTTTTTTTTAATGTGCATTATTAAAAATGTTCTGAGTGAAGCTAATTGTCATGTTTATCAAGGAGGATTGCTTTGTGTCCACCACCTAGTGTAAAATAAAATGTAATAATACAATCTCAGCTGTTGTGGCCTTTTTTGATCAGAAGATACTGTTTAAGGCCAAAAGTAACAGTTTTATAGACCTTTTAGTTTCAGTTCACCTTTTACAATAGGAAGGATTTGTGTTTATAAACTTTTGGTTTGTGAAATCCATACTTGATCTGTTCTCTTCCAACCAAATTTTTAGACTTGTTTGACTTTTCCACTCCAAGGATATTTCACTCTTTTCTTTTTACTTCATTTTCTTTTAATAACTTAATCTCTTCCAGTTTAGTTTTCATTGTACTCTTTACTATTTTCCTTGAATATATTCTAATTTGAAAAGTCAGTGAAACTGTCAAAATGTTGTCAATAAGGTACTTATATGAGAACTACAATCACTAAATCTGTATTAAATATTAGCAGATATAGTTTGATAAGCAACATGGCTCGTATGAAAACTCTGAGCAAGTGTATGTCATTACCCATAGTGTTCTGTGTAGTTATCTTATTGCTTAGTCTTCAGAAAATAATGACTTAGGTGAGATGTCTGATTTGCTTTCACTTATTAAACATGTTCACCATGGGATGATGTCTATAAAATTAGATATTAAACTAGACTAGGATTTAATAAAAATTGTGAAAGCCTACTGGCCTAACATTTTATTTTATAACATTGAATATGGATTATATGTAGCCAGAGATGTCACTGAGCTTTTTTGTCATAGTAGGTAATGTAGGTAGTTTGTAGGGCAAAGAGCTTATCACGCATATATTTGTGTTTTTTGGCCTTTGCTTCAGTAGACTTGGTTATTTTGCAGTTAATCTACTGGATAGTGGCATTCTAGACTTGATGTTACTAAGCTTTAACAGACACTCATAAGTGGTTTTCATTTAACCTAATGATGAAGCAGACAGATTGAGGCACAGATTTCAGGGGCTTTGCAGCAATAAATAGGGCATGGTGTGCCTTAGGAAAAGAATGTTTGTAAAGGGAATTGTAACAAATGAAAGATGGTGGCAGTGAAGAGGGAAGAATTCTCGTCTAACTAAATGATATACACATGATATTTTGAGATTTTTATAACATCAATAGGACACAATTCTAGATAGAATAGTAAAAATAAAGGTTTAAAGATGTAAAAAATTCGTGTTGACAAATTGTTATTTTTGGTAGCAAATCTCAAATGGCTACTGCCATAAGGGCTGCCATAGCAAAGAGTTGCACTATTTTGCTACTGAGTTTGATTCCTACATCTAAAGCATTTTGTAGTAGAATCGTCAAGGACTTAATTTCAAAACCATCTGCCAGGCAACATAGGTACCAGTTTTTTCTGGCAGCTATTCTGTGGTGGTTTTTTTTAATACTTTTAAGAGGACTTTTTAGTGTAGTTAGCAGTGCAAATTGATAACAGAAATTTGTGGTTTAGTTTTTATCAAATAATAGGTACAGTGTGTTCAAAATACATATTTTAGACAAACATGCTTGATTGATACCCCCGCTTGTCCCACACGGAACATACGTGTCCTATTAAATTAATTGGATAGATTTTTCAAATATTCCTTATTTCTGATACACAGAAAGGGTAGTTAGAACACAGAACTTTGATTTTGCTGTAGATGAAGATGAAATGATGGGTAAATTTCCTAGGTTTATATGAATTTCGGGGGCGTGTGCATTTTGAAACAAATCTAACATAGGGATGGTGCTGAAATCTATTATATAGGCATTTTCTAGTTGTTTAGCATTCTGTTAATAAAGGAGTGTTTCTCTGGCACAGTTGGTAGGTTGACTGCTAATTTTATTTAAATATTTTACTGGATATGCTATATACTGAAATTATTAATCTTTGTGAAATGATGAGAACTGGGTTAAAAGAAGAAACAAATTAATTTACACTGAAAAGAAAGGATAGAGTACTGTTGTTTTGTGTTTAAACTTTGTCTATGGTAAGATTTTTCCCAAGAGCAAAGCTTGGCATTTTGAGGGGTAAGTATCTTACCTTGTAATGCCAAAATGGACTTAATTAATGCCTGTACTCAGGTTTTGCCCTTTACTAGACTCTGTATCAGGGCTTTCTAATGGATTTTCCTCTTTATTTTTAAAGTATGAGCAACATTTGACCAATTTCCATTGCTCTTAGCATTTTATTTAAAGAACAACCACTAAAAAATAACTTTTTATAATTTGATTATCCTCTTTTACTTTGCTTTATAAATGCCTAAGAACTTCTTTTGAAGAATACTCCTACCTCATTGGCTAGTCAAGATGCTGTGATCAACTTATAATGTGTTTAGAAACAAAGACTTAAGGGAAAAAAATGGAAATAAGTACATCTTGGCTTCGCTATTGAGGGGAAAAGGGAAAGGATTGAGTATTAAAAATTATTTAAGTGTTCCTGACAGAGGTATGGTAAAAGAATACTATAAAAGTTTGGAATTTTATAAAAGTGCTGATTAATATTTAGTATCTTTCCTGAAATTCTTTGCAGTTCACTTTTTATGGAAATATAATCCAGTGAAACACTCAAAAGTTTTTTTTTTAACTGATGTTTTTCCAGATAAACTCTAGGGTAAACATTCATATAGTCACAAATAATGTAATTCTGTAATTGTGGAATGCCTGTATGTTTTGTTTGATACATCTTCCTTGGAGATGTCTGAACATAATACTCCATCTGTGAATATTTTAAATGTTTAAATAAAAATAAGAAATGTGCTCTTTGTGTTATCCCAGTTTTACAAACCTGAAGATCAATTGGTAATTTATCTGTTGAATGGGTTTTATTAACAAATAGAATGTCTTTCTGTGTGAATGCTTTGGAATGTGGATTAACGCCTTAGAGTGTTAAATCTTCTGAGGACCTCTGGAACTGAGTGGTGTGGGCTTGTCTTTTCTATCTACCTGATCCAAATAGAAAAATGCAAATACCAAGGTGTACACTGCCTCTTTTTTCCTTCTCTGGATAAGTGCTTAAGTGCTTTGCAGTCTGATGATTCCTTAGTAAACTTAACTGTGTAATGGACTCCTTTGGGTGTTTCATTTATGAAGTATCTTTTTGATTAGGGTTTTTTATTTTGGTGAGACAGAGCCTTTTTGTATTTTGTAGAGATGGGGTCTCGCTCTTGCTCAGGCTGATCTCGAACTCTTGGCCTTAAGCCGTTCTCGGCCTCCCCACTCCCTAAGTGCTAGAATTACAAATGTGAGCCATTGCACCTGGCCCCGGTTACTATTTTTACGTAGTTATATATTGAGGTCTTGTTTAAATTTCTAGGAATAGAAAGATCCATGGAAAACTACTTTTGCCTCTTATTCCACTAAATCAACTGTAAATTTGGTTTTAATAAAGCACATTGGTCAAAAATCCATTCAGAAGAAGGAAAAAGTAGTACTTGGAGTTTACACAATCACTGACTTGACAATTTTGTAGCATGGCTCAAAGGTGTTATGGAGACAGAAAAGACTTGAAAAGCAAGAAGTATATAAAAATTTATGTGGAATTATTATATAACAGTTCAAGATTTATGTCCATCTTAGTAAAAGATCTTGCTACACAGGACTTCCCCCGCCATGCCCACTTCACGTAACTCCCTTAAAGAGTTCAGTCTTTCTCAGACCTTCTTTTATAGCCATTTTAGTCCTGGGTTAATGAAATGCTCCTCTCATTTCACTCTTAGACTCTTGATAGAGAGTTTAAGTGGTTTATCTTCCAGCTGGATAACTTAGGAATTGATTTACATCACTTCCTTTCTCTGACTCTGCTAGAGAAAAAAGAAGTACCCTGAATATCAACAGTTGGGTACTATAACTTCTCTTGGTAACAGAAAGACTATATGTCAAGCTCAGAACTCAGCTGAAATTGTTTATGTAAGTAACTCATGTATCTCGGAAAGTGATGTGAAATTCTAGTTTTGCCCTCTTTTAGATAAGCCTGAGTCTTTTAATAGCTCCTGTTCTGGCTTTATTTTCCAAATGTGTAGTTATTGCAAGAATGGTACAGAGAACTCCCCTGTCCTTAGAGACCTCCATTCAGATTTTGGCAGTTCCAATAGAGTCTCCTTTGGTTTGACGGTTCCTCAGTTTTTCCTTGACTTTTCCAGCCTTGACATTTCTGAAGAGTTGGTAATAGGAATGCCATTGGTGATTATAACGGGTAGGGAGGGCAGAGGCTGGTTGAGAGAGAAATGGAGACAGGGTATGTAGACAACTCATTTGAGCAGCTTGCTGTGAAGGATAAAGAAAAATGGGATGGTAGTGAGAAGGGTGTGGGATCAAGGACAGTGTTTGATTGAAATACAGTGTGCAGCATTTAAGTGAGGGTACACAGTTGGCTTCTTTCAGCACATTTAAATTGATCTTTGGTGTCAGCTACAAAAGGTTGGGAATTTCAATCACTTCCCACTTTTTTTCTGGTGACTTATTCCTAAGTACCACCTGAACCATGAGTACTTTTAATAATTTTAAAGAAAAAATGTATGACCTATTTTACTCCATTTTAACATGCGTCTGATCACTTGGTTCTCATAGCTTTTCCTTCACAGCTAAGCTCAGATGCAGACTATGGCCTGAGTTTGGCAGCTGGCATCAGTCATGCTAAGCTGTGAGCCACTCCTTTTCATTGTTCTTAAGTCATGAGCTCTGTTGCTTCTTTACTACTGTCTCTGGGAGGTGAAGAGAAAAAATGTTTTCTTTTATTCACACTTGAGAGATACAAAAGGATAGAAGGGTAGATATGTAGCGGAATTCTGAAGTTTTTGAGGATTTCAGCCCTCAATCCAGGACCCAAAATATTTCCTGATGTTCAAATTTGAAGACCAATCCTCTATATATTATTAATTGAAAAATAATTTTACAAGTCCTATGAGTTTCTTCAAAATTCTTGATTCAGAAACAAAGGACTTTTGTTGTCCAAGCACTCATAAATGGACCTTTTTTTGACCTATGACTTTTTTTTCTTCTGAATATGAGGAAATGGTTCTTGCTCACTATAGAGCCATTAATTGATAGGCAGAGAAAACTCTTAGAAACAATTGAGAACCTCTTCAAAGCATTTGAGTCCTATAACAATGGTTCTTGAATTTCTAAGTAGAAAGGAAGCTGTTACTTGCTGTAAAGAGGTATTCAAAGCAGTGTTGTCAGTAAGCCACTTCCATTAGAAAACTGCCTCCAAAAGGTTGATGGGCTTGATACATTTAAAAATACTAAAATGCATTGAAGAAACGTTTTGCAACCTTTTCAACTATCAGTCTCTAGAAGGTTGGGGGTAGGGGAACTCAAGAGTGCTTAGAACTCTTTCCTGTAAGTATTGAAAAGGTCTGGGTTAGACTCTCAGGTTTGGGATTATTTTATCTTAACACCTTTCGTACCACATAGAAATCTCTAAGACATATGCCAGGGACTGCACGTTATTTAAATCATTATAACTACAATAAAAATGAGAAAACTCGTGAGCGGTCCTTAACAGATGACGTGTGAGACAGGAGAAAACTCATGAGCAGTCCTTAAGGTGTTAGCAAAGGCAGAAGCACTATGCTTGGTTTATGTAAACCATCCTTTACTATGAACTACCCAGTGGAGAGCCTGGCATATGGTAGATGTGGATTAACAGCCCCTATTTGTTGAGTGTCAGGGTGGAGAAGCCTGGGCAGGGGCAGATATTAGGCATTTATTTTCCCATCATCATTTTTATGAGGAAGGTACTTGTACTACCCACATTTTATAGGTGAGGAAATTAAAGTTTCCAGAGAATAGTTGACTTGGTCAGAGTGACACAGTAAGTAGCAGAGGCAAGATCTGAACTCCATAACTGGCTAACTCCCAAACCTGAGAGCCCATATTTACCTGTGTTGCTATGTAATAGACCTTGGAAAATGGCAAGATTTTTCTTTGTTCATTGCTTAGTAATGGACTCTTGAAGTAACCTTCACCCTGATTCTTACTGTCTTGCATTGTAACTAGGATTAGCATCTGACTCAGTCAATCCTGTTCAGTTTCTTATAACCATTTCACCACATTCCCTGCAGCAACAGAAAGGGCATTTGTACACACTTGCATCCCCAGCACATGGCAGCATGTGAGGGCACAGGTGACTTTGCTGAACCCTTTAATCAAGGCTTACTCTAAGATAAAATTTGTGTTGGTTTGCACCTGTCAGGCTCTGTCTCTGGCCAGAACTCCTGAAATAGAGGTAAGTTGAATTATTCTTGAGTAGAGAGACTGGGATTTCTTTTTGGCCTTGTCTTTGCCAACTCTAGGAACCATGAGAAGTTAAGTGGGAAAAACTTAACTAGTAAGATAATCCGGGAAAAAGGAAGAGAAATATAAAATCTCTGACCTTATTCTTTCTCCTTCTCCTGGCTTATTAACAGGTATTGCGAAAAGGTCATAGGGTTTGGACCTAGAGGCTCACCATACTGTGATGGGTGTCTTCCTGGTGCCCCTCCTGACTCAGTGTCCATCTGCTGGCACTGATAGGCTGCCCAGGGTGAACACAGCAACATGCTCCCCAGCTCTTTGGCTCTTGGTTGGGTTTGGCCGGTGCAAAGCCCCGCTGGGAAATTGGAGAGAGGAACATGAGCTCATTTATTCCTCTGGCTCCCTCCCTCCCTTCAAGGTCACCTTGGGCTGGCTGTGTCCCTCAACTAAAGACCTCTATCCAGTTCTCTCCTGATTTCCAGTAGCTACTCCTTTAACTGTCCCTTTGGGCCTAATCTGTTAACTAGCCTTGCTTACTTTATTATCTCTGTGGTGTTTCCATACTCATATGTTTAAATGGTCTCTGTTACACCTTCTGTATTAAGTTCTCCAGAGAAATAAAACCAATAGGATATAGATACAGGCATATAAGAGGGCATCTAATAGGGGAATTGGCTCACACAATTATGGAGGCTGAGTCTCATGATATGCTGTCTGCAAGCTGGAGATCCAGGGAAGCCACTAGTGTAGCTCAGCCCATGTTCGAAAGGCCTGAGAACCAGGGGAGTCGATAGTGTAATTCTCAGTCTGAGGCTAATGGCCTGAGAACCTGGGGGGCCACTGTTGCAAGTCCTGGAATCTGAAGGCTGCAGAACCTGGAGTTGTGATGTCTGAGTACAGAAGATGGGTGTCCTAGCTCCAGGAGAGGGAGCAAGCAAATTTGCCTTTCCTTCACCTTTTTGTTCTGTCTGGGCCCTCAGCCAATTGGATGGTGCCTGCTTACAATGGGTGACAGTGGATCTTCCTTGGTTGGCACACTAATTCAAACGCCAGTATCTTCTGGAAACACCCTCAGACATACCCAGAAGTAATACTTCAGTTATTTGGGTATCCCTTAATCTAGTGAAGTTGACACTGAAAATCCCCCCTTGTGATTTGAGTGCAGCATCTTCCTGTTGGCACCAAGATTGTTACAGTAATAGGTACCAGAAATGGCCCCAGGAAACTGACCCTCAAAATTGTATTTGGAGAAGACAGGTCTAATGTCATTTGGGAGCAGGGGGGCAATGGGACACAAGCAACCCATGGTATATAGTGGCACCACAGCTAAAACTATCACTGTAATGTCACAGAATGAAGTACAGTTGGAGGGCAAGATCTTGATGATCAAATGGCTATGCACTTCATCATTATAGTGAGTTACAGCTATAAAGATTTTGTAGACACCTTCTGACAGCCCTAGTGATAGGCACATAGGGAAAGAAAAGAGCTATGAACATAGAAATAAAAAAAGAGCTAAAGGGCCTCCATGGCAGTTTTGAATTAGTTTTTCATCTTCTGTGGTTGCAGGAAAGTTCTGGGACAAGCCCAGGGTAGTTGTAAGGGCTACAGAGTTGCAGCACCAGTTAAGTTCTCAGTCCCACTAGCTCTCTCTCCCCCTCCCCCTCTGAGTGTAGTAGTGTCATCATAGCTCACTGCAACCTCAAACTTCTGGGTTCAAGTAATCCTCCTGCCTCAGCCTCCCGAGTAGCTGAGATTACAGGCATGTGCCACCATCCCTGGCTAATTGTTCTACTTTTTGTAGAGATGGGGTCTTGCTCTTGCTCTTACTCAGGCTGGTCTTGAACTCCTGGCCTTAAGCCATCCTCCCACTTCAGCCTCCCAAAGTGCTAGGATTACAGGTGAGCCGCCACTCCTGGCCCCCCTAGATCTCTTACATTAAAGTAAGGGCACTGGTTGGGAAAGGAGATAGGGACATTTGGGCTCAGCTTTGAACTGCAAAATTTCACTGGACCTTCATTGCCTGCAAAGGCAGGCCATACCACTCTCTACTGCTTCCAGTTCTATTGCTAAAATTACATCTCAAGAATTCCCTGTTAGAGTTATAGGGCTTGTTCTAGGAGGAGAGCCTATAAATGAAGGAAGGAATTTTAAGACCTCTCCAATCTATTGGAGGAGTCTAGAGGCTCCTAGACCACAGGTCATAGATGGAAATGGCCCCTCTCACTCTTAAACACTCTTACTTGAAGAATGTTTGCTTTCCACCCCATTGACTTTGGACTTCATTTCCCCCACATTTTATTTTGAAAATTTCAAACCCAGGGAAAAGTTGAATGAATAGTATAAGAAACACTCATATCCTTCACCTATTACTAATATTTTGCAACATTCTCTCTTTTTTGCTGAACTGTTTGAAAGTAAATTGTAGATACATGTGGACATATATACAGAGCTGTTTTTACTCACACTTCTGACACCATATGTATACTGTCTTTTCCAACACCACTTCTGACTCTCCGACACCATCTGGGTGTCCTTCAATTCAATTCTGACACTATACCTGGAGTTAGTGTCAGATCCCACAGGTTAAGGGCTCAGTCCCACAAGACTGCTCCCACTTCAGATGCCAGTCACAAGTTTAAGGTTGTCAACGTTACTTCTGACCCACTGGCTATAAATTCACGGGATTCCCACAAACCCCTCATGTTCAATAATTCATTAGGATGACTCACACAGTTCAGGAAAGCACTTCACTCACTATTAGTGTTTGTTATAAAGGATACAACTCAGGAACAGCCAAGTGGAAGAGATGCATAGGGCAAGGTATGGAGGAAGAGGTGTGGAACTTCCATGCCTTTTCTGGGAGTGCCACTCTGCCAGCACCTGTATGTGTTCACCAGCTTAAGTCTCTGAACCCCTTCATTTAGGGCGTTTTTATGGAGGCTTCATTATATAGGCTGGATGATTAAATCATTGGCCATTGGTGATTGGCTAAACTCCCAGTCCCTCTGTCCTCCCCAGAGGTTGGGAAGTGGAGCTGAAAGTTCCAGGCTTCTAATCAAGGTTTGGTCTTTCTGGCAACCAGCCCCCACCCTGAAGTTATCTAGGGGCCCTGCCAAAAGTCACCTCATTAGAATGAAAGATTGCTTATCACTTCTCACTCAAGAAATTTGGTTTTAGGAGCTCTGTGCCAGGAACCAGGGATAAAGACCAAATATCTGTGATACCACTTACAGATATATACATACTTACACACATATTCACATGTATATACATACATACAATCTTCTGATGAATATTTGAAAGTAAACTGGAGACATTATATTTCATTTTAAGTATTTCAGTATGCATTTCCTAGGAATAAAGACATGTTAACATTTTTTTATGGAAAATAACCCTAATTTCCAAAACAAATCAGTGAGAAGAATGAATTATTTTATATTTTACCAATCTCTTAATTTTTTTAATTTAATTTTTATTTTTATAGATATGGGGGGTACAAGGGCAGGTT
>VBSM01003039.1:7637642-7657142 GCA_008086735.1 Cheirogaleus medius | reverse complement strand
GCTCAGGCTGGTTTCGAACTCCTGACCTTGAGCAATCTGCCTGCCTCGGCCTCCTAGAGTGCTAGGATTACAGGTGTGAGCCACCATGCCCGGCCTTTTACCAACTCTTATTATCTATCGTTTTGATTATAGTCATCCTACTGTTTTACTCACCTTTAACAAAGAATATAACAGATATTTTTAAGTCTTTAAGATTTTCAGAGGATAAGCTTATTACTTGAAACCTTATATAACATGAGCTTTTAAAAATTTTTGTGAAACCTAATCTACTTTCTGCTGTCAATCAACAAACAAGTTCCTGGTGACTGGATTTCTCTGTGCTCTAGACATGAATGCAAGAATCAGTCCCATACAAGGTCTGTCTTTTCTTTTACTCTTCGTGGTTTTTCTTCAGGGCTGACCAGTTAATCCTGGGGTTGGGTGAGCAGAGTAGGGAGGACATATACCTTTAAGCTAGGTAAAGAGAAACAAAGAAGTCTAGTTGTTTAGAAAAACTGTATCAAAGTGTTTAGACAACTTATCTCGAAGGATTACCTTCTAAGATTCATTTTTCTAGCTCCAATATTCACTTAATTTATGTAAGAAACTCATAGGCCAACTAATCAAAGCTCACAGCTGACCCAGGAATCCCTTCTCTTACCTACTTTGTCAGATCAACTTTTTATTTTATTTATTTATTTATTTATTATTTTTTTAATTTTTTTAGATCAACTTTTTTTTTTAACACACATTTTTTAAAGCAGTTTTAGGTTCACAGCAAAATTGAGAGGAAGATGCAGAGATTTCCTGTATACCCCGGGCCCCTACACATGCGTAGCCTCCCCCATTGCCAACATCCCCCACCAGAGTGGAAGATTTGATACAATCGGTGGACCCACATTGACACACCATAATCATCCAAAGTCCATAGTTGACATTAGGGTTCACTCTTGCTGTTGTACGTGCTGTGGGTTTGGACAAATGTATAGTGACATGTATCTGCTATTATAGTGTCACACAGAGTATTTTCACTGCCCTAAAATCCCCTGTGCTTTACCTGTTCCTCCCTTACTCGCCTCCACCCCCAGACTGGCTTTCTGTTTGAACATTTGAAGCAGTGGGAGGTCACTATGACTTCATAAGACGATTCTATTTTTGGAAATGTTTTTCAAATGACTCTATTGAGCTGTAGTTTTTTGCTTCATAGGGTCACCCTAGTTTATGCTTTGGGAGCTAAAAAGGTAAAATATACTGTTTTCACATGAGGACCTGTCACAAAACCCACCAATGGCCTGGATAGAGTTCACCCAGGTTCTCCAGGAGGCGGCATGGAGGAAGTCTCGCTGCAGGGCTGCCCCGTGGCTGGTGCATTTCTCCCTGGAGACCTTCTTGCTAATTATGGCTGTCACCACCTCCCTGGCCTTATGGGGAGCTATGGCCACCCCCCACCCCAACACGTCAGTGCTATTGCCCATGTCCCTTAATTCCCCAGAGCACAGCCAAGACCAAGAGTAATTCCCTACTACTATTCAGAAGTTTTTGGTAGAGACAGTGATTTGCAACCACGTCTCGCACTTGCTCTTTGGAGGCCTCAGGCCCATTTGGTCCACATAGGGAGGCCAAGGAACAGGGAGGGGCATGCTCAAAGGTTTTATTCCAAACCCACTTCTCTTTCAAATTTTGTCTTGCTTCCATTCCCCTTGAAGCTTCTGGCTGAGGCCGCCACAGCGTGATCAATCCATCCAAAGGAAGAGGCAGACTCGCCTCTGGCTTAGCAGTTGCTTTACAGAGCTAGGGGTTTGGAGGAGATGGGAACCTCCTCCTTGGGAGAGGCTAAGAGTGGACTGAGGGAATGAGTCAGGCTTCCCACTCTTCTCAGTCACATCATAGTTCCTCTGATTTGGCAAGGACAAGGTGAAATCCACTTAGAAAACCTATTACAGCGGAGTTGCTGTTTCCAAAAGGAAAATAAATAATGAAATGAAAAGATGAAGCAGAGAATTGAGTGAAGAAAATATTTATGTATTTTCTTTTTACATGTGTCTATGGAGGGGTGAAAGATACAGGGTGGGAAGGAGAAACATGTTAATAGATACAGTCTCTCTCAGTGAGGGTTTAAATTCAGCCTTGCCTTTGGCAGGAGTGGACTTGGAAGATTTCTTTTAGCCTTAAAATTCTGTAATTCTATTTTCACAGAACAGAATTCCACAAACTCCTCTGGCAACGGAACTTCAGTTTCCAATGTTTCACAAGTCTTAGAGTGAGGAAATTTCGTGGAAATCTTCAGAAAATAAGCTATAATCCATGGTACACTTCCAAGCATGTGCACAAGGCGAGCTTCCTTCAGGGTGCCAGGACGTGCGCCACGAGGAGAGCCAAGTATTAAAGAATGCTTCTCTGCGTCAGTGGACTCAATACATGTGAATTCTCAGCCCAGCAGATGGAATGTTTTAAGGGAAAGAAGAAAACTTCTGAAAATGAAACTCAAGAAGCTGTATGTGCTTTGCTTCAGAGTTGCAGGGACTCCCTGAAGTCAGGAGCGGGGCGACAGCTCTCAGGGACTTGGGGTACCGTGTGAGTGCCCAGCCGCTAGTGCAGAAGCCCTGCCTCGACTCCCGTGCACTGCGTGGACCAAGCCTGCCTTTCAAGACACTAGGGTGCTTTAGAACGCCTTAGAATTCATCCACAGGGTTTCAATGAATACTCCTCGTATTTGCTTTCAGAAATGACCCCACACTTTCACAAGAGGAGAGCTTTGTTTGCTTGTATAGTGTTGTCTTCTTTACAATGTCCTCACTGTGACATAAACACAGGATTTGGAGTCAAGAGGTCTAGATTTGAGTCTTGGATCTGCCACTTATTGGCAGGGAGGCCTTTGTCAAGTTGTTTAACTTCTCAAAGCCTCAATTTTCTCAGCTGTGGAAAGGGGGTGATATTAGTAACAGTATTATTGAGGGATAAGTGAAATGAATGTTTTGTCTTATAGGAGGATATATAATGGATACTGTATAAAGGATTATCTTTCTTTTCTGCTTTTCAGGGAGCTAGGATAATAGAGTAAGACAAGTGGCTAATCAAACAAACTCAGTATGTGATATAACCAGCCATATTCCCACATACACCAGTGTTCATGAACTTGTCCTCCAAGTCCTCATTGGTTGGAACTTGTTTTATACTTACCCAGAAGGATTTGAGAGAAGAGGTTTTGGTTATATTTTAGGAGCAGAAGGTGACAGTAGCCGAGGAGCTTCTGTTCCAGGCATTTTGATGGAAGCACAGCACCACCGACTGTAGGAAACCATGGCCCTTGTGCAGGCAGCACGGTAAAGCAATTCTGCCTTTGATCTCTTCTTTTCCCTAAGCATTCTGCTGTGCCTTTGGGGCTGTCCCCATACTGCTGTTGCTTCTTAAGGGTCCCTGCCTTCCACTGGTGTCCTAATTAGACCCTGGCTTCCCTCAGTAAAAGCCCCAAGAACAACCCATGGCCCCTTCATAGAAATGTCTTTTGTCTCTTTCTCTTAAGGGCTTACTCTGTTTTCTAGACTAGTCCACGGAATACATATTGGCACAGTTTAGCCCCAAAAGTGAGGAGAGGCCCATGTTTCATGTCTCCCAGATTCCTTCTCCGCTTTCTGACAGATGTCCTCCGTGGTCTCAAGCGAGTTGAAGGCAAGATGGCAAACAAGTAAAGAAGGAAGTCTCTGAAGATCTGTCATCTTGTCTCCTCTTAAGTTTCAACGTGTAAATGACTTTTCTTTGATTTCTGTCATTGGGAGTAGAAAAGAGAGGAAGAAAACTTGGGGCGTTTGAGTTGTTTGGCCTAATCAGCTTCTCGGCTCAGTAAGGTATGTAGTACTTGTGGCATGGAGGAGCTACCTAAAGAGCTTCTAAAATGAAGATGCCTGTTCTTATCCCAGGGAAAATAAAATAAACCGACATTTGTATGTGGTTAAGAAAATCTCTCAATCTTATAATCTTTCTAGATTTGGTCTAGATCAGAACTGTTCAACAGAACTTTATGCTGTAGCTGTTTGTGCCCCTCAAATTTTCATTATAAGACCCCCAAATCATAGCACAGGAATACATCTCAAAATAACAACACAAAGAGTTCAATAAAAGGAATGGATGTGGGGAAAATGATTTAGTTGGTTACAGAGATGTCAGTTATCTTAATGAATAATCATTCTTCTGTTAGGTGATATAAGTTATTGCATATCCAATTTAATCCATTGTTTTGATTTACAGGGGTTAGAGACAGCTTTCAAATTACCAAAAGTAAAGATCATTGTACAGAAAGTATCTGTTTTATTAATTCAACACTGCAAAAAATTGCTATATCTGAAAGTTCAAGTCTCTCCAACTTTCTTTATTGTTACATTGTACTTACTGTGTGTTTTTTGGTTCAGATACTTCAAGAAAAATGGTCTATTTGCATTTCAAATTCCTGAATTATGCCTTAGTTATGATTCAGATGTTCTGCTGATTGTCTTAAGACTGCTGTTTTATGACTTTTTTGGACATGATGCCAGGAATGTTGGATAAAAAAAGACAAAACCCAACAGATTGAGAAACCCAAGTCAAACTGAGGCAAGCATGAGCAAACTTCATCCAAATGAGGAAGAACTCAAGAGTTTTCACCAGATATTTCAAAAGTCTGAGTTTTTTTTTTTGTTAAATTTCATTGCATGAGCCAACATTTATTGAGTGACTATTGCATACCCTCTATTATGTGCCCTTCGGTTGGCATATAGGGATAAATTCAAATTCTCATTCTTGCTCTGAGCCGGTTCGAAATTCAGAAATACCATCACTGATATTTTCTTTTGAAGTTCAAATCAATTTAACATATATTGACTTGGGGCCTAGTATGTTCCATGTAATAGTCAATGATTTGAAAATCATTATAGGATACAAAATGAAATATGTAGCTTATTAATACTATAAGACACCACTGAGGTGTTTATAGATACAAGAATGAAATATATCTCAGAATGCTGATGTTTTCTGGAAAAGGAAATGCTGTTAAACCACAGACATGCTATCATCTTTCAATATTGGGTCCTTTCCCTGTTGGACCCTGGAGCATGTACTGTACTTTGTTCAGACCAGTGCTGAGTTTGCTGAGATGCCATTTTCCCCAGTGCGATCAGTGTTTGGGAGAACTCACATTAGCCCAAGAATACGTTAAGTTTTAATGGGCACTCAGCACAGGGTGGGATTGCTCTGGGACTTGCTTTCTTTTATTTCACATATTAAATCATTTCATTTAAGAAATAGTAGTACCTGTAAGTAATTACCTTTCACTCTCAATTTTATAAACAATAGTAACCAGATCTTTGAAGGTTAATGCTAGAAAGAGAATTTCTTAGGGATGAGGAGCAGCAGAATCTCATGTCCTTGATGTTTGTCCCTCAGGGGTCACTGTCCTGGAGGGGGGGGTCTCTGCTATGTTCCCCTGCCACCACCGCCACTCTGGGTGGGGGCCATCACTTCCCTGCTAACAAAGCTGGCCTAAACAGGGAAGCATGGCCTCCCACTCATGCTTGTGTAGCACAGCCAAGCCAAGCTATGTCGTTTAGGAGAGGCTTTCCTAAAAGGTACAAAATGACCAAAGGCAGAGCGTCATTGACTGCAACAGGGAGCACAGTGACCTTGGGACAAATCTGCCCTGTTTATGGTTCACTGGAGTGAGCATCCTCACTCCCCAGCTCCTGTCCTACTAAAGATACCTAAACCTTCCAAGTTCTCTCCCGAGGGAATGCCTAAGCTCCTGTTTTCCCCCTAGCTGGTTACACCAGCAGTGACCACCTACTCCTCTTCAGAGGAGGAGGCCACAGTTGGCCATGAAGGCAGAACCCAAATATGGTAAACACGTCAGAATGCCTTCAACATTTAGTAACAGGATGGCCCTTTCCTGGGAGTCATCATTACCTTGTATCCATGGATGTGGCTAACGGGTGAATCATCTTTGTCTCTCCAGTGTTCGAGAGTAAGCACCAAGATGTGCTGGGCACCATTTGTGGAATAAATTGTTCACACGTCATCTTCTATCTGAGCCCTAGAAGATCTTCCCTTTAAAATTCCATCTAGTCACTCTTACATCATTCTTCCCACCAAATGGCAGACATCCAGTGCCCCCAATAAAGATATCAAAAGAGACGAGACTGAATAATTATAACAGAGCTTATTTGGATAACCTATTTTTCCTGATTGCTAAACAACATCAGACAACATGAAAATCCATCCTAAAACCCCTATAGGCTTACCCTTAGTTGTAAACAATAATGAAAGGACTAAAAATATATAATTGCACTTAGACATTATGAGCATCCAATCTTTTGTGACATTTTAAAAAAACCGTTTTTTTCACACATACTTTTTATCTACCAAATAAAAATCAATAGAAGAGGTTTTAGTGCAGTAAAGGAGAATCTTAGTGATGAAAACCAAAGTGTCATTTATTTTCCTAAATCAATTGAAGCTGGAATTCTCAGTTTCCTGCTGCCACTCTTCAAAGCAGGTCCCTGCCTTAGATCTGGGGAGATAATGCTAGTGTCCAATCCCGCTCCTGATTCTCAGCACTCAGGATCCTCTTTGGACATTTTCTTGAAGAACTAGACGCATTTTCTGAAAGAGAAAACTACAGAAACTTAGAGCACTGTGTTCTGATCTGAGATGAGATAAATATTCAGAAGGACTATTTTTTTAATAGACAATGATATAAAAAGCCAGGAAAACAAACTCAGTTTTTCTTTGAAAGTGTTTAATTTCCATGGTTCCAATTTTAGGTGTTTGAGCATGACGATATCTCTGAGCAAAACCTCAATCCATTGATGTCCTAGAATTAGAACAAGCCTCTCCATCATTCATTCATCCAAAGTGTTTGTCAAAGGCCACCTGTATGCATAGCAGTGTACCAGATAGGTCCTGAAGGGTGCAGGACAGGCAAGTGACACTCTCCTTGCTTCAGAGGGTTTACAGTCAGGACCCACACTAGGGTGAACAGTCCCTCAAGGCGCCCAGAGCAGGTGGTTCAGCTTAGTGGCCTTGGTGGGCAGAAGGGAGGCTGTGCACCTTAGAGAAGTTTGGAACAAAGTGGGCTTTTGTGTCTTGCAGGGCCTGAGCCACTGGGGGATTTATAGCTATGTGAAGCTGGATGTGAGGGAGAAAATATGGCTGCACAGATTCCTGGGTTCAGCAAGAGGTGGTAAGAAAGAAAGTTATTTAGATGACCTGATAAAAAGAGGAAATGGGAGCCCAGGCTTCTTGACCAAACATAGCTTATTCACAGGAGGATGGGGCCGGGGGAGGAGAAGGTGGGAAGACATGCACGCATATGCGCACATGTACATCAGTGCAGATGCATGAGTCTAAAAGGCAGATGGAATTGACTGGAAAGGGAAAACCTCAGGATGAATGCCATCGGAAGGGGCCGACGATGTAGAAAGGCTGTATGTAACACAGCGCCTAATGAGTCTAGAGCACCTCTCCTGGAAAGACTCACAGGACTTCGTGATGTTATCAAATTAATTTTTATTAAGTCTATAACACTCTAGAATGCTTTCTAATCCTTATGATCTCCCTTCTGATATTAATTTATCCCATCTGTCTCTAGACTGTCCCGGGGAACTCCCTCACCTCCTAATTTAACATTCCTTTGAGTCTACAAGGCTTAGTTAATTCTTATTTTATCTGTGAGCGGGCAGTGTTTAACACAGTCCGTAGATGTCACTGTTAAGGTGTCCACCCAACAAGCCCTTAGGTCAAAAGCTTCAGGTTCCCTTTGACGGATTAACTCCCTACTTGGTTGGCTCTGTAAGGTCCACAGTCTGTGCATAGTATTTACTTAAGACTGTGGTGTAGACACCTCTCCGTTTCAGGGATGACGTTAGAGACATGATTTGTCTGGGGTCTGTGATCGCTGCTTTCACCGGCCTCTGGCTGTAGCACATTGCCTCATGCACTAAGAAGCCACAGTTGCCCTTCAAGGCTGATTCAATGGCATTTAATGGTATCTAACCCTGGCTCACTGCCCTCTGGATTTAGATCTTTAAGTTGTGGCCAAAATCTTGGCTCTGAAGATGGAGACGGGATCAGGTACCACATGGTCCTGAGTGCAGGAGCCAGTCTGAATGTGTCCTGTCACTTGATAGCAGACAGACAGTCTTCATCAGCTACTCAGGACTCCAGGCGCCAGGAAGTAAGTTGAGGTCAGGGAGTTTGTTTTATCTACTGATTTGGAAAAATATTTAGCCTCCCTGGAACAGGGATGTGCATTCCGTGTGCCTGAAGCCATGAAATTTGGCAAGTCCCATATCAGATGCCTAAAACTGTTATACAACTCGGTCTAATTTAGATTGTAAGGCTGCCAGAGGGAACCAGGTCTCTCCCTTGGTCCAAAAGTCCCTTCTGACAATTCTTAGGCCCTAACAATCAATATCAATCAATAATAATAATCATCATAATAATGATATCTGTTTCCCAGATTTGACCTACAGTTCAAGACCTACAACTTTGGATAATCAGAAGTTAGAATTTGGCCCAGAGGGACTTGTGCAATAATTTGGCCATCTTACAAATGAAGACAAAGGTATCTGACAATGTGAATTAGAATGAAAACATCTCCCAAGCTAGTGTTTCTTCCGCAATTGGCTCTGGCTACCAGACAAGGAAAGTCATCTTTCTTGTAATTTTGCACTGAAGAGGCCATTGAATGTCTGAGAATTTTTCTTCAAAATTGTTTTTAGAAACCTTAATTCTGCTACTTAGTTTTGCGTGGTATATGTGAACCTGCAGGGGCAAGCACTTAAAACTGTGTTCTCTGGGAAAATTACACTTAAAATGGAAAAGCAAACTGAAAATCAGTGTGTTTAGCACTTACCTTTGAAATGATTAATGATGACTGCGTTGTGTATGTGTATATATGTATACATGTGTGCAGAACTGTTAAAAGATATTCAAACAGATCTAGATTGAACTTGATCCTCCGGTTTTCTCATCTGGATTTTCTGTTCATCGCACCAAAGTGTATTCGTGGAATGTTAACTTTACAGAATAGGAAAAAAAGATCACAGGAGAAAAAGGGAATTGTAGTTAAATAAGTTGAGAAATTCAACTGACTTTTTAATTGTAGGGTCACTGAGAGTCTTTAAAATATTAAAGTATAGTTGGACTCAAAGAGGGAGCAACATATAAATGAAAATGCTATTAATATCTAAGAGTTGCCCAAACTTGCCTGACTTAGGAAATGTTTTTTCATAGAGCATCTCGTGGAATTTAGGAATTTAGGGAAATATGACTACATTCCTCAGGACTCTTCTGGTTGCAAGTAATAGAGACCAAGCACTAGCTTAGGCAAAAAGAGGAAACCATTTGCTCTGGTAACCAAATCAAAGGCAGGACAAGGGTGGAGATAGCCTCGTGGACAACTGGAGTAGCTTATAATAGTTAATATTTATTGTGAGGTGACCATGTGCCAGGCACTGTTCAACATGCTTCACATGCATTCATTCACTCAATCCCCACAACAGCCCCATGAGTTAAGTACTATTATTATCTTCTTTCTACAAAAGAGGAAAGTCAGATTCAAAGATGTAAAGTTTCCCGAGGTCACTCAGACTGTCTGGCTCTGAGCCCACATTTGGAACCACTACCCTTGTGCTTCTCCAGGGACTTAAAGGCTGTCAAAGTTTATTTTCTCTGTGTAACTCTGGCATCCGTGGGTCTATTGAATTCTTTTCAACCAGCTCTCCCCATGAGCTTAGAGACCTGGCTCCCACCTCCCAGCCTGTCCCCTCACCTCCTTCTCAGGAAAGGGCTCCTCCCCCAATTCCTATTTAAAATATTCTGGGGAAGGCCCATGATCAGCTCCTGGCGTGAGGTCGTGTGCCCCATCTTGTGACGAGTGCCAGGGTGGAGGGGCGGGTGGCGTATCCTGGTCAGCTCAGCTCACAAACTGGGGGAGCGGGGAACTATGAGGAACCAAACCACCGTGTTGACACCCACTATGGCCCTGTGGTCAGCTGGGCTCGGGGGAGCGTTTCTTTGAAAGAAAGAAGGCGTATTTTCCAGAAGAAGGGGCCTGGGGCACCAATATTCCAAACATACCTGGGAAATTGTAGAATCAAATGGGATATGTGTGTAGAGCAGCCGGCATGGTTCCTGGCACTGGAATAGGTCGTTGATTCATCGTAGCTAATCTTCTGGGCGGGCTGCAGAAGAGAAACCTTCTTTTTAACGTGGGAGTGCTAAACTAAGCAGGTGGAAGAACTAGCCAGGAAGGCAGCTTTGCATAGCAAGTCCCAGGGTTGAAAAAGACCTGGCTGTCAGGTCAAGGTCTAGGTCTGAGAGGTCAGGTCAGGCTGGCAGACAAACGAAACAAGGTCAGGGAAGGGGCAGCAAGAGCCAAATGTGTCATAAAGCATAGACATGTCCATGGTACAGGCCAAGGGTCAACACCCAGAGGCCCAGCCTGAGTGACAGGGCATAGGGTCCAACCAGGCAGAAGGTCCAGCCCAAAGCAAGATCTGGATGAATGCGTTTGGGCTGGAGTGCAGGTTCCCAGCCTGGCAGGGGTCAGGGAGCAGTCAGTCCTCAGAGTTAGAACAGGGAGACAGAGGTCAATGCCTCTGATTACAAAATACGGAAGAAAGTGTGTACCAAGTGGATCAGGGGTTGAATATGGAGCCAAGTGATGCCAGAGAGAATTTCCTCCAATCGCTAGAAGAGAAAGCCAACACAAACAACACATTGATTTCCTCCAGCCAATGATACCCACATATTCCAAAGGTCAGCACTGACTACTTGCAGGACTGGGTTGCTGAATCCCAAATGGGGCAAGCCCTGGGCACTTGCCATGCCCACAGCTTCAGTTCTGACGGGCGGTCTTCTTCAAGCCTGTCTGCCATTCCCCTGCCTTTCACATTAGCCAGCTCTGTTCTCAGGATGAGTGAGGAGTGGTGTGTTTGCGCCTCCTCTTGTGTGATTACCCACACAAAAGCGTGATCTTCCCCACCTTTGTTGTTAATTTCTACTGCTGCTGTAACAAATCTCCACAAACTTAGTGGCTTAAAACAATGCAAAATTATTGTCAGTTCTAGAGGGTAGGAGTCAAAAGTGGGTTTTTCTGGGCTAACACTGAGCTGTCGGGAAGGCTGTGTTTCTTTTGGACACCCTTTCCCTGCCCTTTCCAGCTCTTAGAGGCTGCCTGCACTCCCTGGCTCATGGCCCCTTCCTCCACCTTTGAAGGCAGCAGCTTAACATCTTCCAACCTCTCTCCGAGCTGAGCACCTGCCTCCCTCTCGTGAGGACCCTTCTGAGTGCATTGGGCTGCCCCTCCCCCATAATCCAGCATAGCCGCCTCGTCTGAAAGTCCTTAGCTTAATCATACCTGCAAAGTCCCTCCTGCCAGGTGGAGAAACATTCACAAGTGTCAGAGATTAGGATGTGGAAATCTTCGGGGGACCATTAATTAGCCCACCACAGTTGTCACATTCACCTTTAGACCTCCAGAGAGCTTTGCTGTTGGACATTTGTACACACACATCCACAGTGCTCCACATCCATTGGTCTGTTCCAGGTGTTATAAGCACCTGCCTGGGTACCACTGGGATGGGAGCTGTGTGCCCTGGATCTGTTCACTCTCCTTGTGGAGGAGGATGGGGCTAGAAGGTACATGCTGTCCCCGAGTGAGGGGGGCTCTGTGAGAGCTGTTGCTAAGTGACCCAGAGAGACCTCCTCGACCATTACTTCTTCCTTCATGAAGGCAAGAATTTCTCAGCAACCTCTGGTTGCTAGCTAGTCCTTTAAATCTGTTATACTTAAGCAGAACTTATGGAAAAGCAAATGGGACTGAAAGGTCCCTCTGGAAAACCTCTCATACCTGTGCTCCAGGAAAAATATGTGATCACTATCTTGCTTGTCATGGTGAAGAACCTCTGACAACTAAAATTTCCTTCAGTAGCAGAATGGACAAAGAAATATAGACCTCCAGTGATCACCATAAATGGATTAGAAGTATGTATATTGATAGGGAAAAATATCAAGGATATAAGGTTAAATGAAAAATCTCCAAGTTATAAAATTATATTGCTTATGGATATGTACATACAAAGTAAGAGCATAAAAATATGTCTGGGATGGAAACACTCCAACTTCAGAATAGTGGGCCTGGCTGGACAGGAGGGACAGAATGGGACTGGGGAAGACCACGTAGATGACAGCAGTCCCATCAGTAAATTTCATTTCTTTAGCAAATAAACTGAAGTGACTATGGCAGAATGAAAATATTACCTAAGTGGTAGGCACCATGTGTTTACTCTATCATTCTCTCTACTCTCTGTATAGCTTGAAAGATTTAGTAATGAAGTGATAATTCATTAAAAATCTAGGCATAAGACATACTGTAGTTACCTGGACTATTTTTAAAAGCAATATTTTTCCTATAATATAATGTTAAAAAGAAAATTCAATTAGTCTCACTAGGGAGTTAGACTACATACTGAGACAATTAGTGATTTACAATTTTCAGCACTGTATTCTGACTTAAAAACTGATTTAGCATCCAAACTTCAAGCTCTTCAATTATTATATAATTGGTAAATTAGTAACTTGCCTACTTGTTTCCTAAACAGCATGGTCAGTGAGAATGTATTCTCTTGTTTTCCCTTTATGCAAAATTCCACTTGAAAAGGAAATAGGGATTTTATACCAACACTAATTCTTGCTACAAACCTCTCTAGTATGATAATTCCACCATGAACTTGCTTCAGCAGGATAAAGTCAACTTTTCAGAATTTTTACTCCCTGGAACTTATGCAACAGATATTATTTTTCTCTATGAAACTAGATGAAAAATATGCTAATTAAAATCTTACAATGAATATAGAATTCTCTCGTCACTTTGATAATATTGAATAGTGAATTGGACTTTATGTAAATAACGATATGATAATCCAACTTCACCAGTTCTGCATTTCTGCCTTATACAAAATGTTACAGGAAAATTTAAAAGTAACTGCCATTTAGAAATTTAATCCAACCCCCACCCCCACCCTCTTCTTTTCTAGTTTTCCAGTACTTTGTACGTTTACTCTGCAAGTATCATGTTGTATTATTTCTCTAGTCTTTCAAAATTGCAAGGACACCCTGACACCCTGCAGGGTAGGAGAATTTATAGTTGAAAAACATAAGACTTCCTAGAGTTGAGGGAATGGAGTCAGAACTGAACATATAAAAGTCTTACACAATTTTTTTGTTGTTCATTAAGTTAGAGCAGTAAGGAGAATACATCCAGGGCTGCTGTTAGGCCATTCAGCTCCTCTGTGCAAAATTTAAAAGGCACCTCTTTCTCTGGGTGGACACAGCCCATTGGACAGGTGCCCTAGTGCAGGGCGTAACCTGCCCAACCATACATAGCTCTGAGTTGGATTATCCGTAACATTTTACACATCTTAAAATAGTAATATGGATACAATACAATTTAAATATGCAACCTCTTGCTTGCTAGAAACGTTTTAGGATCTCTCTCCTCTGCACTTGCAATAATATACATGTAAACTTCTTTGGCTTTGATGAGATAGAATGTACAGTAACAGGCATTTTTCTTCCTCCCTGTCTGTGTGTCTATTCAGATGGTCTGCAAGTCAGGACTGTTGGCAGTCATTTCTCACACTCACCCATGGTTTCAAATATGACGCCCCCAACAGAGCCTGGGAAGGGGAGGTCGAAGCATGCATCTGCTCAGGGCAGTAATCCATAGGGGGCTCAGGCAGCAGGAACACAGTGGTGCAATGGCAAGTAGGTTCTGCAGACAGACAACACCCTTGAGTAGAGATAAAATAACTTGAGTGGCAAGCTATGTCTCCTAAATATTTTTGCAATGCCCACATGCAGTCTCAGCCAGTCAGCAGAAAGTCAGCAGTCCCAGGCAACTGAAATTCTGAAACCGAGTGAAGCATGACACAGGCAACTTCCTTCAAAATGATTTATTGTATTATTTAATATGCCTCCCAGTAATTGGCTAGGATTAGAAAATTCCAAAAAGACATAGCTATCAGAAAAACTGAGAATGCTTTGTTGAATTTTTTCAGACCATTGTCTCTGTTGCAATCAGAATTGAATTGGTGTTTCTACATAATATGTACATATAGATATACAATTTTTAAATAATCACAAACACAGAAAAATTGTTAGTACAGAGAACTTCTTTTTTCCTCCGGAGGCTTCTCTTTTACCCTTTTTATTTAATAAACATTTTGTGGGGAGACACTCTGAAACTATGCAAATATCCTGTACTTCATTAAACTTATAATTCACTGATTGTTTTATCCATATGAACATGGGTGCATGTGTTTGGGTTATAATCTATCCTTTTGACATGTCCCCTCATTCTTTGAGCATTTCTTGGCTCTAGGCTCATCTTATACTTTCCCTATCCCAGCCCTGAAATCAACCATTTCCTCAAGGAACCCTGGTTCCTTTTTTTAAAAATTAAGCTTTTAATTTTGAAATCATTGTAGATTCGCATGCACTTGTAAGAAGTAATAGAGAGATCCCGCATTGCCCAGTTTCCCCTAGTTGTAACATCTTGCAAAATTATGGTACAACATCACAACCAGGTTATTGACATTGACACAGTCAAGGCACAGAACATTCCCCTGGCCGCAAGGATCCCTCTTGTTGCCTTTTTATAGCCACATCCAGCTTCCTTTATCCCTCTCTCATCTCCCACCAGAGCCGGGTGCCTTCTTTCAGTGGAGAGTGGTATTTAGAATTCAAGACTTGGCTGTTAGGTGTGCTCATTGCTGTTGGGTGTTGCTGCTCCAAGGCCCTTTTAGTGGATAGATTCTCTTTCTTTTGATCCATGTATGTATGGATATGTATACAAACACACACATTTACATCTATATTTATTTCTATATCTACCTATATTTATTAAAAACAATGACTTCACATCGATACCTCCAGTTCCAACCCAATACCATAGGGATCATTCATTCATTTCCATCTTTGTGCCTCTCTTCTGCACAGAAGCCTGGCTCCCACAGCTTCACTTTATTGCGTCCTTTGATCAACCCCCCTGTATGTAACCAGTCTGCTGTCCCTTACCTGCACAGGTGCCCTACTTTCTCCTAGGGAGCTGACAGCCTTGCTGAGCTGCCCCTCCTTTTCACCCTTGCCTAACGCCCCACCTGGAGCCTCCCCTGTGGGACACCCTCTGCCTCATATCAGGGCCCTGATGCACCCCACTAGGCTGCCATCATGTGTGAACGCTGTTCTCCTTGTTGGGCTCTGGTACCCTGCCCTAGGCCGTCATGGTTCCTTCCCCTTCTGGTGCAGATGCCTACCTTGTTCTGCTTCACATAGTAACTTTAGGCCTGAATGGTTTGAGAAGGAAAGAGAAAAGAAAGGGAAGAAGAAGTAGAAGAAGAAGGAGGAGGAGGAAGAGGAAGAGGAGGAGAAGGGTGAAGAGGAGGAGGAGGAATAGGAGGAGAAGAAGTAGAAGAAGGAGGAGGAGGAAGAGGAGAAGGAGGAGGAGGAGGAAGAGCAGGAGGAGGAGAAGAAGAGTTATATGTACTTTCTAATAATACAAAACTCTGAACCCCACTAAATAAATATTGAGCCATTTTTAAAAATAGCATTGATTTGCCCACATGCCAAATTAGTGGCCTGCCTGAGGCATCTTTGTGTCACTGCTCAGCCCTGGCTGTCAGACCCTCTTATGTATGTCTTAGTTCCTTCCTGCTGCACAAGCCCAGAGTACAATCCTAAGGAAGTAGGCATCTCTCAGCTTCCTTTTCCTTCCTGGCCTTCATTGCAGAAATGCTGCACGATTTACCTTCATTTTTTATTTTCAACCACCCTACTTCCACTCACACTCTTACTTTTCTAAATATGCCTAATGGGACTGACTTGAGTTCCCTGGCATCAAAATTCTCAGGCCTACCAAAGAGTGGATAGCAGTGAAGGTTTGCTGCTGGAATTTGTTTATCAGGAGCTTCTGAGTGAATTTCTATATGTGTTTATTCCTGAGTCTCAAGCTTTTGTTTCATAATTACTTTTAATTTTTAAGATTTGGCATTGCACCTGCCACACGATAGGCAATCGATGAATGACCCCCAAGTGAATGTTGAATTCTAATATGTGTTCTTGACTAATATTATACCCCACGATGTTTGAACACTTGCTGAGCAGAAACTGGAAAAAGTGTTGTTTCCAGTCTGCTGACTTTTAGTTTATTGAGTAGCTGTTGCTTTGGGCTGGGGGCACTAGTCACCAGAGGCCTTAAGTAATGAAATGTGGAGCAGAGACCCTCATTTGGAATGGAGAGGTGAGAGCTGAATGATTTGTCTAACTCTGTACACAGAGGCCACTACTGCGGGCAAAGCTGCCTTGTGCCTATTATCTTTAGCAGAGGTTTTTCTAGATCTAGATCCAGGCCATGCTGCTTTGCATGTCACTGTGTGGGACACTGGAGCAATGCATGTCCTTGATCCCAGATTAAGAGCGGAGACCCCGAAAGTCTGGAAACACATGCAGGCCACAGTCTTCTTTCCTCATGCTGGAGGAGAGACTGTGCCAAGGATCTTTGCTTGGAGCAAAGGAACCTGGATGGGATTATGGCTGACCCCACATGGTGTTATGAAAGATTGAATAACCTGTTCGGCAAATATACTGATAGAGAAATGTGTCCTGTTGTCTTTTGGGGCTAAGAACAACACCACAGTCCTGTGGGTGGAAAGTGCAGTTTCCCCTGAAAGGAGTAGACCATCCAACCACCAGCCATCCAACGAGGTCAGACCTGGAGGAGGTTGGGGCAAGGGGGTTGGGCCTCAGCGTTAGCTAGAGAAAGAGCTTCCTCCTCTCCTTGAGGCCTCAGGCTCCTAGGCCTGGCTGCTGAGGAGCGGTAGACCACCACCTAGAGACAGATGGGAATGGACCCAGAACAAAGTGTGGTATTTTAATGTATTTTCTATGTCGTACTTCTTTTCCATGATTTTGGAATCACACATTTTAAGTTTTATTCTGGTCAACTCAATTGGCCAAAAAAAAAAAAAAATAATGATAGGTTTCATCCCATAAATTAGGGAAAATAGGATGTATTACATAGAGTTGCTGTGTGAATTAAGTTGGACAGCCCATGTCAAAGTACCTGTAATTATAGTCGTTAGATGTGTTTCCTTTACCTTTTCTGGTGAGCTACTTTAAGAACTGTTTCTAGCGAAGCTTCTGTTTCATACACTTCTAGATTTACCTTGAGCACACCAGCCCAACCAAAGCCAGCCAATTCCTTACTCCACAAACCTTTATTTTGATAAACATGCTCATGTGCATGATGCTGGCTGACAGCATTTAATTATCTGGGTCATCCAAAATAGTTGTAGAGAAACAATGACATAAAATGATGAAATGTCAAAGTGAAAAGAACTTCAAAGATGATCTGGTTTAGTTTCCTGATAGGGCTATGTTGGTTTTCAGAATGAGACAATTCTTTGTTATATGGGACTGTCCTCCCCATCACTGGGCATTTAGCATCTCTGATTCTCTTAATTTTTGTGATGACCAAAACACACCCAACACCTTCCCAAATGCACCTGGGATGGGAAAAAGTATTGTTCCTGTTGAGAACCACTAACATCTTCATTTTCAATAGATGATAGGTAGGCTGAAGAGGTCAGATGACTTGCTAAAATTACAGAGTAAATTAGAGAGCCAGAAAAGAAACCAAGGCCTCTGACTTCTGCAGGTACGTCTTGTCATCCTCTTTACCTGGGTTAAGAAACTGGAGTTCAGAGTAGTTAAGGATGACGTGCCCAAGATCACAGTTAGTAAATGGCAAAGCCTGTATTCAGCCTTAGACATGGCTGGCTTCTAAACCCACCCATTTTCCTTCCTCACATGGTACTCATGAGCTAGCTCACGTCCAGTTAGGAGAAGAAGACTGTGACATGCTTGTCACTTTCTGCAAGATGCTCCCTCCACCCGCAACTTAACACCAACAGAGGGTTAATCCATAGATTTCCTGATATTTCTAAAATTTTCCAATTTTTCTCACATAAGGTATTGCAAAAGGTGACATTTAAAAGTGAGAGATGCATAAATCTTTAAAAAAATTTTGTCACTCAACTATTAACTCACTTTGAATTGTGCAAACACTTGAACTTGCCCAACCCCACATTCTTTGAGTGTGACCAGCTTCATCAGGGGAGTTTTCATACAGAGATAGAAAATGTTGACAGAACATTTTACCCTAAATGTATTACTGTTCAAGGCAAATTCTTTGAACTTCTGACTGTAAAAGTTAAGGATAATTATGTCGTATGTAGAATGAAACTAAACATTAGGAAGAGGTTTCTGTGTAACCACTCTTCATAAACCAAGTACATTAACTAGTTCTGTTAATCTACATAATCAGAATCACTTTGGTATTTGGAACTAATACACACAAGATTGGTTTTTCTTACATAAATAATATGAGGGCTATTCTCTACTGAAATACTCTGAGTGCTATTTGTTCATGTTTGCAATACACTTGCAAGTAAGGCATAATTATAAATTAAAGAGACTGATTTCACCAATGACAATCAAAATTTTTCTCATTGTTAGAATATAGGTAGGCACCCAGATAATTCACAACCTATTGATGTGAATCTTTTTGAGATTATTTTAGAAATATAAATGCCAAATTTAAACATTCTTATCTTTATCTCACATATGAAAGCATTTCTTATCAATTATCAGTTTCCTGTTAGTTTTTTTTTGGTGCCATAATTCTTAATCTAACTCAGCCATAAAATTTAGAATAATTTTTATACTTTATTTAGAAAGTCAATACATGTGAAATTTCGTTATGTTGAATTCTTTTTAAACAAAGCAGAATTTAACTTAGCCTTAATAGCTCAGAAATATTTCAAAATCAAGTACTGTATTTCACAATCAGTTGAAAGTAGAATTCTCCACATGTGCATTTACTCAGAAGACTAACTAGATAATTATTAGCAATTAATTTTATTAACTTGTTTATCTTTATATATTGCATATTTTGTAACTAGAGGAATGGTCTGATTCCCAACATCTACCCATGATCTCAATTTACATGTTTTTCATATCATTTGACAATGAAACTAAATAAGTTTACATGTACATATGTTAGTGGAAAAAAACATATACTAAAGTATTCACTGAAATTGAAGCTTTCACTTACTTAATAGAGATTATCAAGAGGCTATAAGGCATTTTTCCTCTTTTTTTTTTTTGATACAGGGTCTCACTCTGTTGCCTTGTCTAGAGTGCAGTGGTGTCATCACAGTTCACTGCAACCACAAACTCCTGGGCTCAAGCAATCCTACTGCCTCAGCCTCCCGAGTATTTGGGTCTATAGGCTCACACCACCACGGCCAGCTAATTTTTCTATTTTCTGTAGAAATGGGGTCTTGCTCTTGCTCAGGCTGGTCTTGAACTCCTGTCCTCAAGCAATCCTCCCGCCTCAGCCTCCCAGAGTGCTAGGATTGCAGGTGTGAG
>VBSM01003039.1:7608212-7626790 GCA_008086735.1 Cheirogaleus medius | reverse complement strand
GTACATGATAAAAGCTGAAAATCTCATGGGAATGAGATCAATACCTATCTTTTTTCACTGTAAAGTTAATTCCTCAGTCATAAATAATGATGTGTGTGATACCAGGAAAGTACCTGCATGGATAATGGAGCTGGCAGATGCATTGTGGAGAAGGAAAACAATCCAGGTGCAGAATAAGTACACATCTCAGTGACAATATGCTGCTACCTGGAGGAAGGGGTTCAGTGTACCTAGCTTCCCTTCAGAGAGATGGGTGATCCACGCAAGGATCTCACGATAGTGGTAGCTGAGTTAGTGTTGCCAGGAGAAAGTACATTTCGTTGAACTCAGGCATAAGTGCACTCCTGCCTCCATGAGCAGTCTGTTTATGAATCCTTTGCACAGCAATGCAGTAGCTAGGGAAGGAAGTGGATAGAGCAGGTCGTCTTTCCTGTCTGAATAATTAAGAGCCTCTTCCATGGCAGGAACTTTCTGGTGAGCATTCACATGGAACACAAACATTCTCACCCTCTGAGCCCATTCAAAATGCCTGTTAATGCATCTCTTTCCCAACTCTTTTTCACTTTGATCTTCAAATCTTTTCTTCCAGAACTCTGACCATTGAGTTACATCAGTAGTATTTTCCCATTGTGCCAATTGAGATTCAGTTCAGCTGCATATAACAGAAACTCCAAGTAGTGGGGTAAGTGAAAAAGAAGCTTATTACTTTCTCAAATAAAAGAAGGGCTGTCACTACTTCCTCATATTTAGGGTGTTGTCCTCATCTCTTGGTCCAAAATAGCTTGTAGAGCTCTAATCATCATCTTTACCTTCTAAGTGGCAGAAAGGAGGAAAACAGCAAACTTTGATTTCTTTAATAACTTTTCTGGAATCTATACACAACACTGCTGCTTACATCTCGTCATTATTCACATTGGTCTACATCAAGCAATATGCCCAGTTAAAGTGACCAAGAACGGGCCAGGTGCCGTGGCTAATACCTGTAATCCCAGCATTGTGGGAGGCTGAGGAGGGAGGATCGCTTGAGCCCAGGAGTTCAAGGTTACAGCGAGCTATGATTGTGCTACTGCACTCCAGCCTGGGCAACAGAGTGAGACCATGACTCTTAAAAAAAAAGTCAGTAAGAATGAGGGGGACAATGGGTCTTGGAAAGCAATTAGCAGTCTATATATAAATACACTATTCTTACTTCAGGTCATATCTCCTTCAAGGCCAGTTAGACACATTCTTTCCCAATGTCCTTCAAGGTCACTCAGGGTTGGGGGTGGAGGCGAGGTGGGAGCCGTAACTTAAGAGTCTACTTCTAGCTGATACAAACCCACTCTTAGCGCCATCTTTAAACCAGGCTTGTTTTGCCCCCTTCACTCAGCAAACTGGCCAGAATACACTCCCTATGAGGCCAGAGCTGTAAATTAAGGCAGGAGCATCAGTATGGAAGGAGTATTTAGTATTTACCTAGAAAGTGTGGAAAACTTCTGCATGAAACTTACTCATGCCTTCAGGACCTGTTGGGCCTGTCCTTCTATGTACCTCTTCCACTTGATGGGAGCTATTGCTGGGCATGTTTGGACTTTATTTTAAAGGGTTGGATAAAACTCAGTTCATGATGGATACTAAAGTCACATGGACACTCAGTGGTCCCTGGTCAACATTCAGTCTCCATCAGGGTCTAGCAGTGAGCCAACGGGTGTTCCTTACAAGGGGAGTATTTACTTGCTCCAAAACTCCAGGACCATCTATCATGATTCTTCTGATGAAGCTTGTCAGAGGCTCTAAATAGCATCATCATCTTCCAGAAGACACTTTAAGGGTTTCCTGGATCATAATGGCAAGTAGCAGACTGCTTGCACTTTAGCCTGGACCTGTTGGAGAGCTTGCTTTTACCTTTGGCTCCACTTAAAGCTTACAATCTTTCAGTTCACCTGGGTCTGGTTCACCAAAATGTATATATGGTGCCTCCACATTTCAAAGAGGCCTAACAAGTGAAAATGTCTCTTTCTTAGGTGTATGGAGAAAAAGATGCAAGCATTTGTCTTTTATTTTAGAGTAGAGATTTTATATATATACATACACACACACATATATAAAACTATTTTTTCATGAGATCTATTTCCCATCTTACCTAAGCACATACCTTAAATGGTTTAAATGGTATTTGCTATTTTTAAGGATTTCCAGGGCTTCATAAAGTACTTGATCAGTGTGATGACCTATGTTTCAGGCTAATCAGTTGACATATACCTGAACTGTTACCGCAAAAATGTACGGCTTTCCCGAGTAGGCTAAACACACTTGGTCTGGGGCTTTTGATTTATTGGGTTAAAGCTGAGGTCAGCAAACTATAGCGTGCTATTTTTGTAAATAAAGTTTTATTGGCACACAGCCACATCCATTCATTTGTGTATTGTCTATGGCTGCTTTCATGCTACAATGGTGGAGCTGCATGGTCGAGACACATACCATATGGCCTTCAGAGTCTAAAATATTTACCATCCAGCCCTTTACAGAAAAACTTTGCCAACCCCTGGGTTGGAGAAATAACTTCTTAGATAAATAGTTGCCTAACAGGTTTCAGGGCCTGTTTGGTTTGCCCAGATCTGTTTAGACAACTACAAATACTGTCTCCACCTGATTAAACATCAAATAATTCATCATTGCTTTCTTAATACAAATCTCTTTTCATTCTAGCCAACTGGACATGTAAGTGGATGTGTGATTGGAATTATCCTTCTTCCCCAACTATATATTATAAAATACTTTATGATGACTCTACTTTCTGTAGTTTCTTAGAAATGCAGAATTGCTTTTGGGTTATTATATTGAAAGGGAAGAGAAACCACAGAGGTTCTTGGTCCTGTTTGCTAAACTAGTCCTTACTCCACGTGACAGGAAGCTGATGCAAGTATTCTTTCGTTGCTGAGGATATTTATATGTTTAGCAACCATAGGATATTGAGGTGGTTCCATTGATCCTTGAGTGAGGTAAATATTGAAAAAAAAGTCAGTATCATTTATGCTTTATTTATGATCTCTGCTGTGATTGGTAGGCGGCAGTGATAATCTGGGAGCTCTGGGAGTGAGAATTCTCTTAGAGTCAGTGTACAATAGTTTTCCAATGTTTGGGCACTTCCTTTTTCCCCTAGTGCATGGTTATACTGATAAATAGCCATAGGCCCCTTTGGAGAAAATGGGAAGGAAAGTCACAGTACCCACTTGTGGTAGTACTTCAGGTTCATTCTCTCCTCAGTGGAGCCCAGACTTTCTTCACTATACCTTCACTGTGTCTGTGAGTGAATTTAGGACTGGAAATTGGGCAAAATGTGTTGCTAGGCTTAGCCTATTCATAGGACACGGTGTTTTCTTATTAAAATCAAGCAGAACCTTGCAACTCCATGGCAAGTATTTATCGTAACGATTCCCCCAGCCCTTCCGCAGAGAGACCTGTGGTCATTTACTCAGATGACTAGTCAGTGAGGAAAAGGGAATACTCAAACATTAGGGACTGTTGCACATAGGGTACAAGTTGACATTGGTATTTGGGGACTGAAAGCATTTTTGTAAGTCATGGTTATAGTGGGGGCAAATGGGAGGTAATAAATGGAGTCCTGACCCAGGTCCATTTCACAGTGGGCCTTCTGGGTCTATAGACCTACCAATGATCATTTCCCTGGCCCCTAAATTGGCATATGGCAGAACCTCCACATTGACTCCTTGGTCTGAGAGATGAGAATGCCATAGTGGGGAAGTCCCTGAAACTCCTTGTCCCTCGTCCACTGCCCCAGCCCAAACAATATCACATCCTCATGGGAAATATCACAGATTGGCATCCTAAGGATGCAGGGGTAGTGGTCCCCATAGTATCCCTATTTAATTCCCTGATTCAGCCACCACAAAAACATAATCACCTAGAGGATTGCAGATTACCAAAACTCACCCAGGTAGCATCTCCTACTGCAGTTGCTGTGCCAGATATGGGATCTGTGCTAGTGCAAATGAACAAGGCCCGAAGTATGTGGATCATAGCCACTGACCTGATGAATGTGTCTTTCCTGCTTCTGTCAGAAAGGAGGATCAGAAACAGTTCCTATTTACCGGAGATGGATAACAGTGTATTATGTTCTTACCTTGAGCCACTTCTCTTTCCGCATAAAGCGGATGACCAGGTGAATGGCCCAAAGTGTTGCTCATTGTGAATACCTCCCTCACTGTTGTGTTTCAGGGCTGTCCCCAAATAGGCAATAGCACAGCCTATTTCCAGCCTTGCACGCCTCCATTAGCTGGTTACAGGGACCTTACCTCACACAACTGTGGGTATGATCCGAATGAGGGGGACAAGATGAATCCACCCAGAATGCACTCCTCTGTATTATACCAATGGGCTCCTGTCACCTCAACTTTGTCTAATGTTGGTCACCCTAGTTTAATAGTGGAGCAAATTATTGGAGCTACTCAGAGCTGTTGGAGCTGGTGCATTGAATCCAGACTCTTGGGTGAAGGCACCTATATCCATCAGAGTTCAGCCAGGGAAGCAGAATCAGTAGAAGATATATGTTGAGAACTTCACTGCATGGCATTAGCTAACATGATTGTGGAGGCTGGTAGGGCTGGTCATCAGGAATGGCAGCCTGGAAATCTTGGCCAAGAGCCTTCGTTGCTATCCACAGGCGGAATTTCTTCTTCCTCAGGAAAGCCTCCCTTCTGCTTTTAAGGCCTTTTAACTGCCTTAATGCTTATCTATATTATCTAGGATAATCTCCCTTACTTAACGCCAACTGATTGTGGACTTTAATCACATCACAAAATACCTTCATGGTCACTCTTAGATTAGTATTTGATTGTATGACTGGGGACTATGGGCCAGCCAAGCAGACACGTACAACTGACCATCACAGAGCCTGCACCATTAAATTCAGTCCCATTTATAAGTGAAATCTAAATGTAAGAAATTCAGAGAGATTCAGGTATCAACCTAAATAACAAACAGAGAGGATCTCTTAAAAGAAGAAGATATTATTTGGGAATAGAACAATAGAATCTGATTGAAAATCCTTAGAATGTATTCTCGATAACATTCTCCAGATTTTTGCTAATGTAAATGAGTAGAGTACTATAATTCTTTTGTGTTTATGTCAGCCTCTTCAAAATTTGGATTTTTAAAAAAATTTCAGAGTATTATGGGGGTACAAACACTTTGGCTACATAAATTACCTTTGTACCACCTGGGTCAGATCTACAAGCATGCCCATCCCCCAGACAGCATGCATGGCATCTGTTAGGTGTGAATTTACCCATCTCCACCTCCCCCCACCATCTGCCCAACACCCAGTGAATGTTACTTCCCAAATGTGCACATTAGTGTTGATCCATTAGTACCAATTTAATGGCGAGTACATGTGGTATTTGTTTTCCCATTTTTGTGATACTACACTTGGAATAATAGGCTCCAGCTCCATCTAGGATGATATATAAGAGGTACCTCACCATTATTTTTGTGGCTGAGTAGTACTCCATGGTATACATATACCACATTTTATTAATCCACTCATGTATCGATGGACACTTGAGTTGCTTAAAATTTGCATTTTTAATTGAGCCTTTTGGGAAATCAGTATCTGGCTCTAAATATAGGAAGAAAGGGCCTGGGAGCAGGGAAGGCTCAGTGGGGTGGAGAGTTTGAGGGGCGCCAAGGGCTCTACTACTCTCATATATTCCCATTCATACTTTCAGAGTGCTACTATTGGCTGATCAGTGCCTCAACTTTCAGATAAGAAACCTAAAAAAGCAGACTAGGAAATATTCATATAACTAAAATTAAGTGTGTTCTCTAGAAGTGGTACAATACCAACCCTGGAAACTTGGCATCCTTCCCCCTCTGTTAGAATTTTCTGGAGTGGAAACACATTTCAACTCCCTGGCACAATGTCTGATGCAAAACAGGGGCTCAATAAATGAGCACACAACTAATAAATACTGGTAGAAGTAATAAACAGAAGTTTTATACCAAAAGAATGTATAAAAGTGAACTTTAAGAAAAATAAGGGTTGTATACAAAAATTTGCTGCAGGTCTATGGATACTTATTTAGATGCTCAAAAGTCAAGAACATGACTCTGTTCTCTTGGTATCAGCTCTATTTAGACCAAAAAACTATTGCTGCTGCCTGAATGGTAGGAAACCATTCAGACCATTTTGAAGAGCAGAGTAGAGTTTAATATAAAAGGATTTTCTGCTACATGACATGACCCTTCCTATTTTGGGTATTGTTCTTTCTTTTAGAAAATGATAGTGATAGAAAATAGAATTGGGGTTCTTTTAACGCCTTTTTTAGTGGGAGTGAGTGGAAAGCTGGTGAGTGGTTTTCAATCTTTTTCTATCTATTTCTTATCCCTTTTTCCCTCCCTCCCTCCCTTCCAAGTTTTATTGGCCCTTGAAATCCAAAAGTCTGATGACCTGGGGTGTAGTAGAAAGAGCACTGAACAATCTGGAAATCAGGATTGCAGTCCCTGTTCTGCTACTCACCACGTGTAACCTGGAAAAGTCACTTCCTTCCCTGGTCCTCAGTTTCCTAGTGTACGGAATGAGCCCTGGAGGACGTTACTGTCCTTTTCTGCACTAGGATGCAAAGAGCTTACGATAATAATAATAACTGATATTTACTCTTTAACATTTCCTGTGCTGAGGATTCTTCATATTGTGTAAGTCAGGGTTCTTGATTACAAAAATAAAAGTCACTTTAGTTATATTAAGCAGAAATGGAATTTGTTAAGGGATACCAGTTAGTTCATAGAATCTCCAAAAGGGGAGTGAATTAGGTATGGAAGCCATGCAGCTAAGAGCAATGCCCGAATGACAGAGGAAAAACTACTTCCCAGCAGGCTCTACTGTCATGGTATATTAGGTATATTAATCAAGTCTTTTATTTTCTACATTCCGATGCTTTGATATCTGGGCCTTGCTGATCCCGGGGGGACTGCCCCTCTTGGGGTAAGTCAATGCCTCAAGGTAGTAATTGGCTCCCCCAGGGGAATGCTTTTCAAATACAAACCAAGAAATTCAGAGTCCACACCTGCAAATGTCTTCTTTACCTAGCCCTCAAACCCTGGGTCGCTCTCCACCTGCCCTAATCATGCAAGGTACTAGACAACCAGAGACAGCCTCTATGCCCCAGAGCCTACTGAAATTATTCCAACTAGCCAATCCGAAGCCTGTTTACCCTGCCTGGCCTGTTCCTTCCTGTGGAAATCACAGTAGCGGTTCTAGTCCAGAGGCCGCCCCCTTTCTCTTTGTCTCCTGGCCCACCCCACTCCTCCCCCCGTGGGCCTCCCATGGCATGACACATCTCCTCCTCCCAGGAGCTGTGAGTCACAAACTATCTTTCCCACGGCAATTGTCTCTTGGTCTGTTGGAGTTGCTATATCTCGATTTTATAATTAATACACTATATTTTAAAACCCATGGCTGCTGGGCAGTGATACTGCAGCTTGTCCTGTTGACACTGGGTGCTAGAAGTCAGAACCCCTGCCATCACTCCTTCTAGAAGCTGGATGTCCCCATGGCCACCCTCACCAGAGCAGGTTCTGCACGACATTTGCTTCTTCACATCTGTTGGTTCCAAAAGAAAGTCTCCCATCCGTGTGACCTGTTGGCAGAGCTTTGGTCACATGCTCATACCCTAGCTTCAGGGAGGTTGAGAGAGTTAGTTCCTGGCTTCCATTTTGGGATGTGCTGACTTAAAAGATGTGAAATTCTCAAAACATAGAAAAAAGTGCCTCAAAGATCCTGGGTGGTAAAATATGTCTGAACAAATGAAGAACCAGCAAGTTTTTAATGAAGAAATGGTCATTTTGATTAACATTTACCATATTTAGAATCCATGTACCCAAAGCATGTTCCTATAAACAGAAGGTTAATGTGCCCTGATAACCACCTTTACATCATCGTAGGAAATGTATTTGCCAGGAGATGTTCACCTCATTTTACTCAGTGCCAACGGGGAGCCAATTTTTTTTGGTGGGGGACAGAGTTGATGTTCATTACAGAAAAACAATCTTCTCAGACCCCAGTTTGGGAGAACCCCATGCATTATTGCAGAACTAACCATTGCTAAGCTTTGGGTCTCATTTAATTCCTAAGACACAATTTCCAAGAAAGTTTACAAATCTTCCTGTTCTAAGGTTCCTGTCAAGTCTTTTCCAAGGTTTTCATTCTCGCCAGGACCATCTCTTTGCCTCCTTGCCTTTGTGGGCTTCCATTTCACTTGTGGGGGCTCCTTGTATTTTATGTGCAAAATAACCAAGTCTTTCAGCCTACGAAGAGAGAGGTGTAGCTTAAGTCAAAATTAGCAAGACATTCTTGTATTGGCAATAAGAAAAACAGTGCTGTCTGGGCAAGCATCTACTGATACAAAATTGAATTTTAGGCTACTATGGTGCAATGAGAATATAAAAGAGTTCAACATTTCTTTAAAAGTTTGGTCTCAGTATCCACTGACCAGCATCTCAAAAATAAAAAAAAAATAAAGAGCTCAAAGAGCTTTTTAAAGCATTTTTTAAAAATGAAAATGATCTTATTTCTAAATATTACTTGGATGGGATGGGAAAAATACTTGGAGAGCTTGCTTTAGAGAGATGCTAGTTTTATTACTATTTTATATTTTTTGAGGACAAAGGTTTAGCCATGGATCCCACCTACTGGGCTTTTTCTTCTATCAAATGGAAAGAGGAGAAGACAGAAGGCTCTTACTTGCAGACACCTTCATCTAAAGGAATAAGGACTGGCATTTAGCCATCATTCTCCCCTTTCACATCTCTCAAATATTCTCGTAAACAGAGATTGCCGCCAGAGGAGTTGTTGTAGGTATGCTTTGTGGCACCTCAACGTGTCTTTTGAGCAGAGTGGGCTCTGTTTGTCATTCTAGACCAGCTCTCTAGGTGCAGCACATGTAACCCTGGAAAGAGAATTGTCTGGCTTGAGGCATTGGGTAAGTAACTAAAGCCAATTCCATTGGATTCAGCCGATATTCTGCTACCTAGTTGCAAAGATTGGCTCTGCAAAGACGAAAGCCTGTCTCCTCCAGACTTTATACTGAAAAAAGCCAGGCTTCTCTGACTGTTCAAGGAACCCCCAACTGTTAGACTTATCCCCACCAGAGATGTTGACCCAATTCCAAGTCTATCTTTTAAACACTCAGGAAAATTTCCATTTCCTCAGCAAGATTTTCTTAGCTGCCTGTGTAATGGAAGAAAGCCAACTCATGAGCTAATTTGCATTGAGGGGTTAACAAAGAATGAATATATTACTCTACCAGGGAGAGTTTTATTTTCAAAGAAGAAATTAAGAGAGTTTTTGTTTTTAGGCAGTATCATGAGACAGGAGACTTTTTTTTCAGCAATGGAACTTTCTCACCTCAAACCTTATCTAGACCAGAAACTCCTAAGATCTCCTTAGTCATGCGTTTCCAACACCCCTTAGACAGTGGTTGATTTCAGTGAAGTTCTCTTGACTTGTCATGTGTGTTTTTTCAGGAAATTTTAGGATTGTAGCTTTTCTGACTTAGAAGGAAATTGAAAAGTTATCCAATACAACCTTCACCAAAGTAGGTATCTCCTCTCTGGCAGTGCAGACAGTGATTTCATGAGTCACATACATAATTCTACCTCTAATTGTTAATCAGACCCCCTCAGGATAACCTACTTTCTGATTAACTTAAAGTCAACTGATTAGGGACTTTAATCACATCTGTCAAAATTCTTCAAAGCACAGAAAATATAACAAGTTTACCATGAAGGAATCTGACAAACACTGTCTTGGCCAAGTGGTCAAGGATAACATTATCAGTGAACGTACCCTTAGTAGGATGTGATGAGAAGGGCACTGCACTTCTGAAGCCTTTCTCCCCCAGACCTATAACTCCAGTCTAGTTAAGAGAAACACATCAAAAAGCCCTAAATTGAGGGACATTCTACAAAATGCCTGATTAGTACTTTTCAAAACGGTCAGATCATCAAAAGCAAGGAATGTCTGAGAAACTGTCACAGCCAGGAGTAGCCTGAGGAGACATGAGGACTATATGTGATATGGCAACCTGGATGGGTTCTTGGAACAAGAAAAGGACATTAGGCAAAAACTAAGGAAATCTGAATAAACTACGGGCTTTGGTTAATAATAATGTATTGATATTAGTTCATTAAGTGTAACAAATGTCTAATACCAATGTAAGATGTTAATAATAGAGGAGATGGGGTGTGGCTCCTCAAGAACTCTCTGTAATATTCTTGTAACTTTGTTTCAAATCTATAGCTACTCTAAAATAAGGAAATTTTATTAAAAAATAAACTTATTCATTTAAATAGCCGATTTATATGAATCATATTCCAAACTAATTGCAACCTTCTGATGTACTAGGGGTCTTCAAAGAGTTTGTGGAAAATGAGTATTTTGAAAAAAATTTGCATGGATTTCAAAGTTTTTTCACACCAAAATAAACTCATACTAACTTATTATAACATGTCTGAACAGGACCTAGTCTGAGGCACTGAAAAGGATAAAAACATCAGTTTGAAAAGAGCCCCTGTCAGAGCAACATGAATTCTGCTAAAATTGAAGCAAGAACAAACATCAAATTTATGGTGAAGCTTGGGTGAAAGAATGGTGAAATCACTGATGCTTTACAAAAAATTTGTGGGGACAATTCCCCAAAGAAATTAGCAGATTACAAGTGGATAACTCATTTTTAGAAGGGACAAGATGATGTTGAAGATGAACCCCGCATTGGCAGACTATCCACATCAATTTGTGAGGAAAAATATGGCATATATTAATATATATCTTGGCATATATAACATAGATATTACCTAGCCACAAAAAGGGTGAAATAATGTCTAATGCAGCAATGTGGATGGAACTGAAAGCCATTATCCTAAGTGAAGTGTCTCAGGAATGAACAAATACCACACGTTCTCACTTCTAAGTGGAAGCTAAATGACGGGTACACATGGAGATTTGGAGAGGGGGAGGGTGGGAGCGGGCTAGAGGGTCAAAAATTGCCTATCAGGTATAATGTATTCTATTCAGGTGACAAGTACACTAAAGGCTCTTACTTCACCACTATATAATTCATCCATACATCAAAAAACCACTTATAACTCTGAAATCCACTGACATAAAAAAATGAAATTCTAGTTCAATTTCTATGAACACAAACATGCACAGATAAATTGCTATGATAATGTATAAAAAAATAAAAAATAAAGGGGCAATATATGTATCCCCAACAATACTTGTACCCCCATAATAAAAAAGAAAAAAATAAATAAAATAAAAACACATATACCCTTGAGCCAGAAACATATGCCCCAGGGAAATTCTCACATAGTCCATAAGGGGACACAGGTAAGGATCTTCTCAGAGTGGTTTCTGGTAGTAGGGAATTTACACAGATGTCAAAAGCTGGAAGAATAAATAAATAAAAATGCTAGACTATTATTTGGCATGCAAAAATCATGATGTAGATTTTTACACTTAATATTGTTAAGATCTGTCCATGTTACTGTCTGCAAAAATAAGAAATAGTATAATAAAATTTCCATATTGGAATAAAACATGTATGTACAAGAAACATTCTTTTTCAGAAATATAGATCTGTCTGCAGCACATATTAAACACATTAAAAAGAATCCTATGGAGTGAGAGGAATGTAAACAGAGCAATGAAGGGAGAAATTAAAATAAGACAAGAACGTTACAGACTGATAATGAGAATGTATCAAAAATTGAGGGTATGGTCAGTTAAAATATTTGTACTGTGGCTAAAACAGAACCCAAAGTGATTTGCTAGAAAATGAATGATTTGCCGTTGAGATACACTTGAACATGAGAAAATGCCCAAATAGAAAGTCATTTCCGTGTCATACCTCAAGACAAACCAAAAACCTGCAAAGCAACAGGATACAGGTTTAAATAGTCCTCACTATTTCTCCAGGCAGATGGTAATAGGAAGAAGTTCAAAAAGGCTGAAAATAGAATATTTTTGTAGGATAGATGAAAAGCAAAGAAGAACATTTAATGTCAAAGAAGCTACCAACAATGGAATAGGAACAATGGCAGCTTGATGAAGCAATCTTCTCCATTAATATAAGAGCAAAATTTGATGTCACAACATGATTACCAAAAATACGAGAGGGCAAATGTCAAGAATTTTCCTGATGTTTTCCTCATGGCATTCTATTCTATTTTAGTCTCATGCATCAGCTATCCAAGATGTAATACCAAGTGGAATGTACTTGCTGGAAAGAAATGAAAAACTGTATCTCACAACCTTGCATATGGAGGTAACAGAAATGTTCCTCATCATTTTTAATTTCTGTTCATAGCATGATAAAAGATAATGCACTGATTTATTTTTAGGATACTGAATTTTTCTCATTAGCAAGGAAATAATCAAGAATTAAGTATGAATGATGAGGTGCTGATAAATCAATATGCCAAGATCTTGTAAAGTTGATATTTAGGATCTTTGACCTCTTATATTGTTTGCATGATCAGAAATCCAACATGATCATATTTGAATGTTCTGAAATTGGGATTTTAGAAGTATATACATATAAATTTATACATATGAGTTGTTTTCTCTTTAAATTATCTATTTTTTCTTTTTATTGCTTCATTATTTCTCTTTTAAATTCTGTTTCATAATAATCTTTGCATTCTTTGGATTTATAATTGGTACAATAAAATTTTAAGGGCCCACATATTGTTCTTTAAAATTTTTTATTGATATATATATATTAGTTGTACAAATTTTGGGGTACATGTGGTATTTAAATACTTGCATACAATGTGTAATGATCAAATCAGGGTCACATATTGTTCATGAAGAAAGACATGAAGGATTAAAGAAAAAACCCCAGCCCTTATGGAATTTACATTTTAATGGTTTAATGTTGATTAGAGTATAAAATGTTTAACATTATGATGCAAGAAGACCAGAAAAATGATTTTTATAAGATGTTTTTGAAATTTGGTATATTTTTGTCCTGATAATTTTGCTCTTGAATATGTCTTATTGGACTGTTGTGACATAATTGGCTATCACGCCGGTCAAATCCTATCCCTAAAGAAATAAATGTCTGCTCTAATAGGTTCTAGCTATAGAGCATCACAGTCATTGACACTTGACATAGTCCTTTAAACTGTAGATGTTTTAAAAGGTTTGTTGAACTGAACAAGTACATTAAGCCCTGGGCCCGACATTTTTATAACGTGGATATTGATTACATTGATACCTTCTACTCTTCTTTCATTATTTATAACATCCATGATCTATAAATTAAGTACATTCCTCCCAATACAATCCTCTTTGCGCTTTCATACAGTCTTCTTCCTGCTCCCCGTCATCCTCAAAGTCCTGCCCCCTGCAGAGTCACTTCTGTTTCCCCCCTTCTCTTATACTGCCCCTGGCTGCTCCCTGTCTTCCCTTGTTCCCTTTAGTTCTCTCCATCTGGAAGTAGCCCGAGTCTCTGGAGGAGCGTTATAACCGTTAAGTGCAGGTCTAGGGTGGCAAACATAAGCTCCCTGCTCTCTTTGCCCCATTATGTATTAACAGGAGAAAGAATATTGAACAAGCTCTTGTCTCAAGCTTACCGAAATATCTGAGGTTGAAACTCCAGGGCCAATATCAGGGTGACTGCCAAAAGGGTTCCCCCAGGGAAGCCACTGCTAACAAACATTACACAATAAGGTCTGCTGTGATTAGGCAGTAGATAGTTCCAAACGGGTTACACATAAACCATATTGCTTAGAGTTTTGATGCATTCATTTCATTAATTCCATAAGCATTTATTGAACACTTTACTAGGCACCGAAGGGAATATAATAACAAGAGCTTCCATTTATTAATTTCCTCCTGTATACTAAGCACTTGGCATCTACTTTTTTTCAACCTTACTTCTATAACACTAGGATGATATCTCCAATTTAGAAGTGAAAAAAGTGAGGAAAGTGAGGAAGCTGAAGGTCAAATAGATTAGGTGATAACCTATGGACATGTTTGTGAGCTTCTACAGTACACCACTGTGGAGAGACTGGGTCCCAAAATAGACATACTTCCCTGTAAATCGAAATAAAATTTAGTGTTATCATGAACCCCGAGAAATATTATGGAAACTCAGATGGGAGAGAAGAATGTTTCTGAGGCTTGGGCTATAATTAAAGGCTTAAGGAAGAAAGAAGATAGAGCATAAGAGAGTAAGACTCAATGGTTTTGTATGTTGCCCTAAAGAATGTTTTCTAAAATTCCATTTTATGGATTTATGTGCCCTCTGAAATCCTTTTTGGAAGAACAGGGTATACAACTAAAGAAACCAATTAGATATAATCAGTATTGATATTCATGAAGTTGAAGCACATACACTTGTTTTTATGAATGTCATAATCTATATTACATGACTTGTCTGTAAATTAATGATATTAGAATTCTTTAGGTAGCTTGCAAATCTCATGCTAGTACCCAGGTTAAATCACAGTCCAGCTATACATTTTTCAGAAGTCTTTCTAATGTAGCTTTGTCTCAGGACATCTTCAAAGATATGAAAAAAAGATTTTAGTGGATGGAAACCTGAGAGGAACAATACTACAGTGCTACAGAAGCAACTACGTTTTTAAAAGAAACATCCCTCAAGGCCACATTTAACTGCAGTTTCTGATGAAATAGAACTATAAATTTAAACAGAAAAAATATGTAGTTACTGTTATTTGTAGTGCTGGCAAAAACAAAATTGTAGATTTGTGTATAATAGAAGAAAAGATGTCAATGAATAGAGTCCTTGCTAAGGAAAGTTAAAACCTAGAAGCAAAGCTTTAATTTAATTTTTTGACATCCATTGATTTTTCTTTCACTTCTTGGTTTCCTCTAAAACATCAGCTATATGATATGTTAAAAATGAAATCCCAACACTCGTTAAATGACAGAAATGTTCCTGAACTATGTGTAATGTTTTCATCTTTTCTGCCTCTAGGGGGGAGTGTGTATTCAACAATTCTGTCCTCAGAAGATATGTTATTGTGGGCCACAGGCTTCACAGGGGTTTTCATTAATGTGACTTCAGGGCTGGCTCTACAAGGGAGAAGCAGCCCTTTGAAAATCTGGATGGGCTCCTCTTACTTTAGAGGCTGCAGCCAAAATTCTGAGGGAGAAGGGTTATAGGGACTGTTAACAATCAGTGGAGAAAACTTCCTTCTGATAGCATTTCAAGGACTCACATGTTGGGTTCCCTATGTAGTGCTGTCTTTCCTGGTAGTAGAGAAATAACATATGAACACTAGTTTCACTTCATAGAGCTAGAAAACAAAAACAGTTGAATACTTTATAGAAAACTTGCCACCTTATTTTAGTAGCTTAAAGTGAAAAAAAAAAAACCCACATGGTTTGTGGATATTGATGAAAACATTTCTAAATTATATAAAAAGCCTATTAGTTTCAGTAGTACCACGTTTAGAGCAAACATTGTCTTTCCTTCAATTGGCTAATTTTATTTTATTTTGCAGCATTTCCCCATAACTTTCCTTTGTTTTAATTCAACAACTGGAGCCAGAAAGGATGCACTCAAGAGAAAGGTTAGCATTGTTTTGAATGTTAAAAAAGTGCTTCCTTTTTTCTCCATTTCAGTATTTTACAGAATTGAAAGGACTAATATTTAAAAATTGAGTCAAAGAGATGAGTTGTTTCTACTTTCTGACTTCTTTTGCTTTTGGTTCATTTTTTTGATTAAAGTGCTGCCAAAGTTCTATTATAAAATATGTCTGATGTTACCTTCAGATTTACTGTGCTGTAATTAGCCTCAAAACTTAGCTATATATAAAATAAAATTTTGATATAAAGAATGTTATTAGTTAACATGGGAGTTAGCTTGCAAATCTCATGCCAGCACCCAGGTTAAATGACAGTCCAGCTATACAGTTTTCAGAAGTCTTTCTAGTGTTGCTTTGTCTCAGAACATCTTCAAAGAAGATGGTGTCACAGGTAGTACATGGTTTATTTCTAATCCAATCCCATTTAAAAATATTCTCGGGGGATGAAAAGGTATTTAAGTATGTCATTTACCGTTTTGGGGCCTTGATTCATTTACAGAGTAAGGGCTGTCAGGATGGTTGACTACTTAAGTTTTTTCTGGCCCTAAGATTTAGAATTTCATGATATTTGCACAAACTTTCAGCTGGTTTTTAAAAAATTGACATTAAAATTAACATTAAAATCCGTATACTTATATTACTTGATGGGTTTTCTTATAATCTTGTGCCTGTTTTCATTTGAAAAACTTCCTTTAAAATTCTAATTTCTGGTCATGGGCCTTTTCAAGGGTGTTTTGAGCAGCAGCAAGGGCAGTCAAACTGGCTTTTCTCCTTCTGCTGTCTACAGGTTGGGACTCTTCCCTTCTGCAGCTTCCTCTTGTCACTGCCCTTTAGTGACAAGCTGGAAGGTGAGAGCTACTACCCAAAGGCCGTGGAGAGGCTAATGGTGCTCACTCTAGCGTAAAGGCACTGCCCCCACCCCACGCTGGGCCAGGCTGAGCAGTGCTGGGAAGGGAGAGGCGTTCACGCCCGCCCGGGGCCACTGAAACCCCCGGCTTTCGGAATAAGCCCACGCCACACACTGCAGACATCGCCACTGCCAGTGTTCCCCAGACACAGAGCACACCGCGGGAGTAATAGGAAACCCTGATTCCTTCATGTCTCCTGGCAACCAGTTTTGAAATCCAATAAGACCATGGAATTTGGGATTTAGCCGTTGTTTTGGTTGTTTTGTTGTTGTTATTATTATAATTTTTTAAAATCTATGATCCCATAAATGCCTACCCTCCTCCAAGGAGTTCAGGAAGGATTTAATTGCCCTGAAGCACTAAATCTCAATTTCCAGTGTGAGTGGATTAATCCTGTTTGTGGAATTGAATTTTATATAGATACCTCTTTTGCTACTGGTTAGTAGCTCTAATTAAATAAATGAAAGTTCTCGTAGGAGTTAGAAGCTCCTACTTACAGTGAAGATTTAGGGATCACAGTGCATAATTTGAAATCTAAATGACTCTGAGCAAGAAACGTCACCTATAATTACATCTGCTGTGCTGCGCCAGAAAGAGCCGTAAGGAGAGTGCTGCTAACGCCGGCGAGCGCTGGTGTCTGAAGTTGCCACATGCAAACCTCAGTTTGCCTTTTCACCGTCACAAATGAGAGCCAGAGCGCTTTAGGGCCTCCGAGTGAAAAATGCAGCCCCTGGGGCTGTTGTGCCCGGGTTCAGAGTCGGGTGCAAATTTCTGCCGAAAGAGGGCGTTGGTCTAAGACTAATAGAAATTTGTGGACACGGACGCCCTGTCAAATGAAAGACCGTTTTAAAACATTTTCAATTTATTTAAATTTGCGGGACGCAAGTGTCAGAATTCTCCCGTCCAAGGGAGCACGTTCACATTATAAATGACTTCGGTGTGATACTACATGCAGAGGGTCCATGCTGACCTAATCCCGCCGCCCGGTGGACCCCGGCGATGCTCCTGTCGCCAGGGACCTCTCCACGGCCGTTTCCGTCTGTCTCCATCGCTGTTGTGGCTGTGACCGTGGTAGGACTGGGTCTCCGAGGCAGGACCTTTCACCGCGTGGCAGAACTCCGAGCACAGTGCCTCAAGCGCTGCCGAGGAGACCCGAGCGCTCGGGTTGGAGGGGAGCGCACGTCCGTACTCAGGAGACCCTCCCGGGAATGTTTTGGGGAGATAGTCCATTTATTTAGTTACCTGGTTTAGCAAACAAAGCCCCAAGGACACCTTAGGGATGCTTTCCAAGCTTTGTGACACCTCCAGAAGCTGAACCGTTCACTCGCCCCTGGGAGCAACAAGTTTCGCTTTCCTGCTCTCTGTGCGCGAGCGGAGGGTGTGTGCGCGGGGACATGGTGACCCCGGCACCACTGCTACTCCAGCGCGAACCCGCGTGTCCCAGAGGGAGGGAGCCGGCGCGGGGCGGAGGAAGGAGGGGTGTGGGTAACGCCCCGGCCAGCTGGGCATACCAGGTCCGCGATGAAACGAGCCATCTGCATTGGGACTTTGGTCCTTGTTCCCTGACCTTGCACCGGGGGTCCGGGAAGGTCAGGTGCTGGTCGCCAGTCGGCGCGTCAGAAGGGAATGTGGCCAAGAGCGAGAAAGAGGTGAGAGCGAGCGGGACCTACGGATTTTTGCAACGAAACGACAATTTCTAGAACCAACCCCTTCCCCCAATCCTGTTGTTTTTTGCATTGTGTGTGTGTGTGTGCGTGTGTGTGCGTGCGTGTGCGCGCGCGCGCACATGTCTTTACTTGCAAATACATTTCCTTTTTTTAAAGCCGGGAGCTGGAGAGAGCGTGGCCAGGGACAGGCGGGGATCTCACTAGCGCGCGGCTCACTGGGGGCTCCAGCCGGTGCAGACGTGGGCGGTTGCGGCTTTAAGGAAAAGGCAGAGGGCCAGAGAGGAGTGGGGATTAGGGACAGGGGAGCGGTGGGCATATAAGGGGTGCGGGGAGGAGCCCTGATGTAAGAATGTTAATGAGAGGCTCCCCCAGCCCAGCC
>VBSM01003039.1:7547472-7602297 GCA_008086735.1 Cheirogaleus medius | reverse complement strand
CCTTTTTTTTTTTTTTAAATCCTCTTGCTTGGATATTTTCTTTGACCACTTCTAAAATTCCTATTGAGTTTTCCATTTCTGTTATCATATTTTCAGTTTGTAGGACATGGTACACCTAACTTTTCTTCCATGTAGTAACATTCATCTTTCCCTTCTAAGTTTAGGCTTACATGGAAGATGGGTTAGGAGTCAGATGGAGAATATGAGAAAATCCTTTTTATTATTGATAAAACCAATTGAGGAACATGGATTTAGATCTGTTGCCAAAAAAGCCTGCTTGCTATTAGTTCCTCTTAGAATTAGCAGGGGCATGCAGTAAATCCCCCTCTAGGAGCCAACCCTTTAGCCCATGACAAAAGTAGCCCATAAGCGTGCTCTCTGCAAGCAGGCACATCTCAAAGAGGAAGGAAGAAAGGACTGAGTCTAGCATGTCCAGTTTTAGGCTCAACAATCCGACAGTTCACTTCTTTTCCCGTTGTTGAGGGTGCAGAGAGGGTAAACAAAGGCACATTGAAAGATGAGGAATATTAACCCATTAGAGGTTGCTCCATACGGAAAACTGGGGAAAGGATATCCACCCCAACTTAGGTATACTATCTGGAATGTTTTTGGTTCTCTGAATTGACTTCTCTAGTCACCCCTTTGCATTTCTGTCTGCTGTTCTTAGAGTGATTGCAAGAATATCCTGCATTAGTGAGAAGCCATTTACAGAAGTTGTTGCAGGAACCAGATGGTGGAGGATGGCATGGAACATTGTAAGTTCTTAAGCAAGAAGGAGAAAATAGAGCAGGATGAAGAAAATCTATCCAGAAAGTTAGAGTCACATCATCATGCTGTCTTTTAGAAGTTTAACAATTTGCCCCCCAAAACTAATATTTATATATTTAAATATGCTTGGATGCAACAGAAACTGCCTTAACTGACCTCCACGTATGCAGGTTGCAGGATTAGCTGATGCTGTCTGTTCCTGTGTAAATTTTATCATGTGTTGGTAGGTGCTGGCAGCTAGTAAAGTTCTCCTAAGTGTGCCACACACTGCTCATACTTCTCCATATTCTTTCCAAGAGTTGTCCCTTAATCTGTTTATGCCAGTTGTGCTTATTATCATAAGTATGTAATTAAATTAGTTATTATGTAAACTGATGAAACATGAGTAGGAAGAGAAAGATATTTTAATGAAAAATATTTTAAACAATTTGATAGAGTGTATAAAGGCAAGATGCTAAAAATACTTGCTATTCAATTAGGCACGAATGAGACATCCCTAAGAGATTGGGGAATACGATAACAATCTAGGATTCTGCGGTGACTGCTTTGTCAGTGTCATCAAGCGCTTGCTCCAACTTGAACTAAAACTGGATGATAATGTGCATTATGGGTTTGGTTTATTCAAGAAGGACAGTGCTCCACCCATGAACTTAGGAATTAGGGTTTCCTTTTGAGAGTTAAACTGCATGGTCAACACAAAATGGATAAGATCTAAAATAATCAAACTCTGCTTAGATAGGCATAATGCCACTCTGCATCACTCTTGCTTAATCTAAGTGGGTATTAACACTTAAAGGAAGAATATGTTCCTTGGAAGGGTGTGATGGTGGTGGTGATGGGAAGTGTTTCATTTCATTTTCTGTTGCTCTAACAGAATACCACAGACTGGGTAATTTATAAAGAAAAGAAGTTTATGTAGCTCATGGTTCTAGATGCTAGGAAGTCCAAGAGCATGGTGCCAGCATCTAGTGAGGGTCTTCTTGCTGTATCATAACATGGTTGAGGGCATCACATAGTGAGAGGGCAAGTGTGTGCCAGCTCTGGTCTCCTCTTCTTATAAAGCCACCAATTCCATCATGTGGGCCCCACCCTGATAGCCTTATCTAATCCTAATTATCTCCCAAAGGCCCTACCTCCAAATACCACCAACATACGGATTTGAAGATTAAGTTTCCAACACATGAAATGTTGGGAGACATGATCAAACCATAGCAGGGAGAAAGAGAAGGAGACAAGGCAGGAATGTAAAAATAGAAAAAATGGTGTCACAGAAGCCAGTGTTGAGCAATGCTTAGAGAAGCTTGTGGTCTGGTCCTAGGACACAGCCTGTTTGGTTCTAGACCAGGTATATCTCTTAGATGGTTGCTTAGAGTTATCAAGGCCTGGTGCCTTTGACACCTGAATCCTCCAACTGACCTCCCTGATGCTGATTTCATCCTCGATAGCATCCTAATGCTTATAATTTGTCTCTCCAGTTAGCATGCCTACGTACAGGGCATGCTGATACAAATGTATTCATAACCATTCTGGTCCTCATTGAATTTAAATAAACTGCATTTCAGATTATCTGCAAATATCTGAGTTGGGTTATTGGAAATCTGCCACTAAACTGCTAAGGTGTCAAAAAGAGGTTGTGACACTATGCTCTATGTGCTGACAGAATCAGGTTCTGCATCAGGGGGTTGAGAGCCAGACCCTGGAGTTTGATCAGTTGATTGAAAAATGATGAGGGCTGCTTGGTGGCCGGTCAGCCAGAGCTTCCTGGAGACACTCGCCCTTGGAATCCATACTCTTCAAACTTGTCCAGCCTCAGCCTGTTGTTGGCTGTTTTGTGGGACACCTAGGCTCTTTGTTCATTTATGGGGATAGAATCAAATCAGAGCTAAAACAAGCATGTAAGTCATGATGAATAATTAGGAGTTTCTTTGAAAGCTTCCTTACTGAGGCATCTTGGAATTCGATTATTTATCCTAGAGATGTAACTATACTCTAGGCACAAACAACACCTACTCCAATAGTTATGGATGTTTAGGAGTCTTCTTTTAGAAATTTGATCTCTAGAGCTTTTATCCTGTACACCAAGCCCTTTTGTAGTATAAAATGTCAGAGTTATGATCTAACATTCTGAATTAATGTGTACAGTAATCTAAATATCAACAAGAGCTTAACTCTCCATGCAGGTTGCCAAGGCCGCTTTGGCATAGCCTGAAGTTTGTTTTACGTCTTTCAGCACCCATGCTTTTACAAAGAACATACACATCTTGGAGGGCTGGCATGCATCGTGATAATGCGGTTTACAGCACCCAGGTCTCTCCAGGTCTCTCCTTTGCACACTGTGTATGCAGCAAAACACAGCGGTCCCGGTCACAGAGCCCAGGGCCATCGACAGGGATCGAATTGACTGGGTAGTGGTAAAGTCCCCACTTCACTCCAGCCTGTGTGGCTCTTATGTGGTAGGCAACAATATTCTGGAGTTGCTTAAAACCTCTCAAACCCGACCATGTGGTTAAACACTGAGAGAACATGGGGGAGGGACCTGGAATCTTGTTAACTATTTCCTATGTATATTGGGACAACTTGAGAATAATGCTCTAAAATTCAGACAGCAGAAAGCCCAGAGTGCTCATTGCATCCAGTGATTTGCCAAAAGAATCTTCTCTCTAAAACCAGTGAGTTTGCTTTTTCAGGAAAATGTATTTACCATGCTATTAAGTATAAAAAGCAGTTGACACTCTTCCCTGTCTTATACTGGGGAAATCTGGTGATTTATTTGATGTATTTTTTTTTAAAAGAACTTTATTTTGAAATAATTTTACACTTTTAAAAAAGATGTAAGAAAGTATTAAATAACCTCTCTGTATAGCCTTCACTCAGATTTTCACCAATTGTTAATATTTTGCCACATTTGCTTTATGATTTCAAATCTCCCCCTTTCCTTCTCTTCTCCTCTCCTACCAATCTATCCAGCCATCTATTTATCCACCTCTCTACACATACACATACACACAGATAATACTATCTTTTTATGAACCTTTTGAGAGTAAGTGCAGAATCATGCTTCTTTACCCCTAAGCATTCAGGTGTGTGTTTCCTAAGAAAAAGGATGTTCTCATACATCACCATGGTATAATTATGAAAAGCAAAACCTTTAATGCAAACAAAATTCTATTATCTAAGGTACAGCATTTATTCACATTTCACCAGTTGTCTTCATAAGGTCCTTTATAACAAGACTTTTATTTATTTATTTTTTTAAGGTCCAGAATGCACTCCAGCATCACACATGGCATTTAGTTTTCTGTTCTAAGTCTCTTTCAGTCTAGAACGTTTCCTAAGCCTGTCTTTGTATTTCATGAAATTGACCATTTTAAAGAGCATAGGCCAATTATTGTACAGACTGTCCCCCAAGCTGGGTTTGCAGCTGCTTCCTTCTGATTAGATTCAGATTGCCCATTTGCACGTTTTTGGTCCTTGGAGTGTTACATCAGGAGGCTTATGACTCTGCATTCCCATGGTTGGTGATGTTGGCTTCCATCTCTTGGTTATGGTAGTGGTCCCCTGTGTTTCTGCACCATAAGGTTACTATTTTCCCCTTTGTAATTAACAAGTAATTTGCCAGGAGATACTTCAGGACCATATAAGTGCCCTGTTCCTAGTTCGATGTCCCCTACTGGCGCAGGTGCGCTCGATGTCCTTGTGAAGGGGTGTCTCATGTGTGCTGTCTGTTCCTCCCCCAGTGGTGATCATGTGTGCGAGCAGCGACACCATCCGGAGCATCATGTTGGCAGCGCACAGGCACGGCATGACCAGCGGAGACTACGCCTTCTTCAACATCGAGCTCTTCAACAGTTCCTCCTACGGTAACTCTGCTTCCAGTTTCCCCTCCTCTGCTGAGGTGTCCAAGACAGGTTGTGAGGAAGATTCAAAAAATTTGAATTAAGTCTGTAGATGTGATTTCTGTAAATACGATTTTGGAAATGGGTGATTTTGAACACTCCCACAACTTCTCAGAATTTCTCCAGCTTTTCATCTCTGACAACTCAATTAGAGGAAACGGATACCATGTACCTGTGATACTAAGGCTCTTGTCTGAGGGTGAGTGTAGCCCACTCCCACACTCCAAACGATCATAATCCAGACCTCCAAGTCCCCTCGCCCAGTGCTTTTCCAACTGCAGTTTGCTGTCATCATGATGAATTGTCGGAATCATTTTAGTGAGATTTGGGCAGAATTTTTAGTAGCATGGAATAGAATAGATCAAGGCATGTCACATTTAGCATGTGTATTGTTTTATAAAACTTTTATTTTAGTAATATAATTGTATGCTTCTGTGTACATATGAATGCATGTTACACACGTTTGTAATGGGTCAGTGTGAAATCAAAAACTATTACTGTACATAGAGGTAAAAACATTTGGAAGTTATTGCCCCCAGCCCTCTCCTTCCTTCCAGATGACTGCACCTTAAACTTCTCCTACATACAAATTCAGGAACCACCTATTGGCAGACTGAAAGCATTTAATTCCTTATACTGGATCTGGGGAAGTTCCCAGGGTTCCCGTGATGGAGGCTTCTTTTTGTTACCAGTTTCTTTTATTTCCTTCTGGAGGTTTTCTTTGTATATATAAGCCATTTTTTAAAAAACAATTCAGGATATTATGGGGGTACAAACATCTTGGTTACATGTAATGCGTTTGCCTCGCCCAAGCCAGGGCTACAAGTGTGCCCTTCCCCCATACAGTGCACTCTGCTTCCATTAGTTGTGGGTTTAGCCCCCCTCCTACCACCCCACCTGACGGGCACTCAATGAGTATTACTACCATGTGAGCACCTTAGTGTTAATCAGTTAGTACCAATTTGATGGCGAGTACATGTGGTGCATGTTTTTCCATCCTTGTGATACCACTTCGAAGGATGGGCTCAATCTCCAGGATAATATAAGAGGTGCTAGATCACCATTGCTTTTGTAGTTGAGTAGTATTCCATGGTATATATATACCACATTTTATTAATCCACTCATGTATTGACAGGCACTTGGGTTGTTTCCACATCTTTGCAGTTGTGAATCGTGCTGCTATAAACATTCGAGTGCAGATGTCTTTATTATAGAATGTCTTTTTTTTTTCCTTTGGATAGAGATGGAGGGTTTTTAAGGAGGTCATCAAGATCACAGGTAGAAAACATTTCCCCCCTAGATGTGATTAGGGCTCTCTCTGAAGTAGTCATAGTAGGGCTACAGAACATTTTCTCAAACGCTGGTCGCTGGCTGCTCAAAGCTGAGCAGTGTTAGGGGAGCCGTAAGTGTGCGTATCACAAATGGCATGTTTATACTGAGCTCCACTTCCCAGTTCTTGCTGACGAGATATAGTTGGACAGGATCTAAACCTTAAAACATACTCCCCGGTTTCCTGTCCTGATATCCTGGCTTACTTAAGCAGTAGATCGTTGTGTATATACAGATAATAAAACATACTTCTCATGGGGATAAAGAAAAGTTGATGAGACAAAAGTAGCCACTGCTTCCAGTAGTGGATAAAATCAGAGATTTGAGGCTTGCAAGACAAACACACTATTTTACCTTCCTTGTGGGCATAATATGTCTTTTCTCTGTCTTTTACATGGCAGAGTGGAGTTTTCACTTCTCAATCTGATCAGAATGGAATTATATTGAATATTATTGGCTGCAGTATTGAGTTCATCGAGATTTTGGTAGAAACTGGTGAAAATGAAAAAGATGTATTCTGAGATTTGCAAGTTGGCAATTGCAAATATAGAATTTACAGGCAATGCATATGAATGCACATTGTGCATCTAGTACTTAATACAAATGTTAGCTACTAGAATTAGTTTCATCTACAGGTAAAGCTTGTGTTATTTTTCCTTGTTAATTATAATACATGAGTACTGTAGACAATTTGGAAAACATAGAAAAGCACAGGGAAGAAAATAAGTTACCATAATTATGCCACTCAGATAAAAGTATATTGATAATTTTTAGAAGTATGTACATCCTATTTTATATATATATAGTTTACAAAAATACTTTTCAAAAAATGATACTATTTACAGTATGGCCCCATAGTATTTTATAATTAATCCATTTATCTTTAATCCATTTCTTATTTTTCAATATTATGCTGTTCCCAGCTTTTTGCTATTAAGAATGATGCTATGTTGAGTAGCCTCACATATTTATACATATATAATCTGTAAAATAAATTTCTAGAAGTAAAATTGCTGGCTCAAAGGTTATGTGCATTTAAGTTTTGATAGACATTGTCAAGTTGCCCTGTAGAAAGGTTTACCAGTTTTCGCTTTTGCAGCAATGTATGACATTGTCTGTTTTTCTCTATCCTTGTCAACCCTGCATAGTCTAACATGTACATTATTTTGTTTGTTTGAATTTCTTTTTATGTTCATAAGCAAAGTTTTGCAGTTTTCTTCATTTATGTTCTGTACCATTCTTGTTGAGTTTATTCTTAGGCATTCTATGTTTTTTGGTTGTTATTATGATCATGATCTTTTCCTGTTACATTTTGTAATAGAACAGTAGTTATACAGAAAAGCTAAGAGTTTTTGTTTATTTATTCTGCAAGAATTCCACATATTAAATTCAGTGCTCTACTAGTTTTTCTATTATTTTCAAATAACAATGATAGTTTTTCATCCATTTTGATAGATGTACATCTTATTAATATTTCTCATTCTTTTCTTATTGCATTGGCAAGAGCTTTCAGAATAACATTATTCTGGTGATATTTTAATTTTTTACTTCTTGTCTTGAAGTAGATATTAAAGTCCTTTTATTCCTAGTTTATCAAGTGTGATTTTAAAAATCAGAAATGAATAATGGAATTTTATCCATTGCATTTGACTTATTCTTTTAATAAATTTCCTAATATTAGGCCATCATAGCATTCTCAGAATCAAGCATATTTTGTTATGATGCTTTTTAAAGATATATTGCTGAATTTAGGTTTTTATTATTTTATTTAGGATTTTGGATCTATATTCATGAGTGAGATTTGAGAATAGTTTTCTTGCCTTGAGATGTTATTGCCAGATTTTAATATCAGGTTCACATTAGCTTTATAGAATTAATTGGATACTTTTCGTTTTTTTCATGCTCTGTAATAGTTTATATACCATAGAAATATTCTTCGAAATATGGAAACAATTCAATTTTGTATTTGTAACTAACTTCTTTTTAGAGGTAATTTTTGGACAACTTAAAAAATCTTTTTATTTTGAAATAACTTTAGACTTATAGAAAACTTACAAAAATAATATAGGGTAAGTATCCTTTATGTAAAATTCTTGGGACTGAAGCGTCTTGAATTTCAGATCTTTTTTGGATTTTGGAATATTTGCATATACATAACGAGATACCTTGGGGATGGGACTGAAGTTTAAACATGAAATTCATTTATGTTTCATATGCACCTTATACACATAGCCTGGAGATAGTTTTATTTTTCCCACGGGGATGCTGAATAATCTGTGTGTTGTGCATCTGCATTTTGATCCATCACGTGAGGTGAAGTGTGTAATTTTCCACTGTGGTGTCATGTTGGTACTCAAAAAGTTTCATATTTTGAAATATCTTAAATTTCTGATTTTTGGATTAGGGATGCTCCGCCTGTATAGAGACTTCATGTATAGTCATGCATCACTTAACAATGGGGATACATTTTGAGAAATAAGTCATCAGGCGATTTTATCATTCTGCAAACACCATAGAGTGTACTCACACAAACCTAGATGATATAGCCTACTACACACCTAGGCTATATGGTACAGCCTGTTGCTCCTAGGCTATAAACCTGTACAGCATGTTACTGTGCTGAACACTGTAGGCAATTGTAACACAATGTCACGTATTTGAGTATCTAAACATATCCAAACGCATAAAAGGTACAGTGAAAATACAGTATTATAATCTTATGAGACCACTGCCATATGTGTGGTTCATTATTGACTGAAACATCGTTAGGCAGTGCAAGGCTCTATGTGTTTTATACCAAGCTTCCTCTAATGTTAACAACTTAAATAACCATAGTAAAATTATCAAAACAAGAAAATTAATGTTGGTACATTACTACTAACTAAACTACAAGTCTTGTTTGAAATTTACCACTTTTCCTCAGTGTCCTTTTTCTGTTCCAAGATCCAATCCAGGATTCCACACTGCATTTATTTGTTGTGTCTCTCCTTAATCTACTCCAATCCGTGATAGCTCTTTAATCTTTCCTGGTCTTTCATGACTTTGACACTTTTGATGAACCTATTATTTTGTAGAATGTTTTTCAATTTGGATTTATTTGGTATTTTCCCATGATAACATTGAGTTTATACGTTTTGGCAAGAATATTGAAAAAGTGATGTTGTGTTCTTCTCAGAGCATAATACTAGTACATAAGAAGTACATAAGAAGTCATATCTATATGGCTGGACGCAGTGACTCATGCCTGTAATCCTAGCACTTTGGAGTCTGAGTCAGGAGGATTGCGTGAGGTCAGGAGTATGAGACCAGCCTAAGCAAGAGCAAGACCCCATCGCTACAAAAAATAGCAAATTAGCTGGGTATGGTGGCACATACCTGTAGTCCCAGCTATTTAGGAGGCTGAAGCAGGAGGATCACTAGAGCTCAGGAGTTCGAGGTTGTAGTGAGCTATGATGATGCCGATGCACTCCAGCCATGGCAACAGAGTGAGACCTTGTCTCAACGAACAAATAAATAAATTAAGAAGTCACATCTATAAGACTTATTGCTGGTGATGTTTGGACAACTTTTAAAAACTTACTTTCACATGAGTTCAGTTTTTCTACTTCTTGACAATTTAATTGCACATAGTTATACAGAGTGCTCTTATAAAGTATACATGATGTTTTGATTAGATTCCCTTTATTTTACCTTTTATACCATGTTTGCTCAGACTTTGGGGTTTAGTGTTGGTCTGCCTGAGAGGTTGGGCCATATACTAGCAAAGTGACTTAACCTTCCCTCTTTTCCTTTAGTTTCTTCTAATGATAATAGTATCAGCATCAGGCTGAGAAACAAATGAGGTGATTTATGTAAAATACCTAGCAGACTTCTTGGAATGTAATAACTATTTAATAAGTATTAGCTACATTTATTCTTATTCTTGGTTTCCTTTGACCATTGCACATAGTACTTAAAAATTGTAAGTTAAATTAGTGCATTTTTCTGTGGTGGTAGTTTTATAGACAGATTTAGGGTCATGCATTCAGTTACCAAATTAACCAATGTTAATTTAATACATCCTAAGGACCTGTGTGCATTAGGAATTGCATCTGCATGTACATAACCAAGACACCCAACTGCAGTGATTTGAACAAATTTAGAGGTTTATTCTCCTACCTGAAAGGAGTCCAGGGCAGGGATGATGGTTCCATAATGTGATCAGGGGATCAAGCTGTTTCTATTTTCCTGTTCTCTTGGTTTTATAGCATGGAGTCCATTCTCAAGATCAAAGATGATGGCTAGAGCTCCAGGGATCATGTCTTAATTCTAGGCAAATGTTGCAGGTGTGACTGAAGGATTGAATTTTAAATTTTAATGAATGCAAACTTAAATAGTCACACACATGGCCAGTGGCTCCTCTATGAGACAGCACAGCTCTAGAGCACTCAATCATGTTTTCATCCATCTCTTTCTGGTAACCCTATGCTCTTAGCTTTGGTGACACAGCATTCTTCTGGTTCTCTGTTAGCTCTATGGTGTCTCTTCTTACTCCTCCTGCCCACTAAAAATAGCATCCCCAAAGTGTTAGTGCTCTACCTTTTCCCGGCTCTTTCTACACTTCCCTATCCAGCCAGAGAGCCCTTGAGTTCTAACCCCGATCTGTCTCTAGCCCTCACACCTCTTTCTGGCTTCAGACACTATTTCCAGCTCCAGCCTGGTGGTGTCACTTGGACCTTCTGCAGTTGCCTTGGATTGACCATAGCCCTAACTGAAATTATTGCCACGTCCACCTAAACCCCTAAACCCCTCCTCCTCCATCTGGCTCCGAGATTTCTTCCAATGATAACATGTTTTCCCTTTCCCCTTGGTGTTCTCTGTGACGTGCCCCCTCTCCATTGTCCCTCACTCCCTACCTCTTGTTGTACAGTCTTGAGATCCTTCCTGTATAATCCTCTGTGAACAATTATAAAAGTACTAAATACTTTTTATTGAAAATTTACTATGTTCAGAAAAATGCAAAAGAGAGGAGAGAGAGAGAGAGAGAGAGAGAGAGAGAGAGAGAGAGAACTTTCTCCTAATTCTAACCACCCAGAGAACTCTTGTTAATTTTTTTGGTGTGTGACTTCCCACATATAACCTCTCATAACCTCTTGCCTGGATTACCGCGGCTGTGAACACTCAGCGTCTCCCCACCCTAATCCACTGCTGTTTCCCTAGGCCAGATTCTAATCATGTCACTCTTCCGTTCCGCTCATAAATCTCCAGAGGCACCCAGTTGTCTACTGAATTAAATTTGTCCCCACTGATGGGATGTCATGCCAAGCTGATCTCTGCCTTCTTAGTGTTCAGCAGCCCCCATATGGGAGAAACTACTGACACATCACAATAAGAAATGCCCACAAAAGCAGGAAGTCATAGTATCAGTTATGATTATGAATAGATATTGAATAGATATTTATTTAGCTTGGCTTACATTTATTAAGAATTATTGTTTTCATTTTTTTTAGTAGAGAGGAGGTCTCACTCTTGCTCAGGCTGGTCTTGAACTCTGGGCCTCAAGCGATCCTCCTGCCTCGGCCTCTCAGAGTGCTAGGATTATAGGTGTGAGCCACCGTGCCTGACCCCATTCTTTTTCTCTAGAAAACAAAACTCCAAAGTTATTACCTTTTAGACTGTGGTAGGCAGACTTACTGTACTGAATTTCACTTCTTTCCAAATTAAAAAAAATGTTTTGCTCATTTCAGTGACTGAGATAGTTGCTGTTTCTAGTTCTATGTGTATTTTCTAATTGCACAGCGTAAAAACCTAGAGGGTTAAGTATTTCCCTTCTTTGCTCCTGGAGGGATCTCTTTTCCAGAGCTGAGAAAACTCTCACCCTCTTTGCCTAAGAGACATCACCGCTGCTGAGTCTTGATACCTCGAGCAATTAAAAATGAATCAATAAATATCGATTGCCTGCCTATAAGCAGTGGGTTCCTCCATGGGATGAAGAGGTCCTGGGCATTCTTAGAATCTGGAGTCCTTCTGACAATGGAGTTGGCCCTTAACAACGACCATGTCGTCTGTGTCTTGGTAACTGAGCACCCAGCTGGGTTCACCTGTCTGGTGACGCCGGCTCACTGGCTCTGCTCATGCTGTGGCCTCCTCTGTGTCTGGGAGGTTTCATGAGAGAGGAGGAGGACTTTGTTAAGTTTTGTTTAGTGATCTGAAATTTAATCTTGTGCTCACTGAGCTCGGATCTAGTCCTTAATGAATTCTGTCCTCAGCTGCGTCTTATTTATCTTTTACCAGCTCCCTGGCAGATAGTAAGCAATTAATAAATGCTTGCTATTATTAGGATTATGATCGTCCAGATGCCTCCACAAACACATTCTTTCTCTGTCTTTTCTTGGGTTCCAGACTGAGGCTGCCAGCTGCCTACTGGATGCTGTGCACATTTGCACCCTTGCCCGTGCTGTGTGCTCTGCCAGGCACGCCTTTCCAACCTCCTGTTCTCCTAGTAAAATCCTACGCACATGCGTAGGAACAGGCTAATGCCTCCTCCTCACCCGAAACCTTCCCCAGGCTGGAGCGCATTGCTTCTTCCTCTCTATTCTGCACTGTTTCTTGTCCTCCTCTCTGCATTGTAAGCTGTCAGTCCTACCCTGGAATAACCTCAGTTGTTTACATGTCTGACTCTCAAACTCTCTCTGGAATGTGGTAGAAACTGCCCAGACATTTATAATGCCCAACATGGCTATCTCAGACCCTTGTGTATAATACAGAGTTCATACATGTTTGTCTGATTCCAACTGTGATAGAAATTCCAAAGCCACCAAGTCTTTGTGGAGTTTTAGGAAGAGCAGAGTGCGTGTTGCAGAGTCCTGGCCACACACCCCAGGGAGATCTTCACTGCCCAGCTATTGAGCTCGAAGCCTCTGCTGTGGACGGGGAGTTTGGGGCAAACAAATGACTTTGGTGCTGGGTTCCAACAGGTTGAATTTCTTGTTGTATTTTCAGAGATGTCCAGGAATCAATCATAATTCATAGAAAAAAACAGTTTATTGTCAAAAGCTAGAGGTCCACCTTGCCTTTGGGGGCCCTGCATTTCACATATTTTCTCAAAAATGAAATAATAAGGAGAAGAATAATGATTCTTATGCATATAATTTTGCCTTTGCTTTTGTTTAAGGGAGATCAGTGAAGCAGGAGGCTACCTGGCTTCTCTATGCCTCAGTTTCCTCATCTGTAAAATAGAGAGGATGATAGTATCCACATCATGGGATCCTGTGAGGATTAAGTGTATTTATACATATCAAGTGCTTAACAAATAGAGCTTTTATTATTATTAACATGTGCTTAATAAATGTTAGTAATTTTATTTTATTACCATTGATGCTCTGATGGACATTTTCCCATAAATAATTTTTATGATGTTGCTGGCACTAGAGAGATATAAACCCTCAGGTTCACCTAAGCTACTTTTCACTCTGAAGAGATTCAAGAAATATCAACAATTTCAAACTTCTTTCTTTCCCAGTGCCACTCTACCGTGTTTGCGCGTGTCTAGGTCGTGCATAGCTGTGACCTGCCGTCCCTCACCCACATGACATCAGGTTTATTATGCCACACTGGTATAATATGGTTTATTTTGCCTCCACAGTCGATTGTAGGTATTAAAAAATAAGCGTGAATGGGAAGGAATAAAAATTTACTTCTTATTCCTGCAGTGCCACGTATCTGAGAGGCTGAAAATTGCAGTTCCATGGCTATTCTAAGGCAGTTACCTCAACTGTAGTTTTCTTTCTCTCTCACATTTCAAAGGAACACGTGTCCAAAGGGCCTTCTTCTCCTTTAACGGTCTTGACGTTGTCACATTATACCCAAGTGCAAAACTATGACAATACCTCTTGCCCCGGCTGCCAACAGTAACATGTAGGGACACATCGCGGTTGTAAAGGGAGAATGGCCTCTTTATGGTGACGGGCTTGGAATTATAAATATTTTTATTTCTTCTGTAGGAGATGGCTCGTGGAAGAGAGGAGACAAACACGACTTTGAAGCTAAGCAGGCGTACTCGTCCCTTCAAACAGTCACCCTACTGAGGACAGTGAAACCTGAGTTTGAGAAGTTTTCCATGGAAGTGAAAAGTTCTGTTGAGAAACAAGGACTCAATGAGGAGGATTACGTAAGTCCTTGATTATGAGCCTAGACCTTCAGCATCCTGCAAACAGTCTTCTAATTAAATCAGAGGTGACAGAGTGTCCCATTCTGAGCCATTCAGAAATTCCTAGGTTCAGGTCTGAATGTCACTGCTGCCTTCTGTGGGTTTTTTTTTCTGGCCGGTTTTCCTCCCTCCCTCCCCCACCATACCTCCATCACCCCCACCCTTCGCTTACACTTTTTCAACTGCTACAGGAAGGAAAATCGCTTTTCGTTGGCACTTGTGGTAATGCTGAGCAGAATGTCTGTAGACTTCCATCACGTATTTGGCTATGAGGGTTTTGGGGGAGAAGATGAATGAAGTAGTGCCAAAATTTTGCATGCCTAATTTTTCCAAAGCTTGATGGTAGAAGATATTTGGGGCTTATCTTTTAGGAGGCTCTTTCTTTTGGCAATCTGTCTTAGCTTATGGCCAGTCTGCTTCTCTCTTATGAATGGGGTTGTTGCCCTCTTGTGCTGTAAGCTGCTTCCTACTCAAGTGTTCCGGGGCTTCCCACTCCCTTAGTGCTGTTGTGACTAGTGCATTTTCTAAGAGTAGAGTCGAAAGCTTAGGCCAGGCTAAGGATTAAGCGGGGGGACTCATGTAAGAGGTGGCTTCTGACCACACTTCATTCGGTGCCATCATTTCAGCTGCCTCTGGCACGCTTTGCTGTGTGGCCATACTGTGTCACTCCTGCAAGTCCTTTCTCAGAGCAGAGTGAACAGGGGGCCCCTTGGGCCAGTGGGGTAAGTGTGCTGGTTTTCAAAACTGTTCACTCTGCAGTGTCCAAAACAGAAAAGGAGCAGCTTCTTAATGACAGGCATATGGCTGGACCGTCCCTGCCTGAGTCGGATAATGATCAGCTTCATAAGAGACAGTCACTTCCAAACAGTTCTCCCAGTTTCTTCCCTTGAAGTACCACAGAGTCCTGGCATTGGCCCCAGACAGACCTGCATTCGGAGCCTGGATCTAGCTGTGTGAACTTGAATGAATTTTTCATTCTCCCTGATCCAAAGTGCTCCTTCTTGTTGGGAGGATCATAGATAATTTATCTGAAGCATTTAGCACTATCCCTGTCAAAAAGTTCAAACTAAATAAATAGTACCTCTTTTGTACTATTGTTACAAGATTATACCTGTCTTTATAAGAATTCGCTATCAAATGACATACAAATGGTTTTATAAACATACACATTGATGTTTTAAATGTTATATATATATTATACACGCATCATTTAAAATACCTTTTGGCTTTCTAAATCAGTGCTGTCCAGTAGATGTATAATGTGAGTCACAAATGTGAGCCAAATATGTAATTTAAAATTTCCTATTAGACACATTTAAGAAAGTAAAAAAAAAATCCAGGTGAGATTAATTTTAACAATATATTCTATTTAACTCAAATATAAAATATATTATCATTTCAACATTTAATCAATGTAAAAAATATCTGAGATTTTTATATTCTTTTTATTGTACAAAGTCTTTGAAATCCAGTGTAATTTTATACTTACAGCATTTGAGCCTTTGTTCAGGTACTTAGTAGCCATGTGTGACTAGTGGCTACCATATTGGACAGTGTGCTCTGAATTATGAAAGAAGTAAGGCTTCCGCAACAGAGCCCAAGTTTAAGGAAATGTATAATACTCTTGCATTGTCCAAATCCTTTGCCTCAGGAATATAAAAGAATACAAAGAGTATTGAATTTCCTTCAGCAGTGCTGTCAAAAGTGGCCTGTGCCAATATTGAAAACATTGAGCTTTTTTACGCATGTCACTATGTATTATTTTACTTTATTAGGCTTACATTAATTGTGTGGTTTAAAAACTCAATAATGGTGCAGTTTTGTCTGGCTTCCTCCTTGAGGTTGTTGAAGTTTAACTATTTCAGCATATGTTGTCCAACATAATGATGTTCAATGGGCAAAAGTCAGCATCTGAACACACTACTGGGTAATTCTTCTTGGTTGTCAGTTCCTCTGTGTTCAGAATATTAAATCTTATTTTAATAGTAGTCTAAGCAAAATCTCCCTGGGAAGGTATACCTACTACAAAGACTCATAACACATTCCAAACCAAATACTAGCACTTTAGAGATTATTTGTAGCTGTAGCAGCAATACTGCTTCTCTTTGATGATGGGACTATTAAAACTGACTTTATAGATAAATATAAAAAATATAGATTATAATTTTAAGTGTAAGTTAGAACTCATTATAATAACTTATTTGAGTTCTGGAGGTGTGTATGTCTTTCGTATGTATGTGGGTTTAGCTGGGCTCTTTTGAGTGCCAGGTGCAGATGTTAAGAGGTCAGTTTAGACAGGTAGGTGTTCATGGTGAGTATTGTGGGAGAGACCTATGGGAGCCAAAGAGCAGGAGCCTGGTGTGGCTGAACCTTGTGGTACTAGACCTTGATCTAGTGCGGCAGAAGATGCTTCATGAGAGCCTGCGTTCTTCACTCTGGGCTCAGCTCTTCTCTTACTTGTGCTAATGAGTTGTCCTGTCTGATTACCTAAAACTTCAGTTCAAGACGCTCATCAGCCTCTGCTATTCACCTTGAATCCAGAAATTTTGGTGGACCCTCTTAATCATTCTAAAATTTACCATACATTTTCTAAACAATCACACCACCTGGGAATAGTGACAGTTTTGCTTCTTTTTAATCTTTCTACTTTTAAGTATGTTTAATTAAAGTGTACTGAAGGAGCTGGGTGTGGTGGTGCATGCCTGTAGTCTCAGCTACTTAGCCCAGGAGTTCAAGTCCAGCCTGGGCCACATAGTGAGACCCCATCTCTACATAAATAAATATAGAAATAAAATAGTTTTAAAAAGTGTACTTACATATGCATACTTAATTAAATTTAAGTATTAAATATATTGAATAAAGATTAAGTGTAATTCATTAAATTACAACTTTTAATGGCCCTGACTAGGATCCCAATACAGCATTAAATATAAGCAGTGATAGTGGGCATCTTAACTTTAAAATGAAGAGCATATAACATTTCATGTCTGTTCATATCACTACTTAAGCATGATGTTTGCTGTGGGGTTTTTGGGAGAGTCTTCATTAGATTGTGGAAATTCCCTTTAATTACTGGTTAGTGACCTTTTATTTATTTATTTTGGCAAAATTGTACCTTCTATTAAGATAATTGAAACAAACATAGCACAACAAGCATCAAGGTTTATATAATGTAGGTTAAAGAAAGGCTTTAGAAATAGGTTTTTATTTTAGGCATTCTACATTGCACACTATCACTGATTCTATTTCATATATGTTAGTATTACATTTATCATATTACCATGTTGTCAGCATCCTTGGAAAGGTTATGATCTTCTCAAAATGCAAGAATTTGAAACTTTAAAATTTTTACAGGCTATACTGAAGCATTGAGAGTATGGAGTAGCAATGATTTTTTTTAGTAAAATTAATATTAATATTAAAATTTTTAATTTACCAAATTTTGATGGGTTAATTCAATTTTGTTTCTATAAAATTGATCTCTTTTGTCTTTCTCTCCATCTTTTGTCCTCTTTTTTTTCTTTTTAGAGAGGGAGTCTTGCTCCAGCTCAGGCTGGAGTGCAGTGGCATGCAGTGGCTCACAGCAGCCTCGAACTCCTAGGCTTAAGCAATCTTTCCACCTCAGCCTCCTGAGTAGTTGGGATTACAGGTGTGTGCCATCACACCTGGCTCTCTCTCTCTTTTTAATTGAAACAATTGCAGGTATACGTGCAGTTTTAAGGTGCGATACAGAGAGATCCCATGTATACATTGTCTAGTTTTCTCCAATGGCAACATTTTGGAAAATTATGTATGAGATCTCAATCACTAATTGATATTGACATTAATACATTAATACAATATACTGAACATACTCAGATTTCTGCAATTTTACTTATACTCATGTGTATATTAAGTTTTATCACCTGTGTAGATTTAAGTGTTTGACTTTTATGAAATACCTTTTCTATATCTGTTGTGATAATCAGATAATTTTTCTTTATTCTGTTATAAAGTTATAATGTGGTGACTTGTGTTAAAAATCACACAATTTATAAATTTAGAAAGGAGAACTTTATTTCTTAAGAAGGGGATTACAACCTACCGGTGGGAAGTCCAGCCTCCAGCTGAGAAAACCAAAAGCAAGCACTTAGAGGGAGGGAGGAGTAAGATAGGTTGGCCAAGTATACATAATTAACAGGATGTAGGAGGGGCCATGAATATTCATGAAAGGGAGGTCGTGCACATGCATAATAAACAAACATGCATGTTACATGTGTCCCATGTTCACCGTGGGATGGAGACTTAACATTTAAGTGCATTATAATTAGGCCCTATGTGTCAAAGGTCTTTTCAGGACGCAAACTCAGGTGGGCAGCTTCTGTAAAACTGACCAGAGCCAGTCCATGGTCAGTGGTCTCTTATCAGGGGAAAGTTACAAAAATCAGTCTCTCGTCCAGTCAAAGCTGTAGTTGTGGCTTGTGGGACAGGGGGTTCTGTTAGTCAGTGTCTGGTGGCTGGTGAGCTGCCATTGCTTATCTCAAGGCCAGTGCTTGTTTAGCTGCTGGAGAAAAAGGAAAAGAAATCCGGTAGCAATTCGAACATAGTTTATTCTTTAAGTGTAGGGGTGCATGACTTAACCCTTGCCTGGCATGGCCTTAGGTCCTATTTATGATTTGGTATCATATTGCCACAAAGAGTCCATTATACCCGTCTTATGATCTCTATTTGGACATTAATGCTGGTCAGTTGTGTCTAAAAGGAGGCACGTCTGCCCTCTCGTCCCATCATGGCCAGGAACTCAGTTTCTAAGGATTCCCTGGGGTCTCCTTGGCCACGAGGGCGTCTGTTCAGTGGTTGGGGGCTTAGGATTTTAGTATACAGCTTCATTACTAGATTTTTCTAATTTTTACCATCTCTGCACTCCTAGAATAACTAGTCTTTCTCTACCTCAAGACTTTGAGCTTCTCTATTTCCCAGTTCATGTTTTGGAGAATATACTTATGGTTAAAGCTATACTTGCATGCCTAGGTGGAACTTTGCAGGCTAGGTTGTCTCAAAGGCTATCGGCAGTCTGTGAGTTAGCTTCTGTGGGTGAAATGTCCACTCCTGTTTCACTCCACTCAGGTGGGTGGCTAGGTGGTGCATGTTTGTGGTGTGGTAGAAAATTGGATTGTTCAGGGCTGGTCTATCACTGGGACTGTGAGTACTGTATGTACTATAATTGTCTAGTTATTAGTATACGTATCTTATGACAGTGTCTCCACCCTTCCCATGGGTAGTATAAAAATATTTTTAAAAGTACATTTGGCTGTGCAGAAGCTTTTTAATTTGAAATTTAAAAAAAGAAAAAGAAGTACATTTGGCTGGGCATGGTGGCTCAAACCTGTAAACCCAGATAATGGGAGACTGAGGCAGGAGGATCACTTGAGGCTAGGAGTTCGAGACCCACCTGGGCAACATAATGAAACCTGGTCTCTACGAAAATAATAAAAAAAGTAGCTGGATGTGGTGGTGCATGCCTATAGTTTCAGCTATTCGGGAGGCATGGTTTGAGCCCAGGAGTACAAAGTTATAGTGAGCTATGATCGTGCCTCTGCATTCTAGCCAGGGTGACAGAAAGAGACCCCCTCTGTCACCCTGGGGGGTGAAAAAAAAAAAAAAGAAAGAAATGAAATTGTAGTAACTCATCAAAATTTGGCAAATTAAAAATATAGAATATTAATTTTACTAAAAAATATCATTGCTGTCTCTAAAATATATAAAAGTACATTTGTTTTCTTACTAGCGAACCTAGTGGAAACCTATCCCCTTCTGATATGTTATATTTTAGTGGGGCTCAATGGCCACCACTGGAGGTAGCACAGCCGGGGAGTTAAATATGCAGGCTTAGGATTTCATAGACCCTGCTCTGCCTCTTACTAGTCTTATCTTACCATTCGTATCTTGGGCACATTTCTGAAAGTTGGTGCCTTAGATTATTGACCATAAAATGTGGATAATAATTTTAAACTGACAAAGTTGTTGAAGAACTTAGGAATTACATATAAATGAAGTTCGACACATGCCAGACACCTACTGTGTTTCCCTGAAACTAAGACAGGGTCTTATATTTATTTTTCCTCAAGAAGACACCCTAGGGCTTATTTTCCGAGAATGTGTTATTTTCCCCTCAAAGCCTCAGCTTGCAGCACACACAGGATGGCCGGGACCTGACAGGGGGAGCCGACCTTGTTGGGGGGGCTGCCCGCACCTTTCTGGTCACCTCTGGGATAGTAGCTGTCATGATGGGGCAGATGAGAAGGGCTGCTCTTCTTTACCGCTCCGCTACGAAATGCATGGGTTGTGCAGATATGCTGCGTAGCCACGCCCATCACTAGGTCTTATTTTCGGGGTAGGGCTTATGTTGCGCCCTAGAAATCCTGCTAGGGCTTATTTTATGGGTAGGTCTTATTTTCGGGGAAACACGGTAGTGAGCATTCAGTGGATGGTAGCCATCATTTCTTTCTTTTGTTTCTCCTACTCCAGGCTGATGCGTGTGACACTCCTCCGTGCCTAATGCCTCTAGTACTCCTACCCGTCCTTCAGATGTAACTCACGTGCTACCTCCTCAGGATGCTCTTTCCCGGCACCCCAGAGTACTTCTTAGCACCCCGCTCCCTTCCACCGTAGCACACCTCTCAGTGTAATCACACAGGCCTGTGCGGGACTTCCTAGTTAACTTTGGTCTCTTCCGCCAGACTGTGCATGCTGCGAGAGCACGAATCATGCTTGTTTCTGCTCACTCTTGCATTCTCTTACTGTGTTTGTGGCACATAAAATTACCTATTATTATGCTTATTATTTTTGTTATTATTGAATCAAAAGGACACCGACTCCACCCTGCTTCCTGTACAGTGGTGGAAACTGAGGCTCAGGGAGGTGGGGTGATACTGTGGAGATGGTACTGGGGGAGAGTAGTGGGCTTTGGCAGAGAGGGTCCTGAAGACGACCTGGAGGTCATCAGAAATCTAAAGTTAGAAGTAAAGCCCCACTGGAGAGGCCCTCCAGTGTCAGTGGAGCTCCAGGCGTGGCTCAGGCAAGTCGCTGCCAACTGCCCGTCTGGCCTTCCCTGGTGGTTTTTACTGGGTCACCCACATGTGCGGTGGTTCTCACTCAAGGGCGTCTTAATGGAGGTGCTTGGCCTCTGCCACGCGAGTGGTTCCAATTGCAGAGCGCTGGTATTTGGTTTTAGAATCAAAACGCTGTGCGGTAGCCAAGCCGAGATTAGTTGCATCTTCTGACTCCTGGGTCAGTGACTTTCTTTTTCCACTACATCAGTCTGACCTTTGTGTAGTAACAGCAATGCGCCCCATGAGGGGCAGACCCATGACCCGAGGATTACATGTCTCGGGCGCTGCAAGTGAGCCTGGCCGGCAGCTCAGGCTGGAGTATTTCCTTCCCTGCTCTGCACCTCACCTACCCAAATACACACTTTGACAATATCAGAATCTCTTTACTCTCTCACACACCTGACAAAGTCTGGCTAGGGCTTGATCTCCTCTTCAACCACAGCGACCTGTTTCTCCTGTTTTTTCTGAAGTGTAAACCGTCATTGGCCTGATCATCAGATGCTACCTAGTGAGTGTCTCAGGAAGCATGGCTGTGAGCGTGATCCCGGACAGCGATTGTCCCAGCTGGGATGCGATGCTCACTTCCTAAAAATGCTTAAGCAGGTGTATAAATATCCATGGCCATGAGCTCTGGGGGCCCACGAGAGCTCTAGTCCTGTGCCAGCGTGCACGTAAAACACCATGCACCTTCGCGTAAAGCACTCTGACATGGCGATCACTGAAGTCTGGACAATTTATCTTGTAGCGGACCAAATGTGGCACATATGTGAAAATATCTGTTTCTAGAAAAATGAGATCAAAGTGGGTTCACTTAGTTCTTCTTTAGTAGGAGGCTTCTTTCAAATTCATCCATGTTTTCCTGAGCTCTTTACGTGGATGAGGGTTTCTTGACTTAGAGTGCATTAACTTTTTAGAATTATGTACAAGATTTTGTAAGTACACATTTGTAAGTACTTTTGGAGAGAGGGGTCAGTAATTACCACCTGATTCTTAATGAGGTCAGCGTAGTAAAAAGCTAAGAATCACTGAGCTAGACCATGGCTGGTCAGCATACCATTTGCTCAGTTGTCCTGAGTCCTGTTTATTCACATGGATAGGGAACTATAGCACGTACATGCAGGGTTGCATTGAAAAATCACTCCCTTGGAGAAAAAATAAAGAAATGCCCAAATGCTCAAATACTACCTAATCTTACATTCAAAAACCATTAGTTTTATTTCTGAGATGAAAGACATATTTATTCATTTGTTCATTCATTTATTCTGGACTAGGGAGATAATTGGGTGTTTCCAATTCCCAGTTAGTATCTTTGCATTATGCCTTTAAAAGGTAGACTTAAATTTTTCCTTGCTATTATTTCTCAGGTTAGACTGAGCCAACCTTGGAGACACTTTTTCCCATCTGGCAGCCTCTCTGGCTTCTCTGCCCTGTAAATCCCACACTTGGCCTTGACCCATTTCCCTATTGTGTTTGGCACTTTTGAGACCTATTCACTGACTGTCCTTTAACAGTTGGTTCAGCCTTGGGGTGAAGCTCATTGTCTTTCCCTGATATTTTTATTGTTTAAATCAAAACGATACATGACTTTTTAGATTGAAAGGGCCCAATACTACAAATGAAAAAACCCCACACTGAGTTAAAAACAAATTCATAGTACTAAAGAGTTATAGACAAACATGAATCCCCTGTTCTGATCTTTTCTACCCCTGACTCCCATTCCTTAGAAGTGCTTGTCATTAATGTTTTATCTGCTTTTCTGCTATTCCCCTCCATATTTCTAAAATAGATTATGTATATTGCTATTTTTGACATGATCTCTTGATTTCATAAAATGGAAAAAGATTTAGCTCTTTTTTCCTCTGGCAATACTTCCTTTTCCTCCCACCCTCCCAATATTTTGTAACATAGTTTCTGTTTAAAAATAGATTCACAAAATAAAATTCGAAGAAAAGCTAAAAGTATATTCAGAGCTTTTATTATTATGACCATATAAATATTTACAGTAGAATCATATGATATGCTATGATTACATATCTTTCTTGTGTATCTTTTTGTTTTCTCTGGTGTTAATAATTGCCTTTGTGTTTTTTGTTTTTTTTTGTGAGATAGGGTCTCACTCTGTCACCCAGACTAGCGTGCAGTGGTGTCATCATAGCACACTGCAACCTCAAACTCCTGGGCTTGAGTGATCCTCCTGCCTCAGCCTCCTGAGTAGCTGGGCCTACAGGCATGTGCCACCATGCCCGGCTAATTTTTTTCCATTTTTTGTAGGATTGGCTCTTGCTCAGGCTGGTCTTGACCTCCTGACCTCAAGCAGTCCTCTTGACTTGGCCTCTTAGAGTGCTACAGTTACAGGCATGAGTTACTGTGTCTGGCCTTGCCTTGGTTTCTTATTTGTTTCCATGTAATTCTATTTCATTTTAATTTCTTCAAACATTTTAGATAATGATGCTAATTTTTTTGAACTTTTGTCACCCTGCTCCTATCTAGAGTAATTTCTTCTTTCAGTATCAAACTGGAAATGTCCTTCAGGTCTGTCCTATATTGTATCCCTTTTATTTGATATCAGATCTCCTTCTTTCTTAAATTTGACCTTAGTTTTCAAGGAGAAAGAGGACATGAGGGTAAAATATTTTGATACTTTGAGTATCAGAAAACACGTTGTTTTATTCTTATGTTTAATTGACAACTTAGCTGTGTATAACATTTTAGTTTGAATATTATTTTCCCTTAAAATTTTGACGCCATTGCTCTAATGTTTTGTAGCTTTTGGTATTGCTATTCTGATTCTTCATCTTTTTCATGCCTTTTCTCTGTATTATTGTTTGTATATGTCAGGATTTAGTCAGGAAAATAGAGCCTGTGCCAGGTACTTCAACAGGAATTTAATAGGAAGATGAACTTTAAAGGGTAGAATGGAAGAGTAAGGAAAGCCAGAGATTAGCAACAGCAAAAAGCCATTACCACCCCTAGAGCTGGAAAGACCAGGGAAGAGATAGTTTTCCCAGGACTCAAAAGTTAGGGCTGCCTATGAGAGCTAGAAGCATAGAATAAATGCAGTTTCTTCTAGAGATGCTAGCCAAGACAAAGAGAGAGAGTGAGAAACACCCTGGCTTTCACCTTACTCCTGGCTCTAGTCTCCCACCAGTGCTTCTCATTGGCTGAACCAACCAGAAGTCAGCTGACAGGGAGATGTACCTGGAGGAGTCATTCTACTGTGATGTAGAGCAGAGCAAAGCAGATGAAAGGAGGGGAATGAATTAGAAATGAAATAGGCAGACAATTGGGCTCATTGGTGTTCTGAAATTTCACAATGATGTGTCTTGGTGTGGGTGTTTTTATGTCTTTGTGCTGAGAACTTTTTGTTTGCTTTTTCTGGAACTTTAAAAATTGTATGTTGGCCCTCCTCAGTTGATTCTTCAATTTTCTCTCCTATTTTCCAACTCTATTTGTTTTCTTTTTCTTTCTGAAGATTGCCTCAGATTTATCTTCCAACTTGTCTACTGAATTTTTAATTTCTGTTATCATATTTGTAATTTCTAAGAGCTCTCTCTTGTTCTCTGGGTGCCCCCCTTTTAAAAAATAGCCCCTTGACCTTGTTTCCTGCATATGATATTTTATCTTTCTGAGTATACCCGTTCATCAGTTCTAGAATACACTTTACTTCACATTTTATCTAAAGTAGGGATTTATTTTATAATTGGTAGCTGTCATAATTTAATAAGTGGAATTTTCTATTTCTAAGGGCACCTAAAACAAAGTTGCCTCTCCCAGAGAGAGGGAGTCTTACCTTTAGGACTGCATATTTATTATTTAAACCTAATTTTCAGTTTTACAACTTGCCCAGTCTCCATCTGTGTCTGGTACCCTCCTGTTCAGATAGTCTTTAGACAATAAAACTGTCTTCTGTCTGAATGAGAAGGGGCAGTTTCCTCTCTGTGTAAGGTTGGGAAGGAGATCTGACTCAATTTTAAGGTTAAAAAATGGAAAATTTACATAAAAATAATGATAAATGTTCATTATACAGACTTTCAACTAATCTCACTATTTTCAGCCCCATTGCATCCCCACCTCCAGAGGTAATTAGTGTCTCCAGTTCTTGAGCCCCTGAAAAGGAGTGGTTTTGCTTCTTGTTAGAGTTCCCTGCCACCCTCCTGTGCACACTTTGGTTTTAGTTTCTCAGGTCTATTGAGTCAATTTTCCCTTTCCATCTTTCCAAATATTGTTGATGTTTCTTATCTACTATTTCCTTTCTGTACTCTATAGATTTGTAGGTTTATGCCTTTAAAAATTCATTTATTGTCATTTTAGTGGGAATTTAGGAGGGAATGTATGTTTAAATGGCTGTGATTTACCAGAAATCTCTTCTGGATTGTTGAGTCGCAGTACCATGCAAGTGTTCAAAAATGATGGTGCCATCTTTTTTGCATTGTTGTTGGGGGGAAGGGGAACAATCTTGTTATATTAATCTTGTTATGTATAAAGCAAGGGAAAGAGAGAGTATGTATGTGTGAGGAGGGAGTGGGCATATTTCTTATGATACAAAATGCTCTAGCTCCTTTAGAAATTCCCATTTGCTTACAATTTCCTTCTAATGGCTGCTTTTTCTTTTCTTTTCTTTCTTTTTTTTCTGAGACAGAGTCTCACTCTGTTGCTCAGGCTAGAACGTTGTGGCATCAGCCTAGCTCACAGCAACCTCAAACTCCTGGGTTCAAGCGATCCTCCTGCCTCAGCCTCCCAAGTAGCTGGGACTAGAGGCGTGCACCACCACACCCAGCTAATTTTTCTATTTTTAGTAGAGACGGGATCTCGATCTTGCTCAGGCTGGTCTTGAACTCTTGAGCTAAATCAATTCTCCCACCTCGGCCTCCCAAAGTGTAATGGCTGCTTTTTCTTGATTTACTATCTTTCTTTCTTACCCTCACAAACATACCTGACTTCTGTGATTCTTTAAAAGCAATTGTATACAAACAGTATACATTAAAATAATGCATTCTAAAAAAAAGAGTTGTTATTTACAAAAGAGTTTGTCATACAGATATGCGAAGACTGTTTATTTTACTTTTTGTTTGGGGCTAAACTGTTTCCTCTAATGTAGCTCTTTGCCGGCTTCATTTTAAAAACAATTATTTTGTACATATCTAGGAACGTTATCTAGGAATCCTATTGTCAGTGAAGTAGAATTTTAGGTTTTAAAGTAGATTTTTTAAAAGACATGCTGACTTGATTTTAAAGTTGAAAGATGGGATATGTACATACAAATAATTAGAGATGTTTGTGTCCTGGCAGGTTATATGTAATTAATCACAATGCAGTTGTAGCAATTTTACACCCTTTCTAGAATCTGCTAGTACTCTTTTATTGTGAAATAAAATAGAAAAAAGTTGAAAGACATTTGAGGACATAAACTTGTCAAGAGGGCCCCAATATGGGCTCAGTAACCTTTCAGTGTGACCTTAGAGAGCAGAGACCATCTCCCCTGAGATGGATCTCCCTTCTAGTAATCTCTAGTGTTGCAGACAGCATCATTCTAGTGGCAAGAGAGGGAAGGCAGAGTCCAGACCATGGACTTGCACGGTGGACTTGGGCTGAGAAAGCCCTTGGCCAGGTCTCTTGGCTTCTTAGGGCTTCTTTGGTTGTACAACCACCACTTCAGGGAGCCTTCCCATTCTCAGGATTCTGTTATTATTATATATGCTAAAAGTGTTTTTCTAACTTTAGTCTTAATTTAGAGGCTGAGTTTCATTGTCGTTATCTGGGCATGGAATTTACTTATCCTTTATTGAAAAATCACAGTGTCACAATCATCACAACCACCCCTCCCTACCCCAATTTTAGGAATATTTTGTTACAATAAAGTATTTTACTGCTTGTAACGTTACATCAGAAAGGTCTCTTGGAAATTTTCATTACTCTAGAGCTTTAAAATACAAAGGACCAGCTTTTCTTCAGCTCCAAACTGGTCACAGTTCTATGGCATGTAACTGTTTGGACATGCAAAAGCCACCGTTGTATACACAAATTAAGTAATTGCAATGTTCTGTGTCCAATTTGTGTTTGCAAAGATACAGCTGTAAGAGTAGTTTTGCAAACATAAAATTAGAGCCCAGTTTTTAAGAGTGGATCCGAATTTCTCCAATTAATTTCAGAGGTGGCTTCTTTGGGGGGTTTTGTTTTGTTAAAGAAAGGTGATTTAGTTATAAAGAGTGTGTAGAGTGCATTTTTAATAAAATAATGCTGCATCCTTAGTCTTTTGGCTTTCAAATTCAGTTTCATACTTCTTAATGCGACCTCTGTTCTTGTCTTGGGGTAGAATTTGGTAAATGCTGTTTTTATTTCTAACCAGGTATTCTGAGCAGGGGGTGATTTTATAACCTTGGATATTTGCTCGTTTGAGGTTGGCGGGCCACCCGTAGCTTGTTTTTTCTCCTTATTTAAAAGTTGAAAATTTAACTAATTAAACAAATACCCAGGCAGTGTCCCAGGCACAGCAGCATTGTCGGGGAGGCGGGATGTATATTTGGGCATTCCCTCTCTCCCGGGTCTCCCTCTGACGCTCAAAAATGAAACAGGAGCCTGGGGAAGGGGTGGTTTATCTAGCCAAGGTATTTGAACAGAAACAGAGCTTAATAAATAATTGTTAAATAAGCCACACATTACATTTTGGAAAATACAAAATGTTGAAAAACAATGCTTTAATTTATCAATGAGGGGGAAGGCCCAGCAGTAAAGCTGTTTAAAGCAACTTGGATTTTGACACCAGTTTTGTGCAGAAGCCATGTGGGAGGTGACATTAGCTGAAAAGTCATCAGATCATCAATAAATTCTTGGCCAGACACTTCACTCCCTCTTGTCTTATATAATATAATTTAATTGGAATTGTACACTCCTACTAAAATTTTTAGAAGTTAGCTATTCAGTCCAGCTAATGGGAGAAATAGAATGCCGCTGATGCAAGCCGTATTTGCCCCACTTCCTAGCAAGACTGTGCAGAGCCTGGCCTTTCTGTTCAAACTGCATCATAATAGAAGGAGAATTCTCCCCTTCCATCCTTTGTCCACACTCCTTTTCTTTAAAGTCAGCCAGGGAAAGATTTGTCCAAACAGAAAGGCCCCTTCAAGGCATGGAGTGCTTTGCTAATTGTATTTGAGAAAATAAAAGCAAATTGAAAGTTGGCTTATAAGGACAGAAAAATAATGAGTTCACATGCCAATGTATTAATAAGATTAGTTTTATTAGGAAAATGTACTCAGGCAGACCGAGGCACTGCAAGAGGAATGGCTGATTAAAAGCTATTCATTTTCTCTTGCTGAAGAACCATCAGGTGGCTTTCAGAATGCCTTTAAATAAAGATGCATTGAAATCTTAAAAATATGCATCACTTTCATTTTCTTGAAATAAAGAGGAAAAGTGCTTTAAATTGCTTATTCCTGCAACTTCTAAATAGCTTTGGTTGTGTTAGAGTACTTGAAGAACTTGGGAATCTTGTGATTAAAGCGTTTTTTTGTTTGATTGTAAATAAGTATCCATTTGCTTGTGATTGCCACATATTGGCAGGTGTCAAAAATGCTATTGAATTGGCACAACTGAAAGTGTTCAAGGAAGAACCACAGTACCTATGAAAAGGGACTTTTCCAAGTGATAAACTTCATTTTGTCCTTTTGAAAGACAATCAGTGTTTTTTTTTTTTTTTACTATTATGTGTGCTGATGTAATTAATTTCAGTTAGAAAGATATTTTGCAATAATAGTGACAATATACTCAAATATGCATGACTAAAATAGTGATGCAGGGTGGAAATACGTTTCACAATGGAAAGGCTAAGCTGTTTTCTTTTTTTCCCCTGCATTTCAGCTCATTTGGCCAACTTCTTCACAATTGAAGCACAAATTCTTTTTAGAATAGTCAGATCATTTAAAATAGGGACTGTAGACAGATTACTCATTCAGCTTGCAGAAAGAACATGCATCAGCTCCAACAATTATACCCACTAGTGTAAGTGAAGGAGCCTGAGGCAAAATTGCAGAGGACAGAAGCTCAGATTGCCTTTTTTCGACCTTTCTCACCCCTTCCAGTGCCTGTGAACACCTCAGGGTCTCAGCATCCCTTTCTTCACTTGGTGAAGAATTTGTTTGCACAAAGATGTTAGATATTCGGTTGATTAACTTTACCAGGATATTGAATTTAAAGGAGAAACCTGGAAAAGGAAGGCTTAAAGTAAGCAAATCTAAGGTGTTATTTTGCTGTCAGGTAAGGAGATGAGAGTGCCCTCAAATGCCAGGATTTACTCATAAGAGAGTCCTGTTCACGACACATGTCTTTTAGTCAGAGCACCCAATGGCTAGAACATCATGGTACTCTGAGAACTTCAACTCCCCTGCATTCATGCTTTGCATCGCACTAATAGAGCAGCAGCAAAATAATTCCGCATTTCAAATAACTTGACAAGAGCTAGAAGGGCATGCCCAGGTATTCAGCCTTCCAGTTTGGAAGAAGGGAGGCTGGCAGGCCACTGCCAGCTTCCTTGGCCACTGCACTGACTGAGGACTCTGGTGTTTGATGCTGACAGCAGCCACAGGTTTGTAAAGTCTTAGGAAAGAGTTCTGGTTCATGAGGCCTGGCCATTGATGCTGCTACCCTGTGGGTAGATGTGGTGGAGGAACCCAAGGTAGTGGTTCAATAAATATTAATTGATGGGCATTAAAACAATCGATGACCCCAGGACATGCCACCTTGTGTGCCAGAGACTTCAATCTGTTAAATGGAGAAAACCACACTGAGTTGCTCTTGGAAGTTATGAAAAATGATTGTAAAGGGGTTTTTTAAGCTTAAGCGCTTTGAGTGATAGTGTCCAAAGAAAACAGCCCCAGCAGCTGAGAGCAGAACATCCCCATGGCCCTGCAAGCAGCGTGTGGTAGCAGTTTTAAGTGACAGCCTTTCTGGGGTCCAGCCAATTGTTAAAAGAGAGGAACTAGAATAATATATTGCTGGAGATTCAACCCTCTAGCTGGTTATTAAATTAGAAAGTGGCTCAAGCTGTAGGAAATTATTTTGGATTAGTCTTTATCTTCTGATTTCTTTTTTCCCTGGAGTGAACTTGCTCCTTTTACAAAGATCTAAAAATCTTGCCCCTATGCGCTGAGATTGGGGGTAGGAGGAGGTGAGCAGAGGCTGTTTTTTTTTTTTTTTTTGTATAATAAACAATTTGCTGTTGGCCTAAATTTGGAGACCTTTATTAATTATTTCTTTCACCCAGTTGTCTCTATGTGGGATAATTACTAAATCACTGAAGTTGGAAATCTGTGTTTCTATCTTAATGATCTTAAAGAGGTCCAATTTCTTTATTAGTACATAGTTCTGTGTCAGATTGGTATACCAATTTGCCCACTGTTGTCACATAAATTACATTCATTTCAATCTTAGGTTATTTTTCCTTTCCTATAGTCGGTGGTGACATATTCATGGTAACCGTATGTCCGAAAATTCCTTGGATAGAACAGATTTCAGATGGTTTGTTAGCCCTGTCAGTGCACATAGGTTTTGCTGACCACTTGACCCTCTCTATCACCAGGCATATAGCTGAGCCTGAAGAGGGTTGATGATCCAACCTGTAGGCACACCATCCAGCACTTTCTGAGCTCCTCCTTTAGGTAAGGTATTGTGCTAGGTGCTGTGAGGACAATTCAGCACCTGTGTAGTGGCCCCTGATAGGTAAGATAGATGGGTACAGATGAGCCTCCTAAATGAGGCAAATGCAGGGAATCCAAGCTTAGAAGTAAAGATGTATTGGACACAGTTGGGGAATAGTGAAATAGCGCAGCTTGAATGGACGGTTTTCTTAGAGAAGTAGTTTGGAAGGATCTCTCTCTTTCTTTTTTTGACATTCGCTCCTCCCTTGGCTTCCAAACACCACTGTCTCCAAGTTCTGTATCTACAATGCTGTGTCCTTCTTCATTTCTTTGATGATGACTCATTTCTATTTGCTCCCCAAATATTGGTGTTTCCAAAGGGTCTTCCCTAAACACTCTTTCTGGGCAGTGCACCCACTTGCCTGGGTGGGATATTCACCTCTATGTGGGTAACTCTTGAATTTCTATCTCTGACTCCAGCTTCTCTCCTGAGTAGCAGCCCCCATTTCCAGTCTCCCACTGGCACCTCTGTCCAAATAGCACCGTGTCTACCTGCCTTATCTACTTAATGGGGACAGCTCCATTCAGGGCTCTGCACCTAAGCCCAGAGGAGGAGTCAAGGGGATGGAAGAGCTTGTTCTGTACATAGAAGAGTGTAAGGCAGCTGGGGGATCAAAGTAAAAAAACAGGATTTCCAAGGATTTTGAAAACAGAGCAGTTTTGATAATAAAGTCTAGGGTCTTGCAGGTGACATTAGCATAACATAGGAGATGGTAGAAATGAAGAATCTAAGTCCCTTGTCTCTCAGACCTACTGAGTCAGAATCTGCATTTGAACAAAATCTCCAGGCACACTGTATGCATGTTAAAGTCTGAAAAACATTGGTTGAGAGTATGTGCATGAGAGTGAGTGGATGGAATTGAGTGGTGATGAAATTTATCGTAATGGAGGTCAAGGAACCTAGAGGTTACGGCATTGAATGAATGGACAATGCACAGGGGCATCGAAGTGGCCCACTATGAATGCGGTAATGTGGGTAGAGAGGAAGAATGAGAGCACTGCCACCCTCCTTAATGCTTCCATTATGCCCTGAGAATGAGGGAGGGCCCCTGCATCAGATGGCAGTGATATTTGACATATAAGATTTTTGATGCCTCAGTTCTTTGACAACAACCTCTGGTTAGGGTTTTTTTCCCCTTTAAATTCTGCATCTCAGCTCTTAAAAAATTATAGCAGGCCTTTAAATAATGATGAACTGACTTTATCAGCAGTGGATTTAAAGAGATTAAGCACTTTTTCTGGCTCTATGTCAATTTACAATTTTTTTCAACAGCCCTAAAGCTGACTTTATCTAGTATCCAATATTATCTTTTTTCCCCTTGGATCCTATTTTCTTGATGGTTAATTAAAAATTGTGTTTGCTAGGGCAAACTTCCTCCTCCTCCTTCTTTTTTCTTTTTTAATCCCTTCTGATATGTGGATAACATCTTGGAACTCTTTATACATGCTGGAGAAGTCATATTAAGTCTTCTAAGAAAGAGGCTTATATACTTGGTGCTGTCTCCCTGGGCGTGAGTTAGGTGGTTAGGGAGGTACCCGGCTTGATTAACAAAGGAACACTGATGATGAAGGTGCTTGTTTGGAGTCAGGAGACTTGAGTTCCCATTGCAGCTCTGTCCTTCTCTCTGACTGACAGTGGGTGAATCAGGCAACTGTTGTAGGCTTCAGTTTTTTATTTATACAATATACGGGTTGGACTATATGAGCTCTAAATTCCTTTTTTTATTTCAGCATATTATGTGGGTACAAATGTTCAGGTTACAAATATTGCCTTTGCCCCACTGAGTCAGAGTTTCAAGTGTGTCCATCCCCCAGTAAAGTCCTTTCAAGTAGTAAAATTTTGTGATTCTGTAATTCTTTTAGGCTACTAAGAATGAGATAATGCATCTCCCTAAGACATGTACCCAGGAGTCTACCTTGTATTGTGGCCAAGGTATTTATTGGGCTCAGGTCATTCCACTTTTCAAAATACTGGACATATCTTCATGATTCCAAATCAGGATACATCTGCATCCAGAATAATCTGCACAGTTTTGGTATCTTTCTTAAGAGAAACAAGTCTCTTCACTTTAATAGAGAATGTTGGCCCTAAAGGTTTTAAAAAAGAAATAGAGGACCTTTTAGTTGCCCAAGGGAGTGAAACAATTTACTTATGAAATAGGCAAAAACGATCAGTCTCTTCAAAATATATAATAAGACACAGTATGATCAAACCTTGTGAAGACCATGGGGCACTTCTTGAAATTTGAAGACTTAACTGAATCTTCAAATTGCAGACCTGAAGGGATACTTTCAGGATAATTACAAGGAATTACTATTTTGCTGATAGTTAGTAAGCATGTGAAACTTTTTTTTTGCATAGTTCCCAAAGACTGTTTGAAAGTGGGTTCCAGAATGATTGAGATCAGTTCATTATGATGGATCCCAAATTGGACTGAGGGAGTGTTGTCATTTGGTATGTAGCTCTATTATTCTTTTAGGCTGATATTTGCAGTCTACAAATAACTTTTTTTTTTAAAGAATTATTTTGGTTCAGTGATAAGAGAACAGTACTAGACTAGAAAAAACATAAATGTTGACCTTATTATTATGGATTTTCATATGCTCTAAATGTACTGACTGTGGAAAAACTTCTGCAATTTTCCAGGCTTAGGCTGTTCATTTAGTGAATTGATTAATGAACAAAACTTTTTAAAATGGGAAAGTTTAAAATAGAAAGCCAAGTAAAGTAAAATTATGTCCCCATTACTCAGATCCCATGATTATCAACTCGGTCGAATTTTATTTATAATCTTTTCCTTACTCTCACGCCCTGATAATTGTGAAGCAATCCAAGACATCATTTTGTCTGTACATATTTTATTGTGTGTCTAAAAGATAAGGCTCTTTATTATTTTGTTAAAATGAAAATTATATGCAGTGAAATCAATAGATCTTTTTTTTTTCTTTGACACAGGGTCTTGGTCTTGCTCTGTCACCCAGGCTAGAGTGTAGTGGCGTCATTGTAGCTCACTGCAACCTCAAACTCCTGGGTTCAAGGGATCCTCCTGTCTCAGCTTCCTGAGTAGCTGGGACTACAGGCACATGCCACCATGCCTGGCTAATTTTTATACATTTTTCTAGAGATAGAGTCTTATTATGTTGCCCAGGTTGGTCTCGAACTCCTGGCATCAAGCAATCCTCCTGCCTTGGCCTCCTAAAGTGCTAGGGTTACAGGCATGAGCCACCATTCCTGGCCTAAAATCTTAATTGTATATTTAGATAAATGTATATGTCCATGTAACCCTCACTCCAATCAGAATATGGGACATTTCCACGACCACATGTAGTCCCTTCATGTCTGTTCCCTACTAATTGTCATCCCTAGAAGCAACCATTCTTTTTTCTATTACCATCCATTAGTTTTGTCTGTTCTTGAATTCACACAGTGCATATTGCTGGAGTGGAATCATGTGATATGTACACTTGTGTTTGGCTTCTTTCACCCCATATGCTGCTTTTGAGATTTTGCATGGTGATGCATATATTAGTAGTTCATTCCTCTTCTTTTTTAAAATTGCTGAGTACTATGCTGTTGTGTAAATATACCACAATTTATTTATTCTCCTGTTGATGCACATTTGGGTATTTTTCCCCCAGTTTGGAACTATTATGAGCAAAGCTGCAATGAGCATTCTTATATAAATCTTTTTGTGGACATATGTTTTCATTTCTATCACGTGAATAGAAATGGAATTGCTGGGTCGTAGCATCGATGCATGTTTAACTTTGTAAGTGACTGCTAAAGTAGTGTCATTTTACATTCCCACCAGCAACATATGGGAGTTTCAATAGTTCCACAACCTCATCTCCATTTGATGTTGTCAGCTTTTTAATTTTACCTCTTCCAATGAATGTAAAATGGTATCTCATTGTTGCTTTAAATTTTATTCTTCTGACGACTAGTAGTTTTGAGCCTCTTTCCATATGTGCGTGTTGGGTATTTCACTATTGTGACCCGTCTACTAAGTATTTTGTCCATTTAAAAATTGGGTTATTTGTCTTTTGATTATTGATTTGAAGAGTTCTTTTTCTGATATTCTGAGATATAAGTCAGATATATGTACAAAGAATATTTTCTTCCAATCTTTCATGTGCTTTTCAATATTTTTAATGGTGCTTCTTGATGAGCAGGGTTTTTTACTCTGATGAAATAAATTTTTTTTTTCCTAAAAAGATAGTTACCCAGGCTGGAATTGAAGTTGATTTTTTTTTTAATGCTCAGTGCTTTTTTATAACCTCTTTAATAAAAATTTGCCAACCCCAAAGTCACAAAGATACTCTCCTGTTTTCTTTTAGAGTTTCATAAAATTCTTGGCTGTTATATTTAGGTCTGTGATCTATCATAAATGAGTTTTTGTGTATGTTTTGAGTTAAGAATCAAGTTTTAGTATTTTCTCATCTTTTTTATTGTTGTTGTTCTACCACCATGGTTGAAAAGACTTTATTTATCCCATTGAATTGCTTAGGTATCTTGGTCAAAACTTGAATGACTGTATCAGTGTGGTTTTATATTAGACTCTTTATTCTGTTCTGTTGATCTATTTGTCTATCCTTATACCAATTCCATACTGTCTTAAATACTGTAGCTTCATAGTGAATCTTGAAATCTGGCAATATGAGTCCTCTAATTTGTCCTTTTCTTTGAAAAAAGTTTTGACTGTTCTCTTTTCTTTTTCTATATAAATTTGTGAATCAACTTGTCAGTTTCTGCAGTTTCTACAAAACAACTTACTGGGGTTTTTATTTGGATTATATTGGTCTGTTTGGGGGGAAAATTGACATCTTGAATATATTGAGTCTTCTAATCCATGAATACAAGATACTTCTCCATTTATTTTAAATTTCTCTCAGCAATGTTTGTAGCTTTCTGTGTGGAGGTTCTCTGCATGTCTTTTTTTTGAGACAGAGTCTCCCTTTGTTACCTGGGCTACAGTGCAGTGGTGTCATCATAGCTCACTGCGAACTCAAACTCCTGGGCTCAAGTGATCCTCCTGCCTCAGCCTCCCAAGTAGCTGGGACTACAGGTTTGCGCCACCATGCCTGGCTAATTTTTATATTTTTGTAGAGACAAGGTCTTGCTCTTGTTGAGGCTGGTCTCAAACTCTTGAGCTCAAGCAATCCTCCCACCTTGGCCTCCCAGAGTGCTAGGATTACAGGCGTGAGCCACCGCGCCCGGCCTTGTTTCTGTTCTTTATATTGGGATATTTACTGTTATATTTTCAAGATCACAGATGCTTCTATTGTCTCTAACCTGCTTTTAAACCCATGTAGTGAATATTTCCTTTTTCCATATTGCACTTCCAGTTCTAGAAATTCTATTTGTTCTTTTTTATAGCTTCCATTTCTCTGTTGAGATTCCCTATGTGGTCACTGTCTTTGGCCATTTTTTTTTAAAGTCCTTAAACATATTTGTATTAGTGGCTTTAAAGTCCTGATCTGCTAATTCTAACATTTGGATCATCTCAGGATCACTTTCTATTTGCTATATTTTTCTTGATTATAGATCACCTCTTCTGTCCTCACTTGTCCAGTATTTTTTGATTTTATACAGATATTGTGGACGATATGTATTCAGATACATTTCTCTGAAGAGTTAATTTTTGTTCTAGCAGGTAATTAAATTACTGACTGACCTTTGAACTTTTGGAAACTTGTTTTCTTTTTCTTTCTTTCTTAGGGTTGCTCTGTTTTGGTTTTGCTTTTATTTTTAGGATGAATCCTTAATCTTTGGACAAAGTCTTTACTACTAAGGTGTGGTCTATATAGGGTTTTACTGGAAAGTCCCAGGTATTCCCCAAGTTTCTCTAGCTTGGTGGTATTCAAGCTCCATACTCTCTTTTGTGAAGAAAAAGGCAGCGGTTCAAATGCTCCTCAGCTTCCTTGGCCTTCCAGCTTTTTAATAGACTTCTTGGTGTCTCCCTTGTGCACGTGCAGTTTAGGGCTCCACCGAGAACATCAGAAGTTTATGGAAAGTTTTGGGTGCTCCACTGTCTGGGCTCTCTTCTTCCCAGGATTTACTCCCTCAATTTGCACCCTTGATATCAGCTCTCAGCTACATCCTTTGACCTCTAAAGCCAAGAAGCCTGTGACTTTCTGCTGGAGTGCTAGCTGCCCCGTGGCTCCTGGCCCAGGGAGCACCTTCAGGGGAGACGCTGTGTAAATTTAGTTCTCATGCAATGTGGTCTCTTCTTTCAAGAGTCAAATCTCTGCCATTTACTGTCTGCTTTTGGTCAAATTCCTGTGCCTTCAAATAGTTCTTCTTAAAAATTTTTGTCCGGAGTATATAATTATTATTTGGGAGAGTTAATATGGTACAAATTATACTGCCACTACTGGAACTCATATTTTGAAAACATAACCATAGTACTATTATCACCCCTGAAAGTTGCCAATAATTTCTTAATTTCATCCCAAATCCATGTTCAAAATGTAGGGAATTAAGTTTCTTGTGAGAGAGATAATATTTAGTTTTTTTTTTTGGTAGCAAACTTGATGGAAAAGATTTCTAAAAAAAATGAGTTTATTCGTTCACTGGCTCAGAAGTGTATTGTTAGTGTCTGTATGAGCATCCCTGTCTTGGTGTTAAAACCTGGAAGTCTTTCCCTTAGCAATAGCTGCTGAGCCAATTTCATGGTAATATCAACGAGGCAGGACTCAGTCAAGAGCAAAGAGGTGTGTGAAAAGGGCCTTTGAGCATCTAAAAAAAGACATATAATCTGTTAATTTTATCATAAGGGAATCTTTCAAATCCTCACTCAGAACTTCTTTACCTTTATTTTAAATATAGCTATGACAAGCCTTGCAATTTCTTCCCCCAGCTTACAGAGCATTAGTAGAGCAAGTGAGAGAGAGGATGGCATGCTAGAGCAGGCACGGTGGCAGGGGAGTCAGTTCAAGTGAATGCAGTCTCTGTGTTCAACACGGGGCTAGGTCCTAGGGAAACGAAGACACCTAAGGTATGGCTTGTGTGAGTCAAGGAGCTCATGCAGTATCAGGTTACATGCATGTGAAAAGTGCAAAATAGACTGGTGAGTGAAATAACCCAAATTCGGACTAAGTGCACTTGTGGAGGAAATCAGGAATTGGATGGTTCAGAGAAGGCTTCAGAGAGAACAAGTTTGAGTGGCTCACTGGAGGTTGATGTGTCTATTCATCAAGGTGTTGGGAGCAAATAGAAGATACATTTATAGGAAATGAAAGAGAACCTAATAAAGGTACTGTTTACAAGGGTATGTGTGGAGTTAAGGAAAACCTACAAAGGATGGCCGAAAACTCAGGGCCTGCAAAAGTGGGAAGCTGTTACCATCTGTAGACCAGAGTGGGCAAGAGGAAGGAGAGGTTACCAGACCCACAAGTCCTGTGGCAGCTGGGGACAGCCATGTGTGGGGGAGAGTAGCCCTTGACATCTGGTGGGGGAGAGTAGCCCTTGACATCCTCGCCTTTCTCTCCTCTGCCCTCTCATCTCCTGCTGAATCCACCCAGAAGCTGGAGGACAGGAGACCCAGTTGGTGCTGTGCACATATGTCGGCCTCCCAGGGCCCAGAACTGGCTGGAGAAGGCTGGGAGCTGGGTTGGAGGGGTGACCTGAGAACATCCAGCACAGCTGAGTAGGACTTTGCTTTAGATGACACAAGGCCCACGGGAAGGGCAGTCCGAGCCCAGGGGCTAATGTGTAAAGTACCTCAAGGCATTGTCAGAGAATCCAAGTGATTCTGAAAGGAACGGCGCTCAGAGTTCTTCTACAGGTGGCTAGCAATGGAGAGTGACCCTCACCATCTGGAAGCATTTAGACTTAATTCTGAGCTGGTGAGAACCTAATCCCCAGCAGGAAGGGCTGGATGAGAAGTAGGAGTCGGCAGCCAAGAGAAAGAGGCGTGTGGGGGAGGGGTGCGGGTCCCAGGCTCAGGTTCTGTGGAAGAAGAGAGAGTAGCTTGGAAAATACCAGCGTGGAGTCAGCGTCGTGTGCACAACACAGAGCACACGCAATCGCGATGGGGGCTGCTGGGCTGCGCTGTTGTCCCAGCCTTCCATACCTCACGCAGCAGATTTCTGCTGCCACGGCAGGAGTGCCCGTGCTTTGCTTTAGGGGCATTTTCATCAAAGGTGTTTAGATGATTTAAAGAGTTTTGATACTTAGATATAGAACATTTAGGAACCTGGAAAGTTTGCTTATATGAAACATCATTTTTCCCCGATAAGGCTGGATAAATGAAGCCTTGCAATTATTATTGTTTATCAAGGTTATTATTATTATCAAGACTCAAGGACCTATAGAATAAAGACCCTCCCAAACCAAAGTCATTTTATTTCATGCTGAGTGCTAGTTAGAAAACATTGAATCCATCTTTTCCTACCTGGTTGGGATGCTGATGTGTTTGGAGCAGGCTGGTCCCTTAGGTAGGACACTCGTCCTTCATGTCCATCTTGTTAAGAGGCTCCTTTGGCAAAATAGCCCTTTTCATTCATAGCAGGGACAAGGTCAGCGTTGGCTGGGTCCCTCACTTACCAGGAATCCCGATTCTCTTGATCTGACTGAGTCATGCTGTACTAGCTGCCGGTTTAAAGGTGTGCTTGAGACGAGGGACTGTCTTGTTGCCTCATGTTCTGTCTCCTCCTTTCTTCTTCCATCTTCTGCCCTCTCATTCCCTCTCCATGTGTGGGTTCTGTCCCTCCTCACCCTGAGGGTGGGTTGGAGGTCATCCCTTTCACAGCCACTGAAGAACATTGTCAGTCTTTAGTTTTCTTTCCTTTGTCTTTCCAGCCTACATGTTCAACCCATAAAGTTACTAAAATATTGCCCCATTGAAAACACAAACTAGAGCACAAAGCTGTTTTCCCAAATTTGCTGGCGAAACCAATGTGTCAGTAAGGTAAATGTCATATAACTAGGCAAGCCAGGTTTGGACCCCTGCTGAAGAACTTAGCCACCCAATATTTTCTCCAGTTTTGACCCCATTCTCTGACCAACATCTCTTCTTTCTGTTAGGATGTTTAGCCATAGTCTCTCTCAAAGGAAAATAGCAGTACCCATCTATGAAAGTTTTGTAAGGATTAAATGCAGTAGAACTCAAGCTGCATTTGCATAACTCCTAGCATATAGATGTTCAATAAAAGTTGGCTATTATAATTATTGCCCAGCAGTGACGAGAACTGCTTGACTTTGTTTGATCTAGCATTTCGTAAACCTGCTTAACCACGGTATTGCTATTCATAGAACCATTCACTAACATTTCAGGGAATGCTATTGTTCTATGGAATATGGCTTGGGAAACTCTTGAGTTAAGAATTGGACAAAATTAAACTGTTGGATTTGGGGTTCTGGATCTTACTAGTCCTCACCTTGAATTGGCTTAAATAAAAACAGGGAGGAGATGTCATTTTAGGATACCAAACAGAAAAGGAAAAATGTCATCTTTATCCCAAACCTGGATTTCTGTTCATTTCTTCTTTGTAATCACACCTCCAGGTGACTCTGGAAACTCAGCGGCAGCTGTCGGAAGTTCTCAGGACTAGTGTAAGAGGCTGCCATTGAGTCTGAGAAGTTAGAATTAATGCTCCTTCTGGTTTTGGCCTTTCAGAATGAGGCCAGAGATTGTCTCTGTCATCTCTCTTCCCCCATCTCCATCTCCTTTGGGCCAGGTCACCCCGTCTTTCTGTCTTTCTGCATCACCACCCGGCAGAGCTGCAGGGTGTGCGGGGTGCCTGCCGCCCTTCTCCCGTGGGTTTGGTGATGCCTTTGCCCACCTGCACATCGCGCCTCAACAGAAGCACAGACCCCTGGGAGGAGAGGCTGGCATGTGTCCCAAGCAGTCTCGTGAGGCCGGGTCACCAGCTCCAGAGACGTATCTGGTTGGCACTGTGAGACGTCAAGGCCAAGGATAGACGTCACTCACTTGTTCATCTGCCAGCCGGGGACAGTTATGTCATTATGTATGAGCATTTCTCAACTAGGCCTTCGAGGGGGCGGCTGACAGGAAGCATCGTATGTGACGTGTGTGTGACACATGCAAAGGGCACGTATATCAGATGACTGAATTCCCTGTGTGAGCCTTGGGAGAATTTTCAAAAGTCATTATCATGTACTTGTGCTCCATACCCACCAATTCCCAAATCGAAGCCCACGGACACCTCCTTGCTGCTCCTCACGAGCAGGGCCCGGTGGCTTTCCTTGTGGAGGTTTGCTCGCGTCAACAGATCCCATGTGCCACCTCTCTGAGCCCTGTGCTCAGCCCCTACTGCTGTCCTAGTCATTAGGGAAGGTGAAGGAGGGTCATTGCATAATGACCTTTCTGAGGCTGCTTGTGTTCAGTGATCCGTTCTGTTCTAGTCACAGAGATAAAAGTCTACTCTATCTGCTGGTGGCCGCACTGCAGGCCATAAGGTCCGAGTTGATTTGCCAGGCCAGGGTATTGCTGTAGAGCCAGAACTGAGCCCAAGATGGGGACAATTATTTAGGGAACTTAGGGCAAACCCTGCCCCACGTAAGTCATGACTTCAGTTTGGGGAGGAAGAAGTCTGCCGGGGGTGTAGCGGTGCTGTGGCCAAGCACCGAGCTGTGGGGGTTTACCCTGCCTCTTGCCCTGCTGTGACGATGGCTGTCAGGAAGCCTCTCGCCCTTTGTGTTTCCTGAGTTCAACTAGGATCGGGGTGCAGAGCTTAACTTTCCCCGAGGCTAAAATAAGTCAGCAAGTGACCAAGTGGGAATTCCATGGAGGAGGCCCAGTATAGAGAGCAGACACTGGGGTGTCTATCAGTAAGCATGAGACACCCCCCTAACCCCATGTGGTGTTGAGGACGTTGTGATGTTACTTGGCTTATGGCAGTTGCTGCTGTTACCCTGGATGGCACACTTTTAATTTTATAATTTAAAAAGAAATTGAATGAAAACAGATACTATATTTTTGAAGTATAGATGTCTCTTGTACACTGTTCATCAAATGCACAATATTGTTTGACCTTTGGGCTATGCATGCAGCATTCACAGGCCACCTCCCTCTGCTGTCTTCCATCGCCAGGGGTCCAGGTGGGCTGGTCAAGGTTCATTTCGGGGTCTTATTTATTACTAATCGGAGAAGGTGATGCTGCCATTGCTAGCTACGATGGCGGAAGGCAGGTCATGGGCCCATTTCTTCTCTCACCTTCCCCTCCATCAATTCCCCTTCCCCCACCACCCCTTCAACCAAATGTGAGGTTAAAAGGCATGTCTTTTCCAGAGGGCTCTTGAGAAATGCTTCCTCATTTGCACTGGGAACCACTGGTTTGTGGGAAGGAAGATAGAACCCCCGTGTGCTATGCTTGAATTCACATGAACACACGAGCAAAACCCTGGCACGGCCCAGCCTTGCACCGAGCCGCTCTCGTCCAGCAGCCTCTGTCTGCGAGCGTCACAGGCTTTCTCAGATATCCAGGCATCGCCATGAGCTGGATCACTCTCACTTTACAGAACAGCTGAGGCCTGCGGCGTTCTTCGCCTGCTTCTTTGGAACACAAGCATTGAGGAATGCATCTAAATATGACTTTGCCTCCCCAGAGAGAAATGAGACAGAGAGAGGTGACTCCCTGTCACAGACAGGAGCCCTACCATGAGCAGCAACTCTTTATGCTCAGTTAAAAAAATAAAAAATAACAAGATTTCTATTCAGCTCTACCCATGCTAGAGGCTTAGAAAAAGCCACTAAGAAATAGAGGTGGCTGGCAAGTGCTGTCAGAGAGGAAAGCCAGTGGCAAAATGGTGTTCTTCCATTTGGCATAGCTGCTGGTGGCCAGCTGCAGAGAGAATTGAGATGAAATGATAAGAGAGTTATCATGCTACCTAGTTCTGGCAGACTTCACAGGGTGAGTGGAAGATGGTGAACGCTTTTCATCTTGTTTGAGTGCCAGACCCTTTATTTGATACATTGCACAAATAATGGTTACTCTGGAGCTTAGCCTTCATGGTGGCCCACTGCACAACTTAAATTGGTAGAGCACACCTACAATTTGCATGGAGCTGCAGTGCTCTTTGGTGGGGATTATAAACTATAATGTTCTCTTGGCTCAGTTTGTTCAGCATGTAGCAGGGGAATGGCTGGATTTAGGAATTTAATTAAGACTTAATGGTTAATGATGGTAAGGAAGAGATTTCTGGCAAGAAAAGATGCTCGATACTAGAACAGGTTGCTCAGTGGGGAGATCCCATTTTCTGTCGTAGGTCACAACAGCATGACCTGAACATCAGTCAGGACCTTGATGTTCAAGTGTTGTTCTCTTGGAAGGCAGGGGACATGCCAGATGACCTTGTTTCTTTCAGCCTGGAGGTTTGGTAGAAAGTGTTCCTGAGGCAACTTCATACTCCGGGGTTTTTTCCTCCCTCATTTTTTTTTCTTAATTTGCACTTCTAATTTTCAGTGTCTACAATGTGCTAACGGGCTTTCCTCCCATTAAAAAACACGTGTAGATGTGAGAATGTTCTCCCCGAGAAAAGACGGTCTCTAGGGTTTTGCTTCTGGCTCGAGGTCCTATGAGGTAGGTGTTATAAAACCTCCCCCGCAATAGGCGGGGTCAGCAGCTCTCCTGCAGATTTTGGCAGGAGAGGGAGACACTCAGCCACTTGCAGAGAAAAGAAGGTAAACTTTGCGATCCATTTGCAAATCAAGATAATATGCGTTTTCAGACCTGAGCATGTTCTCAGAGCCTTTCTATTCCCTTCTACCACCAGATCTGTTAGGACAAAAGTAATCCAAGTTCATGGTCCGCCTCCAGATAATTGTTCTTTCCATCTTGGATTGTAGAGGGGAGTGGCTCAGAGGACATATCAAGAAGGAAGAGAGGGGAAGGGCCAGACAGGGGGTGGTGCTGGGGCACATGGCCAGTCTCCGTGTGAGAAGGGGACAGAGAAGGAGGACAGGGATGGATGGCTGATGCCCAGAAGCTGGTACTTCACAACTTAAGCAGGGGCTGTCCAGGGCACCCCAGGAACAAAGCGCTTACAGGGCACAACACTCAAGTACAGAATGTGGGAAGATGGAGGAGAGTGATGGTCTTTGGGTCCTCAAAGTGAGGAGGGGATCAGATCACAGCCTTCCTAAGGCACCTGCCATCTCCTCTAGTCCATGACTCCATGCTTTTGTGACTTCCCTCTGTAGCAGGGTGGTTTCTATAGAGTTATCAAAGAGAAGATAGACCTTTTGAAAAAAATGTTTGTTTTATTGTGACCCAAGAATGAAATTACACAGCTGAAGTCCACTTATTAAAATTCATCAGCATGCATACTTTCTCAAGTCACGATGACTTCATGGACTAAGTGAAAATTTCATATTCCTTTGGAAAATCCAACTGACATAGCCAAATGAGCAGAAAATTATCTTTGACTAGTAGATGTTGTTTCTACATCATTCTTCTTTGCCTAAGAAAATAATCACGCTGGGACTGAAGCTTGACAGCTAAGAACAAGCTCCGGCATCTAGCAGTTGCCTCCAGGGTCCCAGGAACTGTTTTAGGTGTTTTATACACACTAGCTCACTTAGTCCCCAGAAGAGCTCTATGAGGTGAGTTGGTACTAAACCCCCATTTAACAGATGAGGAAACTGAGGATTAGCAAGATTAAGTAACATGGCAGGGCCAGGACTGACGGTGGGTCCAGCCAGCTAACTCATATTTCCCGTGTGGACACATTCTTTCCCATCCTCCTCTTCTCCCAGAGGGTCATTAGGATGCTGCAGCTGTCACACTTGGGCAGAATTAAGGGCTTGGCTTGTGGAAGAGCACAGTCTGCGGTACTAAAGTCCGATGGGAGGCTTCGCTCCCCCTAAGGATAAAATGGGCCAATAAGAGGTGATATCTGTGAGGAAACCACTTATTTTCTGAACAATGGTATTAGGAATTCAAAGCTAAGCAGGATTCCTAGGTTCATAGTTTTCCATTTCCAACACATTAAGTGCCATGTGAGTTGTATTTAACTCACGCTTCAGGGCCTCACGAAGCGTATGTAACTCACACGTCTCTTCACCTTGGGAGCCGAGAGAATTATATTTCAAGTTGCATGTAACTCATGCACAGAAAACAATAAAAATAACAAATTTTTCATTAAATTAGAAAGGATCGTTTTGTTTTCAAAGTTTTTATTCTATTTTCATAATAAAACACAAGAGCCCCAAGGAAAAAACATTTTTTAGTCCAGTGTGGCAGTCAGTGGGGTAGACAATCACAACAACAAAGCTAATGGTGAGTGCTGACTGTGTCAGACGCTGTTTGAATGAAGTCTTTTACATTTATTAATTTAACTAACAGCATCCCCGTGAGACAGGTATTATTATCCTCCTCATTTTCCAGATGAGGAAACCAGAAACATGGCTGGGAAGTGGCGGAGCTGGAAGGGGGCCCAGGCTTTTTAACCATTATTCTAACTGGCTTCTCAGCACAAAGCTTTGGCAAACCTGAAATATTTGCTTCTGTGCTGCCAGCAGGATTCCCCATCCTGAGGGGCGGGACAGGCCAAGTGGAGCGGATGCCGAGCTGTGCCTTTCGTGGATGTTTGTGCATCTGAACCAGGTGCTGCAGAAGATCTCTTCCCGCGGGGTTTCTTTTCAGAGATGGGGCAGGCCTCCTGGGGGTCTGCAGGCTGCCCCCGTTCATTCTGCCTCCTAGGTGTTACATGATTGACACATTTTCCTGAAATAAGATGCTTGGGTATTTTGTACTTTTTATACAGAGTTTGTAAGCCTCTCAACATTGTATTTGCTCACTTCGCGCCCGATGAATGTTATAATGGGTTTAAATGTGGTATTAGAACTTACCAAAGCGTGCTTATACTCCAGCTAAGGGGCAAACTAAACTCACGTGATTAAATGCCTGCTGAAGACAGTCGCAGTTCCTCAGCATGGCCTCCAGGGTCTCAATGCGCTGACTCTCCTTCCCTCTCTGTCCCTGTCTCTTTTCGGCATGATGGTGTCCCTCCTGCCCCCAGCCTCCGACGACATTTGTAGTTCCTAAAATACACCAGCCCGTCAGGGCCTGCCTTTGCCCACACCTCGCTTCCTGAAGTATTTCCTTCAACCTCTCACCCTGCGAAACATCTCTTCATTTTCCAAACTCAGTTCAACTTCTGCCATTGCTGTTAAGCCTCTCTTGCCCACCCCTCCCCAGCCCATAATACTGGCCACTCCCTTCTTTTTGTTCATACTGTATCCTGAACAGACCGCAGACACAGCAGGGACTCTAACACTTTAGAGCCCATCAAGTAGTCGTGATAGTATTGGCTTATATTTACTGAAAACTTGATATGCTCTGAGCATTGTAATACTAAGCACTTTGTGCTGCTTATATCATATAATTCTTGCTACCTCTTGAAGCAGGTACTAGTCTCAAGGCCAATATACAGATGAAAGCAACAAAACTCAAAGAGACGAAGCAACTTCCCTGAGTTCACATGGCCAGTGTTTATTTATGTTTATGAAACTGTAAGTGTCTTGAGGGCAAGGGCTATCTTGTTTCAGCCATGACTCAACTGGGATATACCACCAGTCCAAGCCTGTGTTCCCTTCCTGGCCTCGGATCTTGGCAGGGAGTGGGCTAGGGGGTGGTCAGCTGTGCTCAAACCACTCAAAACAAAAACTATAAGGACAGACTGAGATGTCATTGCTAGTAGAAGAGAGGACACAAATGCTGGATGGGCAGAAGTCTCAGTGTCCCCTCCTCTTTGCACCCTTGGCACCAGCACTCCTGTAGGCGTCCAACCATGGTTGACTATGGTGAACAGATCGCTGCTGTTAGGGTCCCTACATGTTAGTCGTGCTCCACATTCAGAGCATGGAGAGCTCACAGGGCTGTTGAGGGTGGGGAAGACCTCACCAGGGAGGTTGGACTCTGCAGGCTAGTGGTGGAGGGCAGACGCGGGGAAGGAGGAGGGCAGAAGGGTCTATCCACAAAGGTGGGTGCACCTGGAATACTGGATGTGGTCAACAGATCACAGTTTTCTTGACTTCTATAATATCTTGTCTGCTCTCCAAATTCCCAAACTGGGGAAAGGGTTTCCCCACTAGGCTGGTGCCAGGAAAACCATGGCATGATTCCTGTTAGCAACTCTTCTGCCCACCTCTGCCATTGCTCACAGACCTCAAGTCTAACTTGTTAGCGCTTTCGATTGCTTGTGTAATTCCTCAACGTGAGTCATCTGGCATCTGTGCTCACCCAATTGGGGTTTCCTTTACAGGTGAACATGTTTGTTGAAGGATTCCATGATGCGATCCTCCTCTATGTCCTGGCTCTCCACGAAGTACTCAGAGCTGGTTACAGCAAGAAGGATGGAGGGAAGATTATCCAGCAGACTTGGAACAGAACCTTTGAAGGTGCGCATTCAGTCCATATGGTGACGGCACTGCAGCCAATTGAGTGGCTGCTTGTCTGGGTCTGTTTTTCTCTGTTGTGGCTGTTTTTCTCTGTTGGGGCCTTTCCAGTGTCTTGCTTTTCTCAGCTATAAAGTAAGGATAAAAAAAAAATCAAGATCAACTCACCTCACAGGTTTGTTGTGAAAATTAAGTGAGATAATGCATGTGAAAGTGCTTTGAAAAAGCCCCACTGAAATAGGAATTGCCTTGTCTGTTTCTGATTTTTAAAGTAACAACTTTCTGTGTCTTGAAATTACATTTAGCACAAGCCTCATTCACAACAGAACCATTAGTTTGTGAAGGGGTCTGTGATTAGTTTTAAAACAAGTATTAATCTCAGAGGTACATTCATTTGTTCAGACCATGTTGGTTTTTGTGACACTCAGAAAATATTAGCTGTCACAGTTAAACCTGGAGGTTTGAAATGATTAGCAGGTCCAGTTGAGCCCTCTGCTTTTACTTTACTTTAAAAATAGTGGCTATTAGTTGTCACTTTCTTAAGAACAGAGAAGTATAAGAAAACAACAGAAAAATGGCCCATAGTCTTACCACTCAAGCAACTTCTGTTGACATTTAAAAATTGTACAAGAATGAGACTATTCTTGGCTAGAAAATCTAAACAGTACACGAATATACAAAATGAAAACTGAAAGCTTTCCTTCCCACCCTCCTCCCCTCTCCCCAATGTAAATCACTATTAACAAATTTCTATGATTTTATCTAAATATATTTGATGCACATATGCTGCATTTGTATATCTTATCTAAAAATTTTACACAAAAGCTATCATAGTATGAATGCCATATTTCATCTTAGGATTTTTAACTTGCATGTCAAGTAAAAGAATTTTCTATATGAGAACTCATAGATCCATTGCATTTTAAAGTGATGGCTACATATTATTCCACTGTATGGCTGTACAAGAATTTCTTTAACCAATATCCTACGGGACACTTCAGTTGTCTACAATTTTTGCTATTATGCAATATGCTGTTGCAAGCTTCTTGCACATCGTGATGAATTTTTGTGAGTACTTCCAACGGGGACCATTCCGAGTTGTGGGATTTCTGGATCCAAAAGTATGTTGGTGTTTTTTAAAATGCATTAACTGTTGCCAAATAGCTTCTGGAAAGGTCTACTAATCTATTCTTGCCAACAGTGTGTATAAGAGTGTTGGTTTCTTCTCACCTCACCAACACTCAAAGAACACTAAGACGAAACTCAATATAGAAATGATCTATTTGCTGAAGCCTTGCAGATAACAACTTTCATTCATTCGACAAATATTCATTGAGCACCTACAATGTGCCAGGCACCGTTCAAAGTGCTGAGGATTCGGCAGTGAACAGAAGATGTTTCCTGCAATCAATTGAGCTTACATACTAGTTGAGGGAACAGCTATAAACAAATAAATACACCATTTCAGGGGCTATAAAATAGAGCAGGGTAGGGAGCTAGAGGTGGTGGGAGGGGAGGCGTGAGACTGCCAGTTTAGGGTGGTCAGGGAAGGTCTTCTGGAGAGAAGCAGTTGAATAAGAGACTTGAGGGAAGTAGGAGAAGGTATGTGGATGTTTTGGGGTGAGACTTCCCAAGGGAGCAGCAAACACAGAGACTGGGAGACTTTGGAGTGCCTCCGGTGGGAGAGTGCGGAGTGTTCCCAGAGGAGCAAGAAAGGTGTGGGCGGCAGCGTGATGGGAGTCTAAGCCAAAGAAGTAGTGGGGCCGGATCATGCCAACCTGGAAGCCTTGCTGAGGACTTTAGGCTCCACCTGAGTGAGAAAGTCACCTGAGGATTTCAAGTGACATGATCTGCCTTGTGTCTTTAAAAGGGGTCCTTACAGCTGCAATGTGGAAAGTAAACCATATGTGCTGACAGGCATCATTTGAGAACCATTAACATAGGATACAGATGGCTGGACTGGGGGTGAGGAAACCTGCATTCTAGCCACGAACTAGTAACCCCATCCCCCAAGCTTCCCCTTCTCCCCCTGTGCAAGGACAGCAAGGGCCCTTTCAGTTCTGCATGGTGCTGACTCCTCCTTTGAGCCCTTGCATGCATTGGGGTGTGCCTATATTTATTTGTAATCCAGCTAGTGACATTTCTTTCTTTCTTTTTTTTTTTTTTTTTTTGAGACAAAGTCTCACTCTGTTGCCCAGGCTAGAGTGCCGTGGCGTCAGCCTAGCTCACAGCAACCTCAAACTCCTGGGTTCAAGTGGTCCTTCTGCCTCACCCTCCCAAGTAGCTGGCACTACAGGCATGTGACACCATGTCTGGCTAATTTTTTCTATTTTTAGTAGAGATGGGGTCTCGCTCTTGCTCAGGCTGGTCTCGAACTCCTGAGCTCAAACAATCCTCCCGCCCCGGCCTCCCAGAGTTCTAGGATTACAGGCGTGAGCCACTGTGCCCGGCCCAACTAGTGATACATTTCAATGATGGGAACAAGTACTGTCAACTCTAGATTTTGGGCACATGTTTTTTTCAGTTGGGACTCCTGGCCACTCCACTCCTCAGCTCGTCCCCAGTTGTTAGAAAGGGTGGGATAGTAGGGAGGGGTCACGCTCTCCTAGCCCCCTAGCCACGCTCCCATAGCCACCATAGTAGCTATGGTGGCAACTGGTGGATTTCATTTCTTCCTAGGGGTTTTCATGGATGCCATGTCTTACTCAAAACCAGAGTGACATCTTTAACTTCAGACAGATTGCAGGACATGGGCAAGGAGGTCTCTGGGATTATCTTGCTTTACCTCTGACTGCTTCAGATGAGGAGCTGGAATCAAACAGGATAATTCAGGGGGTTAAATTAGGACAGAGTCAACTTTCCCAGAAGTTTTGCACAATACACTGAGAAACTGGCGTGTGTGGACACAACCTTGGTCGGCCACAGCCCATTCTTAGCTATTACTCACTACGTGGTGTGGTCATTTGTTCTTGGTTTTCTGACAGAAGGATAGAAGCCAGAATCAGGGGGTGCTGGAGGGCCCCACCGAAGGAGGTTATTAAGGGAAGGGCAGGTGCCCATTATGGCAGAATGTAGCTTTGTGCACAGCCAGAGCATGGGCTCCATTTCCCCATAGGCTGTCTTGCTATCCCCATTCCAGGGTCAGGTCTACACAGGCAATATGAAATGAGCCCTAAAACAATCAATTGTATAATTCAGTCCAAAACTAAAATCTCATTTGTCCAAATGTAAAGGTAATTGAAGCTAAGGTAAGTTTTGGGCTTGAGTTGTTTGGAGAGCCCATTTTATTTGCTAAACAATGGTCCATTTGAGGGTAGGCCCCCAGAGAACTCCAAGGTATGTATGAAAGAAAACTCTAACCTTCCTAAAATGAAAAACAATTTTAATTTGAGTGATCACTGGAACTGACCATTAAATTGTCAAGGGAAAAATACCCTGGATGTGATTTGACAAATTTGGATTTTATTGCCTTGAAACCTGTGATCAACTCTCAAGGCTTTCAATAAATGGCCTGGGAAGAAGCTGAATTTCCTCTGTGTGAGAGGTCAGAGTGACAAGGTAAATAGGACTGTGGCTTCAACCTTGAGCTCCACTACAGGCAAATAGAAATGAGGGTGGAAAGTCTCATTACTTAAGTACAGGAAAATTCTGCTGTAAGCCTGACAATCTCACCTTATGTATGATACTCTTGGGTGAAATCTCACTTTGCTAATCGGCCACCCCGAGGATTCTCACCCCATTTCTTGGCAGAATAGTAATAGCTTAAAGGTGTAATGAGGTCTTGAGTTACTAGGGCCACCTCATCTTATAAAATACTCTGTGAAACATTTAGCAGGACACACCATCACAAATACCTCTCGATGGAATGACAAATGGCTTTGCACAGCCAGTATATTTGGATAAATATATATTTTTAAAAAGTCATATCTATCACTTAAAAGTTTTATAGGCTGTCAAGGATACACAAGTTAAAGATAGATGTATCCTTTGTAACCAGTCTATATTAAGAAGACAAAAAAATCAAAATGAATGGTAGCTCCACTCTGTTTCCGGCAAAGTAGACCGAAGTCTGGAAAAATCAGTGGGCCTTCAAACCACAACCCAAAGGACAGTAAACCCAAATACCTGCTCTCTCCAAACCACACTAGAGGATGGAACTTTCCCTTGGGATCCTTTTTCCCAGACATTCATTTTACTAGAGGAGTCAGTACTTCCAGAGAGAACCAAATCAATAGGAACACCAATTAAGTATCACACTGAACTCTTCCGGTTTAAAAGGAAAGAAATAGCTTTAGTTAATTAGAATGTGGCTGATGTACACATTCTCTTATTTAGTAATTGAAAATTATGATATAGACATATTTAATATCAGCCAATGATGTGTATTTGCTTTTATTGATTAACTGCTCTAAGCTACCATTGCTGGCTAAAGCAAGTGGCCAGCCAAGGCCCTCTACTCTCTGGCCACCCCAGCTGACCTTTTGTGTCACTGCCCCCCTATACACATGGGCCATCCCCCCAGAAACCTCACAACTCCTCTGCTTCCTTTGGGCCTCCATGCCTTGGTAAATACAACCAGGCCAGCCTTTCTGCCTAGAGAACTCCCACTTCTTGATTGCTTCTTGTCTAAATCATAGACTTCCTCTGACAGCCCTATAAAGTGCTCTTTCATGGAGTCCTCCCTGATTCTACAGCTTGATGTGCTATAGCTCCTCCTCTGAGTACCGTGGCATGGTCAGGCGCTCCCTCTCAGACTTCAAGCATAGTAGTAATAAGAATAATTATAAAATAAATAGTAATAGTGATAGTAGTATTAACAATGGACAAAGACAACTAACTTTCCTTAAACATGTGTTGAAAGCGCATTGCTTGTTTTATCTCATTTAATCTTCTCCACTGCCTCTTGCTAGGGAGGTACTATTATACCCATTTTATAGTTGTGGAGACTGAGGCTCAGAGGGCTATGTACAAGGTCTTGGAGCTATGTCCATGTAAAAAGTGGGGTTTAAACGCAAGCAGTTGGATCCCACTGTGACCAAGCCCAACCCCCAGTTTAGGCTGCCTCCCTTTTGAGCAGACAATGTGTCCGATTCATCTTTGCCTCAGCTGCAGCATGAATTCAGCTCCTCGTAACCATCCAGAGAACATGTGGATAAATAATGAATGAAGAACCCAGCCGGGTTATGGAAGAATAGCTCTTCTCCAGCTATCATCTCCAGTGACCCACGAGGCAGGCCCTCTGCTCTCCTGTGTATTAAAGCAGCCTGCAGTAAAGCACATGGAATTATTTTTCTTTTATAGTGTTTATCCAACAATAATGCGAGCCCATGACAAGTCTATGAGCGTACCCTACCTCCGCTTCTCACTCTGCAACTTAAAAAAACATTAATACAAAACTCTGGCTGGGATAAGCATGCTGCTTTCAGGATTAGCCTTAATCTTTTTTCAAACATATTCCCCAAAGAAGATCATTTATTTCTTTTCCTTTTCCTTTTTAAATGGAGAAATGTTAAGAATTTAGGAATGCAGACACAGATGAAATTACAATGTCTTTCCAAATGCCAACAAAAATGCTCAGAGTCTGATGAGACTCCCTGTGGCATGAGTTTGTTTAAAAAATCCTATCAATTCATCTTCTTGTTTTTGTTGGCACACAGAGATGTTTTAAGTAACCAACTTTGAGTTCTTCACCTCTCGGCCTGCAGGTATTGCCGGACAGGTGTCCATAGATGCCAACGGAGATCGCTACGGGGATTTCTCTGTGATCGCCATGACGGACACTGAAGCGGGCACCCAGGAGGTGAGCACATGACACTTCCGCGCCAGTTGCTCCTTCTTCTAGGTGGGACTCTGAGGAATGTATTTGTCCTGGTGGCCAAAGAACTGTCCCCAAAGCAGCCTTCAAATCCTCCAAATAAGAATGAGTTGAAAACCTGGATGTCTCCACGTAGGGAGAGCTCACGTTTGATTAGGGATATTAGGGAATACTTCAGGAAATAGTTCCATGTTTTTTCCAAGTAGAAAGATCTTACCTTTCAAGTGGCCAAGAATCGTGTCGTAGTCCTATGCAAGAGGGTCATCAGATAAAAGAGGTAAAGTGAACTGTATTTCCTCCCTTAATATTTGAACTTTTTTCTTTTGTGGGTGGTTACAAAATCAGCACATATTAATATTTCAAAAGATGACGTAGTATCAGGATAATATCATGAAGAGAAAGGAGTGCCCTGAATGGCAAGATGAATCTCCTATGCTTACCGGGAATATGAGCTCTCTGCCTCAGTTTCCTCAGCTGTAACATTGTAACATGGAAATCATAATCTCCTCCTTGCCAGTCTCACATGATGATTAATGAGGACCAGATAAAATGAAACCTAGAAAAGTACTATATAAATTTTAAATTATAAATATATATAAAAATTATACAAATATATACAATGTTTCCACAAAGAATTCCACTTCCTCTGTGTTGCCTTGATCACCCTAACGCAGGGCCATTGATCCGGCAGCCCGTTATGGGGCCTGGCATGTGTTTTCCTCTCTGTACCCAGATGCCTGGCCCTTGTGTGTGGGCAAGGCAGCAGGAGTCACCCCTGCCATGTTTACTGAATGATTTTTTGCTCATTGAGTGGTCTGGGTCTTCTCATCTGTAATTCCAGGCTCCCCCTCTGGAAAAGATGGGTAGTAATAGTTTGTGAGGTTGCAGGAGTGTGCCAAGGTGTCTTAAGCTCTTGCTAAGTGCTCAGTATATGCCAGCCATTGCTATATTTTGGTGGTGATCTGGAATTCTTTCTACTGTGACCTGATATAGTCTGTGAGAGCCTGCTGGGCCTCGGTCAGGAGAGAGGGGAAGAGATGTCATGAGCCACTCAGAAGTCCTGTACTTGTGCCCAGACAAAAGTAAAAAGAGTCCCGAGAACCTGGGTGGGAAGGCGCTTCTAGGTCAGGTTTGGGGGAGCTGATCAAAGAAACCAGAAACTGAGGGGCAACCCTGGAACTGAACCACAAAGGAATAATGATTGTCCAGGAGCCTGAGGAGCCAGTTGAAATAGAGAGTTCAGCCTGGAATGGGGGTGCAAGTAGAGTGAATTAATCAGAGAGGACAGTGTGACACTCGAAGGAACAGTCTGACAATCGGAGGAAGGTGAAACAGGAAGTTTCTAAAAGATACTCTTTAATTCTTTAATTACATATTGAGCTAATTGAGGGTTGTGAGGCCAGGTACCTGTGATATGCTTTACCTGGGTATGCAGTGGACCCTGGCTGTCCCTCACACGTCTCTGAAAGTAACTTGGGCCTTAGAAATGGCTGAGCGGGTGGGCTGCCCTGGGGCAGGTGGGTGCGGCGGTGCTCTCTATGTTGAGCAAGGGGAAAGCCATGAATTCCGAGATTGTTGTTTGCATAGGGGAAAAATCCTGCCTTTCCACGAGGTAGTAGTGTCTGAAGACTGCCCAGGGACAACGCTGGCAGGACTGGGCCTTCAGTGGGGGGGGGGGGCCCAG